>JAFFSR010000320.1:2395000-2907500 GCA_017163975.1 Anastatus disparis | reverse complement strand
CTGAATACGCTGTTATACGTGGGTGCAAAAACTGTCCTAGAATTAAATCAGAACTACAAAACTAGAAATCAAGAGAATGGAAAGAAAGTAACAAATAGGACGCCACCATGGCAGAAAAGGTTAGAACGAGACATACTAAACGTAAGAAGTGAAATTGGAATCCTTACACAGTATGTTAATAAGAACAAAGGAGCTAAAATAGAAAGAAAGGCAAAAGAAATAATTAGAAGGAACACGCGGGAAAAAAATAACCTACCCCACGAAGTTCTTGATCTACTGAAGCAAAAATTAGCTGTCAAATCAGCTAGACTCAGAAGGTATAAAAGAAGTAACCAAAGAAGAATCGAAAATAAAATGTTTGATACCAACCAACGATCCTTCTATAGAACACTAGAGACCATGAAATCGAATGAAATAGAAGATAGATATCCTGAAAACCAGGAAGTCACCCAGTTCTGGAAACAAATATGGTCCGAGAAAATTACTCATAAAAGTAGTGCCAAGTGGATTAAGGATGAAAAGAAGAAAATGTGCCGTGTGCCAATAATGCCTATGGATGCTATCACTGAAGCAGAAATTAAGGAGCGCTCAAAAGAACTGGCTAATTGGAAGGCACCAGGGCCAGATAAAATACACAATTTCTGGTTAAAGAAATTCACTACAGCACACGCTCACATAAGTAGACTCTTTAATAACATAGTGTATGATGAGCAACC
This sequence comes from Anastatus disparis, assembly GCA_017163975.1. Classification (NCBI taxonomy): domain Eukaryota; kingdom Metazoa; phylum Arthropoda; class Insecta; order Hymenoptera; family Eupelmidae; genus Anastatus; species Anastatus disparis. Next base: position 2,906,784 of record JAFFSR010000320.1, on the reverse strand, counting down.
GCTTTCAAAATTTCTCGCTACTGGTGTCACACATTTAATACCGAAATCGAAACCATCTGAACCTGAACCAGGAAAATACAGACCTATAACATGCCTATCAACGACCTATAAGCTGCTTACTTCAATATTGACTAGTAGAATATATGAACATCTGGAAAAGCACAACATCATTAATGAAGAGCAAAAGGGCTGTAGAAAGGAGAGCCAGGGGTGCAAAGAACAACTCATAATCGATACCATCATAACAGAACAAGCAAGAAAGAAAAAGAAAGACCTATATATAGGGTATGTCGATTACAAGAAAGCTTTCGATAGTGTTCCCCACTCGTGGTTGTTAGAGGTTCTGAAAATTTACAAAGTAAATCCATTAGTCATCGACCTCCTAAGTAGAACTATGGACCAATGGGAAACTAACCTGAAGATACAGGGACTGGATCAGGCCCCTATGGAAACAGAACCAATAAAAATATGCAAAGGAATATTCCAAGGTGACTCACTGAGTGCACTATGGTTTTGTATAGCACTTAACCCCATATCCAGTATCTTGAACAGGAAAAACAGAGGATACACACTATATAAAGGAGAGCTAAATATAAGCCACCTCATCTATATGGATGACATAAAGCTCTTTGCAGGAAGCCAGCAGGACCTGAAAAAGCTACTCCAAGACGTAGAGAAATTTAGTGATGACATAGGAATGGAATTTGGGATTGACAAATGCAAGATCAATGCGCTAAAAGGTGGAAAATGGCAACGCATAGAGGCATATGAGCTCAGGAACGACCCGACAAAAACAATAGACTGTATGAGTCATAATGAACTCTACAAGTACCTGGGAGTTCATCAGGATACACGTACTGCTCAAAAGAAAGCCAAAGAAATAGCGAGAAAGAAAATGAGTACAAGGATAAGTAAAATCCTCAAAACCCAACTATCTGGATACAAAAAAATTAAGGCGATCAATACATACGCCATTCCAGTGATTACATATACGTTTGGAGTCATAAAATGGACACAAACGGAACTGCAAGAATTAAATAGAGAAACTCGTAAACTATTTACAAAATTCAGGAGTCATCATCCGAAATGCTCAATAGAGAGGTTTCATTTGCCAAGAACAGAGGGAGGTCGAGGTGTAGCAGACCTTACAGAAATCCATAAGAAGCAAAGCCAAAATCTTAGGCAGTTTTTTACTGAAAAAAGTAACGAAAGTGAATATCACAAAGTAATAATGGAAAATGACGTCAACCTCACGCCCTTAAATTTAAGCTCCAATAATCAAAGCGAAGTGACATTAAACCTACAACAAAAAAAGCAACTATGGATGGAGAAAGAACTACATGGAAGATATATAAATAATATAATACAGTCGAATATTGATTTTCAAGCCACCCACGCATGGTTGACAAAGACTGACATCTATTCTGAAACGGAGGGATTTATGTTTGCAATACAGGACCAAGTCATACCAACAAGAAATTATAAAAATATATTTTAAAAGATACTACAATTGAAAATGACAAATGCAGACTATGCAACGAAAAAACTGAAAATATTGAACATCTTTTGAGTGGATGCAAAATACTAGCTCCAAAAGAATATACAGAAAGACATAACAATGTAGGGAAGGTCATCCATCAATGGATTGCATTAAAAATAGAGGCGATAGAAACAACAACCCCATACTACAAATACATACCGGACAATGTCCTCGAAACTAAACTGGGAAAGCTTTACTGGAATCGTCAAATACTTACAGATCATACTGTGATACATAACATACCTGATATAACATACCATGACTTCAAGAATAATTTGATTTACATAATCGACATAAGCATACCTTGCCCAGTAAACATAGAGAAAAAGTTCAAAGAGAAAATTCAAAACTACACACCGCTCGCCGAAGACATGAAACAAACGTGGCAAAGTGAAAAGGTGACCATCGTACCAATAATAATAGGAGCAACTGGAGAAATCCCACGATCACTATTCGGGTCCTTAAAAACATTGAATGCACCGGAAAAAATGTATATACAAATGCAGAAAATTGTAATTTTGGAAACCTGTAGCATCATGAGAAGAACGCTGAATCAACAGTAGCAGAAATGAAGACATCAACAACAAGGGTCCTATAACCTGGAACGGACTCCATCAGAGCTGTACTATCTTGGTGCGACTACACCCGAAGTACAGTAAAAGTTTCCTTCAACAAGGAAGTGCAAAAACTCAATGATAATGATAATGATAATGATAATGATAATGATAATGATAATGATAATGACAAGGACAATGACAATGACAATGACAATGACAATGACAATGACAATGACAATGACAATGACAATGACAATGACAATGACAATGACAATGACAATGACAATGACAATGACAATGACAATGATAATGATAATGATAATGATAATGATAATGATAATGATAATGATAATGATAATGATAATAATAATAATAATAATAATAATAATATTTTTTTTTTTTGCCTTTGATTTGTGTTAGTGTGACGATTAAAATCTGCAAACAGACTGCCGGGAGTTTCTTGGGCCTGGAAAAAGATACAGGCGGAAGAAAAACCACGGTTTGTGAGGGGTTACTAGTTTACGTCTAGCGACCCTCTAAAAATCGCATTCCCCTTGCTCACGAATGACGAGTCATTTGAAAAGGAAGGGATATTCTAACTTGACCACTTAGGGCGTTTCCCTGCCCCGGGATCTGTTTATCACATTACTTCAGGGTGGTGCCGGTCTTTGATCGTTTCAGATCTTTTCTCCTGGTTTCTTTGGTATTTGACTAGATTCGTTTCCTTAACCTACAAGGTGTATAAAAAATAAATCTGACGCGTTTTATTCTCACATGCATGCATAGTCACGCGCGTGAAGAAAAACTCAAGTTTGGAGTAAAGTCCAGTGACTCTCTCCCGCGACATACATTCCTTGGAAGTGCAAAGGGACGCTTCAGGAGTGTCGGCTTTGTTTCCCATCAAAAACATTTATACTTCCGTCAATCGCATAATCAGGAAGGCAACATCTACCTATAGGACTGGCTCTGTAGAGGGGAGCAAAATCAGTCCTTCTTAAATCAGTCTTATTTCTCGTGGACTAGAATTGGTCTTATGCCCCACGTGGGGCTAGCCTATCTATCGCGTCTGACTCACACTCACTCTTGGTCGCGCGCGGTATATTGACGTATGTGGAGGGAGCGAACCCGCTGGCATACTAACCTCCCGCGACAGTCACGCATCAGCAAAATCTTGCTTTTACGCATTTTCACACATTTATATGGTGCACAATTTGGTTTTCTTATTTAAAAGGAATCCTCGTCGTCACCCTCGTACCCTGAATCTATGGGACCAGCTACTGTTTCTTGGTTATGTAGAAACGTCAGCATGGCTCCCGTGGTATCATTCGTACTTCGGTCAATTTCCCTATCTAAATACGTTTTCTTCTGTCTAAGGACGCTTTCGACAAAAAGTGTCATAGCATCCCATTTTTCTTCAGCCGAGATCATTTCGCTTATAATAGTCTCTGGCATTAGTCGTCCGACTATTTCCTCGACCTGGCGTCTTTCTTCGTTCCACCAATGGCAGACGAAAAACGTATGATACGCATCGTCGCGATCAGCGAAACAGAAGATGCAGCCCGAGTCCTGAGCCTTTCCCATTTTACTGAGATAGGAGCAGAAGTACCCGTGGTCACTGAGGAATTGGGTGAGGTAATAGTTAAGCTCCCCGTGCTTTCTTCCAACCCATGGAGCCAGTTCCTTAATAAGTGTCTTGGTCCATCGGCCTTTTTCCTCCTGATTCCATGTTTCTTGCCAGGATTCCATGGTAACCTGTCTTTCTTCTCTCTGGAATATTGCAGTTTCTTTTTCCTGTTTCTTCCGTTCGTAGGTTCGCTTGCGTTCTAACGCCTGTAATTCGATAAGGATGATTCCTGCGATAATTAGTACCGCGGGTCCCGAAACAGTGCGATAGGCGCTGGTGACTCTGAGAGCCCCTCTCCTTTGAACAGAAGATAATGTTTTCTGGTGCGTCTTTTTTCTCATTGAGTCGGCCCATATTTCGGAGCCGTACAATAAGATGGACGTCGTAACTGACATTAAAAGTCGTCGTTTGCTTGATTTTGGGCCGCTGGTGTTGGCCATAAGACGACTTAACTGCAACGTTTTCTTTATCGCTTTGTTGGCGGCGTATTTTAGGTGCGACAAAAAGGTTAGTTTTGCATCCAGCTTCATGCCGAGATACGTTACCTCCCTCGTTGTCTGCACCACGTTTGTGCCTACTGTCATGGGAAACTCGATGTTAATGTGTTTCCAAGTTAAGGGCACTATTTCTGTCTTGGCCATCGCTAATTCGAGACCACGTTTCACCATCCATTCGGAGATTCTTCTCATCGCCGTATTCAATATGTGCTGCGCAATGTTCGCGTTTTTCGCGGTGATGACTAAAGCGACATCATCGGCGTACGCGAACATTTTCACCCCATCCGGCATTTCAAGTCTGAGCAATGCATCGAACAGAATGTTCCAAAAGTCTGGGCCGAATATTGACCCCTGAGCCACGCCTGCGCTGAGGTCCTTTTCACGCCAGCCTTCTTCTGTCTCATAGCGGAGGATACGGTTTTTTAGGTAGTCACGTATCACTCGCATAAGGTATTCTGGTACATTAAACTCTTTCAACGCAGCAAGGATGTCAGGCCATCCTGCCGAGTTGAAAGCGTTTTTCGTATCCAACATGACGAGGAACGCGATAAGACGGGAATGATGGTTCCCAGTCCATGCTTCTCTCGCTACATTTACTACCTCTTCTACTGCATTAACGGTAGATCGCTTTTTCCTGAAGCCGTACTGGTTGTCAGCGAGATTGCCAGCCGCCTGCACGGCTCCTTGTAATCGCGGTTTTAGCAGCCTCTCGTATAGCTTCCCTGCTTCGTCCAACATGCACAGTGGCCTGTAGGACGATGGATGCCGGGGATCAACTCCCTTTCCTTTGTTGATCAGCACAAGACGTGCAACCATCCAGGGAGTGCTAAACACACCCGTCTGGAGGCACGCGTTGTACATGTTCAACAAGAGAGATGGCGCTTTCACCGCTATGCATTTAAGGACCTCGGATGGTATTCCGTCAGGGCCAGGTGCCTTTTTGTTCTTCATCATTCTTGCAGCGATCTGTAAATCTCCGCTTGTAAAGAGCGGGATCTCTTTAGGTTCTTCTGCATTCTCCTGTTCTTTGAGCGGTGGATGTGTAGGAAACAGGTGGTGAACGATGTTCGCCATGGTCTCTTCTTCGAATGGCAACGTAGGGGAAGCGCAGAGCTTTTTCGTTACTAACTTATAAGCCATTCCCCATACCTCTTTGTTGACGTCTTCACATAGGTCCTTCCAGCATTGTGCTTTGCTTCGATTGATCTTCTTACGAAGCTGTCTATGCACGTCTTTGTATTGTGCAGACAAAAGATCTGCTTCTGGTGAGTTCTTCTTTCTTGCTCTCTGTGATGATCTTCTGAGGCTGAGAGCTTCTGACCTGGTTCTTGCGATTTCGTCGTTTCACCAATACGCTGGACGCTTATGATTTTGCGATCCCTTGCGCGGCATAGATGCATCACAGGCTTTGTGAATGAGACTCATCGTCTCTTTCACGAGATCCTCCGCAGCGTCGGCGTTTTCAGTGGCAATTGTCGCATCCGGTAGGTTGTCGAATCCTTGCTGCAGTACTTAGACAAGTTTCTCAGAGTCCAGCTTGGCAACGTTCCATCTGATTGGCCTAGCAACATTTCGCCTCGATGATTGGGATCTATCATTGATTTGAAATGTGATGTACTGGTGGTCACTTCCATTGTATGTCTCCAGCACATTCCAATCTGACACCTTACGTGAAAGATTTTCTGATGCGAAAGATACGTCAGGAATCGTACCGCTAGCCCCTCGTCTGAATGTTGTAGTGCTTCCGATGTTTAGCACTGTTAGGCCGAGTCTGTCTGCCATCTCCATGATGTATTCTCCTCTGCTGTCCTTCAGTGGCATTCCCCACTCCAACGCTTTCGCGTTAAAGTCTCCTGCCACGACGACGTCGCCTTCCATTCTGAGGACAGAGTCTTCTAGCAGATCCAGACGTCGCCTGAACGTTTCTGCTGTTGTGTTTGGTGTAAAATAACAGCTCACAAATGTAACGTTTCTGCTTTTGACCCATACGAAGCCTTCTCCAGCTCCATCTGCGTCTACTCTGATGTTATTTGGGTCTACGTAGATCGCTGCAGTGCCAAGCTTGTCTTTAAACCAGGTCTTAACGGTCCAGTTTGTGTACTGCTCGCTTATCAGTAGCACATCGGCATTTGTCTCAAATTTGATTTGAGTCAAAAGGCTGTTAGCTACGTCACTTCTATGTAAGTTGGCTTGAAGGACCGTTATACGGCCCATCATTAGCGCTTTTTGATTCGGTTCAGTGTCTCGCGAAAGACTCTGCACTGACCTGACCCAGGGATGTGTTTCCGCTCTGCTGGGTCTACTTCGCGCTCAGTACATAGTATGCACTGAGTATCAGTAGCCTTGCAGGCCGATCCCTTATGGCCGTCTTTGCCACATTTGTAGCACATCTTGCTACGGTCTGGTCCTCGGCAGTCACGCGCCTGGTGACCGTAGTTCAGGCACCTAAAACAGCGCTGAACCCTTTGCCAACTTCTGATTCGGCAGCTGGTGTAACCGATCTTTATCCTAGTTCTAGAGAGCAGGAACGCCGCTTGGTCTTGTTCCATCTCTACAATGGCTAAGCGGAGCTCTCTGCTGTTGGGGTTGGTCAGTGAGACGCTAAACTCCCCTACTTCCTGTTGGCCTTCGGTAAAAGCAGCTTTTACAGCGGCCTCTACTTCTTCTGCTGAAGCTAGACAGTCGATGTCTCTGATCTCGACCGTTTCTTTGGGGCACATCTCCTTGACGTTGCCCGTTTCGCCCACCGTCCTCTTAAGGAAAGCACTAAAGGTCTCTAAACCCTTAGTTGAGCCCAACTCGATCAGGACATCTCCGGCCCTGGTTTTCCTTATCCCTCTGATGTTGGTCGTTGGACTCTCAGCGATTAAATCCTGCCTGATGCTCTGCAGGACGTCGCTGTAGGTTTTTCCCTCTTCTGGTTTTATGAGGACGGCGGCAGACCTCTTTTTTGTCTTCCTTCTCCTTTTCTTCTTCTTTTTCAACAGCTGCTGGGCAGGCTGCTGTGTCTCGATGGCCGATGTTCTGGCCGCTGGTGGACTGTTGCTGTTGTTCTTGGGCTGCTGCGGCTGCTGCTGCCGTTTTTGCTGTTGTTGTCGCTGGTGCTGCTGTTGTTGTTTCTGCTGCTGTTGTTGTTGTTGTTGCTGCTGCTGCGTTGCGTTCTGGACTAGATTTTTTGTAGCCGTCTTCTTCTTTCTATTTTGGACGACCTCAAACGGATCATCCAGACTCTCAGGGCGGTTCTTTTTTAATGCTTGCGATTCAGCATTGCTGCCAGAATCGAGCGAGGCATCCTCTAAAGTCCGCTTGGCTGAGGAGCTTGCTTCGAGCGTCTCGGTCACCTCCATCTGTTCAGTGACCGTTCTCGCCTGAAGCAAGAGGAGATGCTCCGTTTTAAGGGCATCCACATGATCGATAAGCTCTGGTAGATTATTCTTAACATCTTTATGAATGTTAGGCATCGACCTAAGAGCTTCTCTGAAGAGCGCAAAGATCTCATTCATCCTCTGAGATCTTTCTTCCATTGTTAGGCAGGCGATCTATACCCCTGACTTCTTTTGGGGATCAGCCTGCGAAAACTGGCCTTCGTTATTTTTTGAGCTATTGCTAGCCGCTTCTGGTTGGTTTTTTGGTTGTGTTGATGTGGAATTTAACATAATAAAACGTATACTTGGCTTAAGACGGTTCGCCCATCATGGGAGCTCCAGGCGCAGTGGAGCCACTATCCCCGCCTGTGAGGTGCCCTAATTAAAGATGCCGCAGCCGAGAAGCGGTTTTCGGGTGGTCAACCCTAGCGACACCGAGTGATTCTAAATAAGAGATGTTTACGGGTTAGGCCCGCGCCATGTTGATGCTAAAGGTTTTACGTCATCCGTATTGAGTGGGCGACGTCAGTACCGTGCTGCGCCTGGCCCTAAACTTCAGGCTAGACGTTCCGCAGTTCTCCTGCGCGGACTCGGTATAAGGAAATACTGACCAGATAATCCTTCGCACCTGCGCCTGTACAGACCAACTTCAACCCCTTCATGGGCTCCGGTTACGTTAGTAGAAGTACGTAGAAGCTCCTAGCAGACATGTGGTTTCACGAGACCTTTGCCCGTCACGACTTTCGCCGGAGAGGGGACTATCTTTTACCCTTATTACTAAACAGAGGTCAGCAAGTCACCACTAACGAACAACTCCGGTAGTCTGACGGGAATATCCATTGGTTGGCAGCCACAGCTCATTCATACATCCATTCATACTGTGTTGCTTCTTAGTACACGTAAATACGAACACAAAATTTTAATGGGTTGGCAGTTCCGTGAAGCGGAAGTGCCTACGCGATCATCCAGATATCCTTAGTCATCACTAAGGATGGCTGGCGATATGTGGATCGTGCTTAAGCCTCCGCCCCGCCACCACATTGTAGGTGGACACTTACAAGGTCAGCAACATGCGGAGGAATAATAATAATAATAACAATAACAATAACAATAACAATAACAATAACAATAACAATAACAATAACAATAACAATAACAATAACAATAACAATAACAATAACAATAACAATAACAATAACAATAACAATAACAATAACAATAACAATAACAATAACAATAACAATAACAATAACAATAACAATAACAATAACTATAACTATAACTATAACTATAACGATAACGATAACGATAACGATAACGATAACGATAACGATAACGATAACGATAACAATAACAATAACAATAACTATAACGATAACGATAACGATAACGATAACGATAACGATAACGATAACGATAACGATAACGATAACGATAACGATAACGATAACGATAACGATAACGATAACGATAACGATAGCGATAGCGATAGCGATAGCGATAGCGATAGCGATAGCGATAGCGATAGCGATAGCGATAGCGATAGCGATAGCGATAGCGATAGCGATAACGATAACGATAACGATAACGATAACGATAACGATAACGATAACGATAACGATAACGATAACGATAACGATAACGATAACGATAACGATAACGATAACGATAACGATAACGATAACGATAACGATAACGATAACGATAACGATAACGATAACGATAACGATAACGATAACGATAACGATAACGATAACGATAACGATAACGATAACGATAACGATAACGATAACGATAACGATAACGATAACGATAACGATAACGATAAAGATAACGATAACGATAACGATAACGATAACGATAACGATAACGATAACGATAACGATAAGGATGACGATGACGATGACGATGACGATGACGATGACGATGACGATGACGATGACGATGACGATGACGATGACGATGACGATGACGATGACGATGACGATGACGATGACGATAACGATAACGATAACGATAACGATAACGATAACGATAACGATAACGATAACAATAACAATAATAATAATAATAATAATAATAATAATAATAATAATAATAATAATAATAATAACAATAATAATAATAATTTGACAAAAACATAAGCTCCACTGAATTGATAAATCTGAGACAGGAAGGCGAACTACAACAGACCAGTGAGAGACGATAAGAACGGAAAGGGTTGTGGTTTTGATAAAAATACCGAGTTTTTTGGAAATTACTTTGTAAAACTAATAATACCTATTTGCCCATTCCAAAACCTTTATGATTATGTAATTTTTCACAAGAAATCTATTTTTCATGTTTAGGAGACGAAAAAGTTTGATGGTCGTGTATTTAAGCGTTTTTTTTTTTAAAATTGACAAAAAGTACCTCAAAAGGGCTTTGATGGCGGAAATGTTCAATTTTTTAAAAAGTTCGTAAAATTTTGTAAATATTATGTTTCCCAAATATTTTTTTTCAGACGCGTTATTCTCGCGCTATATAGAGTGGAATAAACGCATTTTCTGACAAAATTGCGTTTTTGACCAGCTTTGGATGTTTATATCTCGGAAATTATGGCCTAAAATAATCTGAAAAAATTTTATGTTACTCAGATCACAAAAACAAACATTTTAAGCAAATAGAATATTTTTTTAAAATTTTTTCTGTTTTGCTTGACGTGGAATTGCTCATATATATATATATATATATATATATACATACATATATATATATATATGTATAACTTAAATTCGTGAATATGCTTAAGTACTTTGATTGATATTATTATAAGGATACTGATTATAACGATTTGGTTTTATCGTGTCTAAACTTTAATTATACACGTAAATTAGGTGTAACTATCGTCACACCAATTCTCAATCTCTTAAGATAATTAAAGTCGCATGTAACTTACATCACCACGTCTCATTCCAAAGGATACGCAACCGTCAGTTACACTCAAGTGCAAGTTGCGCTGATTAGCTGATGGACGCGTAACATAAGTACGATGCAACCTTGGTTGCAACCCAAGATACGCGACCATCAGTTACACTCGAGTGAAAGTTGCACCAACTAGCTGATTGGTATGTAATATAAATACGGCGCAACTTGAGTTACACTTCTAGGGAAGCGTAACGATTGTTACACGTGAAGATTGGTTACTTTTAACAGATAGTTACACACGTGGTATATTTTTCGATGCAACGAGAGTTAAATCTCTATTGAGGTGCAACAGCCTATCGTGTGTGTACATAGGTTACATTCAGTCTTTTAGTATAAAGATAAATCAATTTGCGGGAAACATGAATTCCAACCGATATAAAAATTAATTAAAAATTTTATAATAAATAAAGATTGAAGAAAATCATTAAAAGAGTTATACTTGTGCGTATTTTAATCAATTAATATTGGAATTTAGAAGCCAGTAAGAGACAAGGTATGTCCTGGGATGGTAGACTGGTTCCCAACAAAAATAAATAATTTTTGTTTAAGAACTCAATGACCAAAGCAAGTTCGGTCTTAACAAATGGCATTCCTTGTGGGGAACCAGTAAGACTTGTCACTTGCTTGTGTAAATTTTATCGAAAAAGAAAACTGAGATTTCTAAAATTCTGTATATGTGCAACAATTATGAAGTGAAATGAAAGTTGTACATAATAAATACGTTAATTTAAAATTGAATCAAAATTAAAATTTTTTTAAATTTTCCAATAATAATAAAATTATTAGTAATAATTAATATAATTATAAATTCATTGATTAACTGTTTAAACACTTTAAATTAATTAATATCAATATAACAACCGTTAAAATTAATAATTATGGAAGGCGAGATATATTATCTTCGGTTGCGACGTGATAAATAGCCGGACATCCAACTATTCCCGAAAACGTCGAATTTATTTATTTATATTTAAATCTTACTTTTGTGAAAGATCTACAGAGGGAATCCTTTGAAAAATTGTAACCCTTGTTCGGGTTTCAAGGGCTCAAGACTTAGGCGCAATAATAAAAAAAATGTATTTAAAATTTTTATAATAAAATATTATTAAAAAGGGGTATTAGAATAAAACACTGTATACGATTTTACTGGTTAACTGAATGGACGTCTTTAATTAAACATAAAAAAAAACTATTTACTTGAAATTTAACAATTTGAACAATGGCTCAAAAAAAAACTCTATTTGAATTTTGACACACACACACACACACTCGTATATAATAAATTCATCGCTACTAGTCTAACACAAGAAATAGAAAAAAATGATTTTAATTTTAATGACACTTGTGGCGCACTAAAAAAAAATAACTATTCCTTTTCTCTATCTCACTCACACACGTTCTTTATTAGCGACTCTACTACACTTTATAGAAAGACGCACGGTTTCATCTTTCCTGACGGCAAGCAAGCGCGTTGACTCTATATTGTTTCGTTTGTTTGAGGCTTTACCTCTCCCCCTTTCGCTGGCAACAGGGGCTCTCTTCGCGGAACCCGGCGAACGTTACAACTTATGCAAAATTCCGCGAAGAATTTTAAGTCACTTTAAAACGGCACAAATTCACAAAGTTTAATTTCACTTTTTAGATTTTTATCTTGCTATTTTCTTTCTCGTTAAAATGATTTAAATTTCATACATTCACGGCAAAATTAATAATTATAAATAATTATTTAATATTTCTAATTAAAAGAAGCTTACGCACGATCACAAAGTTTAAGAAAACGTTACGTTATGCAAGGACATACAAATAACGCAATTAATACACTTTATACCTCTTTTATACCCTCTCTCTCTCTCTCTATTCTCCTTTTCCTATCTCCGCTTGCTCTCAGCTTGTCTTCGCTGGCTTCCTGGACACAGGTTGGCGCTACGGCGATGACGTTGATAGAGAGGGTGCGGTGTAGATTTGGTTGAATGAAAAAGGAAAACGTTTGTTAACGTTTTGTAACGGCGCTACTAATAAAGGCGCCACTATTTTTCTCACTGTTCGATAAATTTGATAAATTTTCTTTCTCGCTAGATTTTCTTTTGCGTTACGGCCCCAATACGAATTGATAACGTTCGACTCTAATAATATTAAATTAATACCGAGAAATTACACACTTATATACGGCAATTAGAATTCTCTCACTCAATTTTTATAAAAGAACAACGACCGTAAATGAAATTTAATGTTAAACTCTCCTTTTATGGCACTAATAGACAGAAAAAAAAGAATTTAATTTTCTCTCTTTTAACGTACAAATTCTCTATTTGACTCTACACGACTTTTCTTTTCACACGCATTATCTCTCACAAAGGGCTCTTTGTTTTATTAAGTACTCGCGACACACGTCCGATCTCACTCGATACTCTCTCCACTCTGACGCCGGGCCCGCACTTTCTTGAGCTCGACCACACATGAAAATTTTGACAGGCCAATCATGGCGCTTGTTATTAACAATTTCCGGGCGCTAAATTTTACATCTTATACATCATTAATTGATTTATTCGCAAATTACTGAAAGAAAATAAAGAAAATTAAGACAAAGTTATTTTTGATATTTATGACTCTAAATATAGTTGAAAACCTCTGTTCTTTTTAAATATGTATATACGGCGCGCGTTTACTTACTACCAGCTTGTTTGTATCTACTCGCTCTATCTCTTTCTTACACACTCATACAACGCGTTAACAATATTTTTCTTTGCGGCATACATAACTTATAAAATTTAGAAATACGAATATAAATCTTTTTAGACGCCCTATAATCTTAATTATTTTATAATAAATTAAATCTCTTTTCACATTTTAATAATCATTTCTTTTAAACGCATTTCCTCTCTTCCTTTTTTACAACTGGCGCCACTGACGTTCTCTTTTCTTCAACTTCGTTGTCATTAGGCGGGAAGATTTGAATTACATTTTGAATTCCTCTCCATTACAGTTTACATGAAAAGGAAAATAGTTTTATTTTAACTCTTATTTTAAATTCTAGTTTAAGACTTTTATAGGCACCATCAAATCTATTATTCACTTAAAAAAACATTAAAATAAAAAAAAATTGAAAATTTCTTGGGACGTAAAACCACGTCACACGGTGTTATTAAATAAATAGAAAAAACAACAAAGATAAAAAATGAACACTAGACGAGAAATAATACAAATAGCAGATGAAGCGGAACGCACTAGAAGATTAGCCGAGTACGAAGCAGAATTGCAAGCTGAGAGGAGTTTACAAATTCTTGAACCTTTGAATACGTCACATGATGCATTGACGTCTTTAGCTACTAGCGTAACCATTCAAGCAGCTACAGTTCATATACCGTACTTTGATGGTACCAATCCACCATTAAAAGATTTTATACAGGATATTGAAAATGAAAGACAGTTAGTACCTCCAGCTCAAGAAAGACTACTTTTACGATCTATAATATCTAAATTAAAAGAAGAGGCTAGACACTCCATATTAGGCCATACATTCAACACAATAGATGAACTCAAGGACCATTTAAAAGGTAGATTCGCTCCTAGCAGATCATACGGGTACTACATTCAAGCTTTAGCTAACGCTTACATGGATTAAAGTGAGAATGTGCGAGAGTACCACGGACGTTTAACTTATTTGGTAAGTTTGGCTCAAGCTGCCGTAAAAGAAAATTTACTTGTAGAAGAACGAGCAATAAATCAAACTTCGCAACTACAGATTCTAGCCCTCGAAGCCTTTTTAAGAGGATTACTAGATAAATGGAGAACAGCGGTAATTATGGAAAACCCGCAAACTCTTGACGAAGCTCTTGAAGTAGCTAAGAACTTAAAAAAATATTCCAATACATCCAATACAAACCGCCCCCAGATAAGAATGATCCAACAGATGGACGAAGCAAAGAAAATGACAAGATTCGCAAGAAAAAACGATCCAGAGATATATTAATCGTAACATTGCTTATTATTATAATCACAATGATACTGTTTTTCCACATACTACAATCGAAGGAGGCCGTATCATTGCCCCTCCTCAACTAAGCTATAGACAAGAGGCACAACAACCTAAAGTGAAAACTAACGCTCCCATTAGTATCCTAAAAAACCCTCGACCACAATCATCAACAAGCAACAATACCCCTAACCCATTTGAACCACGAAACTCTTGTTGTCAACACCATCAATTTGCTATGTATCCTCCTACATTTTACCCTCCTATGTACCCCAATTTTTATAACCTTTATGGTTATTATCCAATGAATGCGAACTCCCCGTCCTTAGATGGTATGAAAAATGAGAAATTTGAATCTTCGAATCTTCAGAATTTTCCTCAACCTAACCAACAACGACCTTATTATCAGTCACGTAATAACGACTACAACAAAACTAATAATAATTCTAGACCAACTTCTCCGTTTAGGCCTTATGTAAATATGAATAATGCTCCTTTAAACTACCAGGGCGCTCGCTGAATGGACGCACCGGCGAACAATACCCAATCATTGTGTCCAGGACAGATCCATCTCGTCAGAGCGGAAGAATCCGTTGCGCGAGAAGCCGAGGAACATGCCCAACAGTACAATTAAATGTTTCTACTTTAAAGAACGAAAAAGGCATTTTTATTTTAGATACAACTGCGGATATTAATGCAGTAAAACGTAATGATCTTAAGAGGAGGTCACGTATCTCTGTCCTTTTCTAATCAAAGAATTGAGTTTTTTACAGAAACTAATAACTTTAGCAAAAAATGAAGAGAAAGCCACATCTCGTATCAAAAAAAGTAATATTTTCTTTATTAAGAAAGGATTAATTTTATGGCTTCGTTTTCAAGAAAACCTTGAAAAACTTAAATCATAGAGGTTAGGGTGAACAATTTGGTTTTTCAAGGTTTTCTTGTGTATGAAGCAATAAAATTCATGTTTTTTTATCAAAGAAAATATTGCTTTTTTATACAAGATGCGGCTTTCTATTCATTTTTTGCTAAAGTTACTAGTTTTTGTAAAAAATTAATTTCTTCGATTAGAAAAGGACAGAGATACGTGACCTCCTCTTAAGGACGAAACATTAATAAACACTAATGAAGCAATCACTGTTACCAAAATCTCGACCTTACCTATTGATACAGTAGGTACAGTAGAAATGAAAATATTTGGCTCCATACATATATTCCATGTGTTACCATCAACATCCCCCCTTACACATGAAACTATATTAGGCTCACCCTATTTCCAAGATGAGTCCGCCAAGGTAGATTATGAACTTCAAGTCCTTAATATGGCAAAAAGGCCAACTAACCCTATATCCTTTTTAGAAAGAAAAACCACAAGTTTTGACGAGGAAAGTGGATTCATTTTTAATCAAGAAAAAGACACAAAAATTGACAACAACGAGAATCAAACCCTTCAGGCTGAAAACTTAAAAGAACCAAAATCTAAAAGCGAAACCAAAAGTTTTGACGCATTACAACAAATACCCTACTTATCTTCTGAAAATGAATCACCGAACAAAACTGTAAAGAAAACAAATCTTAATGGTAAGAAAATTGGTTGTAATATTATACATCGATTATGACCACGTAGTAAGGTAGCACTAAAAGTACCTACAATCAGACAATCAATTAATGGAGAAGCCTATCTACCTAGAGTAAATACAGCTCCTGGAGTTTTCTTAGGGGGAGCGGTAGTAAGAAACAAAGGAAGAACCTGCTATGTAATGGCGATTAACACTCGAGAAGACGAGGTTGAGATCGAAATACCTCCTCAAGATTTAGTACCTTTCGAAATCGACGAATCAGAGGAAGTATTTGATACAGAAGAGGAGATGGATGACAACCTTAAACAAGAATATATAATAAATAGGATGACACGTGATCACCACTCGAAAGAAGAACTAGAACAAATGAGAAAAATCATTGAAACCTTTCCACATCTGTTCTACCTTCCTGGGGATATACCATCACGGACAACTTATATACATCACCGAATAAATACTAAAGATGAAACACCAGTCTATACGAAACCCTATCGATATCCACCGGCTTTACATGAGGAAGTGAGCAAACAAGTAAATAAGCTTTTACAAAACGTTTCGATACAGAACTCAAACTCACCTTATAACTCTTTCTTATGGATAGTCCCTAAGAAACCTGATTCGCAGGGAAATTAACGTTATAGACTAGTGATAGATTATAGGAAATTGAATGAAAAAACAATTCCAGATGCATATCCACTTCCTAATATTAACGAGATATTAGAACAACTAGGAGGAGAAAAATATTTTTCTGTTTTTGATCTGGCCAATGGTTTTCACCAAGTTGAAGTTTGTCCGGAGGATCGAAAGAAGACTGCTTTCACCACTCCCTACGGTCATTATGAGTTCACGGTTATGCCCTTTGGCCTTTCTAACGCACCTCCGACCTTCCAGAGACTCCTAGATCAAGTGATGCTAGAAATGCAAGGAACAGAAATTTTCGTTTATCTAGACGATATCATCGTTCATGCAAAAGACCTTAGCGAATATAAGAAAAAAATATTAAAAGTATTTAATAGATTATCAGATGCGGGACTTGCGAGACTGCAAATTGATAAATGTGGATTTTTAAAATCAGAAGTTACTTACTTGGATCATAAAATAGGAAGCTACGGAATCAAACCAAATCCAGGGAAAATAAATGCAGTTAAAAATTTTCCCAGACCCAAATCTATAACAAATGTGCAACAATTTCTAGGCCTAGCAGGTTATTACCGACGATTTATCAAAGATTTTGCATTAAAATCTAAAGCTTTGAATTCCTTACTAAAGAAAGAAAATAAATATGAATGGACCAAAGACCAACAAGAGAGTTTCGACACGTTAAAACAAGCCTCATGCAAATCACTCATTTAAATAAACGCTGATTTCAATAAGCCATTTATTCTAACGGTCGTTCCATCAGACTACGCATTAGGCGTGGTTCTTAGTCAAGGTGAACCAGGACAAAACCAACTTGTAGCCTATATGTCACGCCCCTTTAACAAAAGCGAGCAAAACTATTCCATTACCGAGAAAGAATCTCTAGCAGTAATATCTGCAGTATTATACTTTAAACATTATCTTTATGGACATCATTTCACAATTTTTGGCGACTATGAACCTCTAACCTGGATAGAAAGTATAATGGATCCGATGAGTTAGTTAAACAGATGGAGAGCCAGACTTAGAGGCTACCAATATAAATTTATATACAAACCTGGTTGCTTAAACACCAATGTAGACGCTTTCTCCAGAAACCCAGTCAACGTAAGCGTTGACGATGACACTTCTGATTATGAATCAGTAACAGATAAGGAATCAATACCAAACCCTTTAAAAGTCATGGCTTACCCACTCAGAACTGTAATACCCAAACCCACTAAAGCGTCACTAGCTGGACAAGCGTCAGCAACGACCAAGAGAAACATTTCAGATCAAGGAAAACCGAAGCCAACAAGAAGACGCAAGAAAGGAAGTAAAAATGTATCCTTATTACCACCAATAGGATTTACAAGCAACCAAGGAAGCTTGAACCGTAGTACTATAGGGGAACGGGTTAAATTTAGAAGAGAAAATGAAGCTGTCACCAACAAACCACGAACTGCTATGAGTACTTCAGAGGAGACCAGTATGGTTTCAAACCTTGAAAATAAAGACGAAAGCGCGGAAATAGAATCCCGAGTCACTTCAGAAGAAGAAGTGATACCCATACCATTAAAAGACCGTTCAATTATGCCCTCGCTCCTGCAAAAAGAAAACGAATCTTCGGATACCGAAACAGAGTCGGAAATCATCCTACCCAGCGACAATTCGAATCTGCCAGCAGAAACAGATAAAATAGATAAATGTCAACCGGCCGGACCCACGGCCTCAAATTATTTACCAGTAAAAACTGTGATTGACCACCAATCCATGGATTTATCTTCCTCATCAGAAGATGAAATGCCGAACCCTTGCTTCCAATCAACAATGAGGAAATCATTAGCACCTGAAGAATACCAGGAAAGCTATAAAGATATAACAAAAGAACTTGAATCTACTACCTTTAAACCAGGAGGAACAAAAAAATTCTTAGAAGAATTAAAAAACTCTTACTTCCCAATGAAATCCCATCTCAGAAACCTGGACGAACATCCTGAGGGAGAAGGAGAAATAGAAAGGGAACAAGCCTATGACTCTAATGACAGCAGCACAATAGATTGGGAAGGCGGACAAGGAAGAGCATTTTCTGATGCCCGGGAAGTCAAATCTCTTCCTAATTTACCAATCAATGAGGAAGTATCCAAGGATACAATTACATCCTGGAGAAACGAAGAAATAAAAGAAAAATCTACACCACTTCCAACTTATAATAACCCTACACCACTATCGCATAAGTCACCTATAAGAGGTCCGAAAGGCCGCTCTACACCGTTCATCTCACGACTCTATAGACCATCAGACTCATGTCACCTTTCAACTATAATTCAAAGCGACAGTGAAGAGGAGGTAGAACGTAATAAGGACGCAAATCATCTTACAACCCCAATAAGAAAGTCAAGTTTTATTCCGAAACCTCTTGAACCAAAATCTCAAACTATTGAATCCTCTAAAACTTCTAGAATTACCATACCTTTAGATTCACAACATAAAGAAAACAGAGCTCGCTCAACCCCCTTTGCGTCACACCATAAAGCTTCGATGAATTGGAACAAGTTATCTACAATTAAAGAACCAGAATCAGAAAGAGATGTAACAACATCAGAAAATTCAGTAGGAAAATTTTCCAAAACACCAAAACAAACCTTAGATGACCATTCAGATACTCTACCATATAAACACGCCGCTAATTCATTTGAACTGATTGATGAAGAAATAGACTATACCTATACCCCTATGGATCATGGAAACGGAGAGGAATCTAGTGAAGCACTACAACCATATTATAATAGACATAAGAAAATAAAAATCCTTATTACTCGGGAATGCTTAACCTTCATAAAAGATAATTTAGTTCACTTCATATCAGCTGATCTACACATGCATTCAGAAAACAACCAACTTTCGTACGATATACAAGCTATAATCAAAAAGGACTTGCAGAAAACCGGACCTGAAGTAGGAGATGTATTAATAACCAAATTTCGAAAGAGATATATATTTGCCTAGTAGTCACAGAGAACTATAAGGACAAAATTAAACTATCTGACTTAAGGAATTGTTTCGAAGCACTAAGCGAAGAATTGGAAAAAAATAAAATAAAATCCTTTATAATAGCAAAAAGGGGAGAAACCACTGACAAAATACCACAGAATAAACAACTGTTACTCCTTTCGGACTGCCTCCGACACTTGGAAGTCACCTTAATAGTATGTTTAGGAATAAACAAACTGCCACCACCGGAAGCTAGAGAAGATATTCTAACTAAATGTCATGCTAGTTTATTTGGCGGACATCGAGGCATGGGGAGAACCTATCGAAGAATAAGAGAACAGTATTATTGGAAAGGAATGAAAAAACAAGTAGAAGATTACGTAAGAAATTGTTACATTTGTCAAGAACAAAAATTAATTCGAATCCGAACCAGAGAACGAATGATCATCACTGATACCCCTACCGAACCTTTCTATAAGATAGCCACACTGAGAGAAAATTCATGCCAATAGAGCATGTAGTCTAGTATCCAAAGTTAGTAAGTAATATCCTATGCTTTAATAACAGCGCCATCTACTCTTACGAGGTTTGTGCTATCCAAAAACTGTTTGTTTACATGCTTTAGTAGCTCCCCACTCTAATATCCTTCGATAGCTAGCGCTGTATCCTCTCATGGGACGTGAAGGAAGTCAACGTGGCTTGTCCACTATTCTTTCTTTACTGCTAACTATGGCATTCTTCTATTGCTCAAGTCGCCTCCTCTTTTGGGTGGCGACGCGAGCAAACACGGCTGGTCTATATCCAAAATCATGTTGCAAATTTCGTTAACGTATTTTCGTAGCGTGAATCTTTTATTTCTTTTCTTTTCTTTTTTTATGAAGGGAGATACGTTAATAAATATAACCTGTTAAACTTTTTAACTTTAAATAATTAATTTTTAACTTAAAATTTAATTATTTTAAACCGCTGAGGGCAGATGAGCATGTACGATTTTACGCCAGAGATATTTCGAAGTAACGTTGGTCTAGTGCGTAACGTTCGCTCTTTTCCTTTTGAGTACGAGAGTTCAACTCTCGGCTAGGTCTTTTTTTTAATTTTTTTTATTATTTCAATAGTTTTTATTGCTTTTTTTTATTTTCTATTTTTTTATTAATTTTAAAATCTATTTTTCACAAGTTACTTAAAATATGCTCGTTTTTTTATTAATATTTTTAAATAAATTATTTTATATAGAAAATAATTTAAAATATTAATAAATAAATAATAGTGATATTTACAATACTATAGTTCAATTTTGTCTTTATAAACATATTTCAATATACAATATATATTATAACATAAATAATAATAACTAAGTTTTATTTATTTATTGTAATTTATTGTAAATTTTATAAACTAAATTATAAATAAATTAAACTATACTATTATAAAATAAACATCACTATTATAAAATAAACATCACTATTATTTATTTATCAATATTTGTAATTACTACCTATAAAGAATAATTTATTTTTAAAAAATTTTCATTGAAAAAAACAAGCGTACTTGTGAAAAATTAAATTTTAAAATTATTAAAAAAATACAAAATCTAAAAAAAAATAAATATAAGAAGGAATAAAAAATATTGAAACAATAAAAAAAAAATTAAAAAAAAAGTGACCCTAGCCGAGAGTTGAACTCGCGTACTCAAAAGGAAAAGCGTGAACGTTACGCACTAGACCAACGCTACTCTGAAATATCTCTGGCGTAAAATCGTACATGCTCATCTGCCCCCCAGCGGTTTAAAATAATTAAATTTTAAGTTAAAAATTAATTATTTAAAGTTAAAAAGTTTAACAGGTTATATTTATAACGTATCTCCCTTCATAAAAAAAGAAAAGAAAAGAAATAAAAGATTCACGCTACGAAAATACGTTAAAGAAATTTGCAACATAATTTTGGGTATAGACCAGCCGTGTTTGCTCGCGTCGCCACCCAAAAGAGAAGGCGACTCAAGCAAACAAAGGATATGAGAGTGGGGAGTCATCGAAGTATACCACGCGAGTCATCAATGAATGCCGTTCATGCTTTAGTTACTCTCCATACCATCTTTTTTAGTATAAGGTAATCTAATACTAATAGAGCTTCTCACGGCCTGTCATATTTGTATCAATGTTTTATATGCTCGCATAGATGGCAGTTCGCATGCTCTATTAGCATGAATTTTCTCTCAGTGCATAGACACTGTAGGATCACTACCAATTACCACCTCTGGTAATAAACACATACTCACCATGCAGTGTCCAGAAAAAGAATCAACTATATGAAATCTTTAACGAATGCACAAAGGTATTTCCAAATCAATGTAATGAGTTCATGCCTATAAACCATTACAATAAAAGACTTACCGATTTACAATCTCGTTATGACGAACTTACAGACATTCTTACCCCCATCACCTCAAAAACTTACAACACAAACTTGTCTCCTACTCTAACTAAAAGAGGAGCACCAATAGAATTTATAGGATAGGCTAGCAAGAAGTTATTTGGTACCATGGATGCAGTAGACAGAGAAAATATCAACCAACAAATAAACTCCCTGTACGAAAGCCAAGAATCAATCGCTAAGTTAGCAGCGAACCAAACACATATAGTTAGTTCAGACCTAAACCAAATTCATCAGAAACTTAACAGCAACGAAAAAGAATTGAACAAATTACATAATATAACATTAACTCTCCTTAACACCACATTCATTGAGCGATTAGCACAAAACAAAAGCCTGACATTACAATCAATGGTCATATGGTCTGCACAGTTCGCGCAATCATTGGATTACCATTTGGAATCCCTTAAAACCTTACTTATTACAATTGAAGGTACTTCACATGGACATTTACATCCCTTGATTGTAAGTCAGAACCAATTCAAATCATTACTTACAGAAATAAATAAACAACACAATGATCACATACTCCCCTTGGACCACTCTAAAATAACACTGGAAAAATTATTAGCACTCTCCCAGACCAACATCTTCTTAATTCAAGGAAGAATGAATATCGTTATAGACTTCCCATTCACAGACCATACCAAATTCCTAAACTATCGAATCCACACCTTACCAGTTCCTAAAGAAATTTATAATAATTTTTCAGGATATGCTAGTATAAAACCCAAATTCACTCATTTAATAATCACGCCTGACTCACGAAAATATTTTTTAACTGATGCCACTTATTTAAACGACTGCTTAAGAAATAAACAAACCCTCATCTGTTTACCAAAACATCCTATATTTTCACCGTCAATCTCACCATCCTGTGAATATGCCTTATATGCAGAACCGACCACACAATCTATAAAAGCTTGTAATCTATTAATAAATGCCGATCCTACACCTCACTGGAAAACATTAGAATCAACAGATAAATGGCTCTACTCAACCTTAGACCCAATACTCCCACATATCTCATGCCAAGGAAAACCAAACATTAACGTTCACTTGGATGGAACCGGAATTTTCACCCTACACGGCCAATGCATCGCATACAATCAAGATATAACTCTTTACGGAGTAAATACGATAGAAGTAAAAAAAACATATATTTATAATCCTAACGTAACCTATGACATACCACCATTATTATCCCTACAGCAACCTAATACCTTTTTCACAATACCAACAATTTTAGAAACCGAAACAATAACACAATTGAGGAAGCGGAGACAAGATAACAGTATTATGTCATTAAAAGAGATAGAATCAAAATTTAAAACCATAGATATTCAACACCACGAACGTAACCTTACTTATACCTACATTGCAACTGGATTTTCTATGAATTTAATTATAGGAGCAATACTAAGCATTATCATTTGGAAATGCAAACTATCTAATTGCCAAAGAATAACGAAACATTGCCGAAAATTAAATGCTATGGAACTAAGAGAACGACCAAAAAAACTACAAGAAACTACACGTGACACTATCTATATCACTTTACAACCAACTCAACCGGTCCTCCCAAATCATCATACCCTCGTGATATCAACCCTGCCTAGCCCTCACGACAACAACAACGAAGGCATGACTTATGAAGCCAGGAACCTTGAACGTTCCTTCTCAGTCTGCTCCCTCGACGCAGAGTCACCCCCACAAAGTATAACATACGCCTAAAACTAAAATCATTGCGGTTAAAGTTAGGTTTCCAGAACCGAAAATGAAATCCCTCTTGCAAGCTATTAGCTGTGAAAATTTTTCATTTTGAAAAGACATCGTTACGCCTTATATATCATTAAATTTTAAAACATAAAATCGTTCTTAGAAAAATAAAAAAAATTTTTAATTTTTTTTTATACAGTTCAAAAAAGAAAGACTAATTTTAGATGTGCCTTAACATCTAATCAACAAGGACCGTCAGTATAATAATTTTATATCTTGATTATTTTATAGAGTTTTCATTGATAATTATAAGGTGTAGATTATTGCAACTCATTTATATTAATAATTTCAAAATTAAATAACAATTATAAGCAAGTAAAATACGAGTAAAACAAAAATTTATAGAAGCGTAACATACAAAGCGAAGAGGTATAGTCATTTCGGCGTTGTATTATAAAATGCTCCAGGAAATCCCCTATTACTACGCACAATTGCTATTGCTATACTATACATAAGTTACCTCCTCACCGCTCCTACGACGCTAATATATACTTGAAACCAAATTTAAATTTATGACCTTATGAAAGATAATTTCAACAAACAATTTCACATAATATCAATTATATTGATTAAAATTAATTATTATTACACATTTTAAGTATATTTTTAAAATAATAATTTTTTAAAAATCTTTTCGATTTATCATTCACGGAACGCCTAATACTTTTTTTACAGTTTTCGTTTTTATTTTTTTATTATCATTCGTGAAATACATATTTTTTGTTTGTTATTGTTTTTTTATTAGTACAGATTTAATATGGCGAATTTATATCACTTGTATCCTAATACACTATTTTTTTTCCTCATGACCTTAGATGTAACCAAAACTACCTTAAAAAAAAAAATTCTAAATAGGTCACCATCTTACCTGATCAATCGTCCTTCCGATGAAAAATCTTACAACGATGAGGAGAAGTCATCACACAATCCGCGTGAGAAAAGACCCCACATGGGCATCGCACCGAAGGGTCTGAGTACACAATTGTTTTTAGACATTCGGAACAAACACCTACGTTGTGAACGCTAGGAGTCTCCCCGTCTTCCAACCTAAGCGGATCAACTTCAGATTTTGCCGACCGTTTTTTTTTACGGTGCTTGCACATCCTCATCTTGGAACCCCCTCTCCTTTTAATCTTCTCTTCTTCAGATAAAATTGTCTGACGCTTTACTCCTTTTTTCCTCTTTCCCTTAGATTGGACCTTATTATCCAAGACCGATACCATTGGACCTTTTGACAAAGGCTCCGCAATAATCTTAACTGGACTTTCTTGTTTTTTTCCCACCCCAGCGCTACAACTGACGCTCACAAGATTTTCCAACACTTTTACCAAATTTTGAATCGATAATTGCATGTAAGCGGGCCCTGCCGAATTATGAGGAGACACTGGCGAAATAACAGGCCGATAGAATCTACGGTTATCCTGCGCACTGACAGTCTCATCACCAACTTAACTGTCTTCGTGAGTTAAAACACTATCACTAACCTCTGACCCTTCACTTACGGCGGCCTCATCATCCCACTTGTCACTGTTATCATCCGCATCACTAAAGTATCGTGTCCCCATCTCAGCGACATTTTCACCCAAACACTGAACGCTTCGGCTCACCAAATCCCGGAGGCCCACGCCGCACTGCACTTCAACGTGACTTCCATTGACTTGAGTTTGCTCACGCACACTCCTACCAATTAACTCCGCTTGCACACCAATACTTCTTCTATTGTTTTCTGTTTGTACACCCACACTAGTCATCATAGACCGAACAGCCCCGTCAATCCTGGACACACTGGGCCGACTGGCATACAACCTTAAAACATCAAGGAGACCGTTCACAATCTCTCGATCTTGATCGTTAGCAGACATGGTGAAGAACAACCTATAAATTAAAATTATCTTTTTTATTCTAGTAACAAAAATAATCTTAATTTAGTAACATTATCACGTCCCCACGATTACCACTAAACTAACCCACCTAATAAATTTCAACAAAATAATCGATACAATTCCCCCTTCGAGCAGAAATAGAGGCGCGAGTAGCGATATAAACTACGAGGTATAAATTATAATCAGTGTTCCAAGCACACTAGTTGCACACAAATAAAAATCAACCTCACAAACATACATTTTTTTTTTTTTTTTTTTTTTTTTTTTAAAAAAAAGATTAATTATATAAAGGATATTGTTATCCTCTATATAATTAACCTTTTTCAATGGAGATGTCGACGGAGTCCAGCCCGGAACCGTTTAACACATTACATCAGACTAGACTGTCAAACACCACCATACCGAAAACTTTGACTATACCGATGGATAGTCAGCCACTTTTGTGACCAACAATCAACCGATACCCAATGAGGTCGGATTCTTGAAAAGTCGCGATATAAATGGCACATACACTAATTTTCTTTGAAAAAAAGTTTAGAGGTACCTGGTCAGGATTCGAACCCATGCCCTCCGCGTTGAAGGCAAGAGCTCTATCCATTACACCACCGCGCTCTCTTACACCACCGCGCTCTCTCACAAACATACATAACAGCATAAGATATAACCACAGAGCGAAGTTTCACGCGAACGTCGTCACACACATTAATCACTGATTAATTTACTTAAATTAATGAAAACCATATTCGAAAATTCCTTCTAATTTTTTTGTCTAAAATTTCGTTAAAATTAGTAATCTTTGCTATAAAACTTATAACAAATAAATTGATATCAATGTTCTTCAAACATTATCGAAATGTTCACTTGGCGTAACTTAGTGCATGCACGTATAACAGTACACACAGCTAGTGACACCGGTTAAATACGGCAGTCAACTATATGTGACAATCCTAAGGTGTGCGAACAGCATAACTTGGCACGAACGCGTGTAACACAGCGTAAAACAATAACAGTTATATACATTGACAGCATTTAATTGTAACACAGCTATACGCGCGGAGAACTCAGTTCGACAGTGCTATTTAAATCAAAATTTCTTATACAAAGTAAACCAAATTATAAAACACCTTATTTAATTTAAAGAACGAATAATTTAAGATAGAAATTAAATTTAAAGTAAATTAATCAATTTATTCAAATTGGGAGAATGATTGCATATATTTGTATATATATGTATGTATATATATTTATATGTAAATATGTAAATATGTATGAATATATATACGTTCAACCAACTCATTGAAGGAAATTTATGACAATAACTCGTATCAAACTTTACTAAGTAAATATTTATAATAAGAAATAACAATTCTTTTTTACATAGTTAATATAAGTAATAAATAGTAAAATAATAATATTTTAATGCGGCAGAGGTTAACGTTCAACGGGAACAACGAAATACCCTATTATACATGTAATTTAGTTCTCTTATATATAATTTTCAATTATTTACCAATTATTGATAAATCGCGATTAGTCCCCTAAATTCATAAATTATTGAAAACCCATAATAAACGTAATTCATCATTCTAAACTGTAAAACTACACAATTTAAACCTCTGAAGACAAGGCCCGGTTACGCCCAACACTCGTAGTTAATTGAGATGTGTTTGGTTGCACTCATCAATGGACAACTAAACACAACTCTAATCGACTCAACATATTTTTTTTAAACATGTACGCTGAGGGGAAGATTTGGTGAAGTAATTAAAACAATTCAACTATCCAATATTTGTCGATAAAAATTGATTGAAGTAATATGCAAGATTATTGATTCCCTAAAATATTGAGTTGAGATAATAATAATCAAAACTGTGTTTCAATAAATGTAAAATTTACAAATCTTTTATAAAATAAAGCAAAAAAATTTATCTCGGTCAATTATTAATATAATATTTGCTTGAATTAGGGATAATTACATTAATTCAAGTAAACTTATACTATAAATAAATACTTCACTGAGACAATAGGTTTCTTTTATTAAGTTATCAAATAAAATTTGATAGAAATTTCAATAAAAATCAAAATTAATTTAAAGAAAAAGGATTCTTAAAATCAACAAAACCAATTCCAACGAATTTATAAAATGTTTAAAACTGTTTGAAACTGTTTAAAAGTGCAAAATTTAGGACATTTAAAACAGTTATGAACAGTTTTAAACATTTTTAAACACTTTCAAAAAGTTTTGGAAAGTTCGAAATGATTTGGAACAGTGTCTAATAGTTTTGAATTTTTTATGTTCAAAATTTATAGATTATTTTAAATATTCAAAATATTTCAAAACAATTTTAAATCAATATGAACTATTTTTAATTATTTTAAACAGTTTTAAACGGTTTTTAACAGTTTTCAAGACCTTTAAACATTTTTAAACACTTTCAAAAAATATTGAAAAGTTCGAAATGATTTGGAACAGTGTCTAATAGTTTTGAATTTTTTATGTTTAAGGGTATAGATCATTTTATATATTCAAAATATTTAAAACAATTTTGGATCAATATAAACTATTTTTCATTAGCTAGAACAGTTTTGAACAGTTTCAAACAGTTTTGAACACTTTTAAACAGTTTTAAAAAGTTGGAAATGATTTCAAACAGTGTTTCATAATTTTATGTTTGTAAAAATATTCTTATATATGAGGATATCTTAACAATTTTTAATCTTTTTATGATGTTTTTGAAAATTTATTTTACAGGCGTTACTGGGTTACCCAATGATGCACACTATTCAAACTAGGTTCATACCTTTTGTGCAATCTGGAAACTCTATTTTTTATGTATCCAATGAATGTGCCACCAACGGTATAGTAGATATTTCTATAAAACGTAAATTTTTATATGGATAAAATTTCGGAAATTTTGACAAATTTTGACATTAGCTATAATAGTACAATCATTTTAGTTAAAATAAAAAATCCTTCGGAGCTGTTATTTTTTTACGAACTTAGATCGCAAATTAGATATCAAAGTTAACAAACCTAACCTCAAAATACTATAAATTGATAACTTTTATATAACTTTTTCAGTATAAGATTTCTTTAGTTGTCGGCACTCAAGTTGAATCCTATTGATTTTTTTCTTGAAGTGAAAAAACCCGATTTAATTCACCATTTACTCATAAACTTGGATCAGAAATATTATCAAAAGGGGAAGCTTCATCATGCCCTTCATGTATTGTGACATCCTTGGGGATCTGGAGGTTTCACTAAATTTAAAATAAGATAAGTTACGGAGTTCGATTAATTGAATAAAAAAAAAGAAGCTTTATTTCAATGGTTTTACAGTTGTTGCACGCACGTTTAAAATGGACGCCAGCAGCGTATAGCGTACGTGACGCCGCTTGCACTAATCACGTTACTATTAGCACGACGAAAGGCCGAAATTACAACAAATGCAGTACAAAAAAAAATAGTATGCTAAAAGGGGATACGCTCAATAACACGATAACTCTAAAGGAAAAGCACTAAGAGAATTTATTTTGGTGAATGCGCACACGATCGCCCGACACACACGTCACGATAAAAAAAAAGAAATCAGCTCATTCTAATTAGCAATAGTCCACTGAAAATGTTAGTTGTAGAAACAAAAAGAAGTAAAGTATTTACTTCTACTTAACGTTGGATTTATTGATTTATTTTTTGATTGATGTATAGACAAATAAGAATTGAAATATATGTTCTATGCTCATCTAAAGCAAGTATTTTCTCTAGTTACCTAGCGTTTTCCTACAATAGAGAACGTTTCGAACAATTTATGTAGTATAGGGAACTTGCATGAAAAAATGCATTATATCCGTCAGATAGAATACGAAAAAATAAAAGACACGTATTTTTTCTTTTTTCGTGAAAATAAAAACTCAAAGAGATAGAGGCAGTTGAAATCGGTGTGACGTCACAATGCATGTTTGCTTTTGTCATGGCGCTATATCTATATATATCAAATTGTATTAACTTATACTTGCTATAACTTTTGCAATTCATCATATTTAAAAAAACGAAAAAATACGGGTCTTTTATTTTTTCGTATTCTATCTGACGGATATAATGCATTTTTTCATGCAAGTTCCCTATTCTTTCTTTTTCTTTTTATTCTTCCTCAAATTGTTGATTTATAAATAAATTAATACCTCAAACACTGGTTCTGCGCTCATCTAAAGCAAGTATTTTGTCTAGTTACCTAGCATTTCCCTGCATTTCAAATAAGAAAAGGCGTTATTAGATTTTATTTTCGATTTATCAACTTATAAATGAGTTGTCAGATGGTAAAATCTTTACTCCATGCTTATTAAAAACAAGTATTTTGTGTAATTATTTAGCGTTTCCCTGTGATAGAGAGCATTTCGAGTGTAATTAATTAGCAAAAAAAGCAGGTTGTTGATAATATTAAAATTTTTTTTTTCATTAATATTTTTTTAGCTATTTGATAAAATTATCCCACCATCACTGTCACCATTTGTTATGTCTGGTCACTTTAAATAGGCTTACTAGGACGTTATATTTAATTGTGAGATAGTTCTTGTTTCATGTGCAGGGTATAGGAGCCAAATCGCTTACCTTATTATGGGTTGGCTGCGTGGTCGTAGGTTACTTAAATTCATGGTCGTAATGTTGAAATGTGGCGTGGTTATCTGCTTATGGTTGGTTGGGTTGTTAAATAAATTATAACCAGAAACTAGTTGATTGAAATCTATTCATTTAGTTGAACTTTTTCACCAGAATGATTCGAAAAATATATTTATAATTATAATTATAGAACTTTGATTTACAGTTGATAAACAAGTCGATTATGTGGTTACTAGCGAATATTTTGAAATTATAATTTTTTTTGATTAATTGCGAATTTGGTTTACTTATTATTATTGTTCATTTAATTGACAAGCTGTAAGTTCGATCGCGCAGTTACGAAAAATTTCCGAAAAAAAGTCCTTTTTCTTCGTTGATTGGTTTATCACTTGCGTACAGAATATTAATGATTTATTATTGGTTTATCACTTGCGTACAGAATGTTGATGATTTATTATTGTTTTATTTAATTTAATCTTAAAAAGGTGAGTCGCGCAGTTTTTTTTGTTGTTAAAATTCCCTTTTTTTTATTGACACGTTGCGATTAAACTTTGCAAAAAAATTTAAAAGAGTCTCATGGTCAGTTCGGCCGTAAGAAACTCTTTAAAATCTCACATTCGGTGATAGAAGATCACGCCTAAAAATGCTGAGGTAGCGTTATACGACGCACGAACGTACTACTTCTCTCTTAAAACTATTACAAGAAATTAAACTTATTTTCTAATACAGCATATTCCTTATTACTAAAAGATTTATTTATTTATTTACATGTATGTGTTAATATTATTCGGAGAGAAAACTGCAAATATACATATGTCCATAGCTAAAAATAAAAAAAAATTAATAGAAAAGAGATAAAAATAATAAAGAGATTTTTCATACATCCGTGATTATGCGGATGTAACATTAGTTCGTTTTAAGAGGAGGTCACGTATCTCTGTCCTTTTCTAATCAAAAAATTGAGTTTTTTACACTAACTAACAACTTTAGCAAAAAATGAAGAGAAAGCCGCATCTCGTAATAAAAAAAGCAATATTTTCTGTGATAAGAAAGAATTAATTTTATTGCTTCGTTTTCAAGAAAACCTTGAAAAACTTAAATCATAGAGGTTAGGGTGGACAATTTGGTTTTTCAAGGTTTTCTTGAAAACGAAGCAATAAAATTAATTCTTTCTTATCAAAGAAAATATTGCTTTTTTTATTACGAGATGCGGCTTTCTCTTCATTTTTTGCTAAAGTTGTTAGTTCGTGTAAAAAACTCAATTTTTTGATTAGAAAAGGACAGAGATACGTGACCTCCTCTTAATATACTTTTTAGTACGTTTTAAAAACGTGGTATATAGCAAAAATTTTTTTTATTCAAATATTATTTTTTACTTTTTTGTCTTGTGTATTTTTGAATAAGTCAACATCCAAACTACTCTTAGAGAATACGTGGTCGCATGCTGAATTCCCCGCCATTTTGACGATAATGACGCCATCGGAAATTCTACTGAAATATGATATTTTATGCATTGATAGACCATAAAATCGATAAAATTTAATGTTAAGACTGATAAAAACAATGTAAAAATTACAATATATGACAAGTTGAAGAATTTTAAAAATTTTTAATGATTTTTAGACACTAATGTTAAAAGTATATCTATATATGGCTGATTCCATTTCAAATCGAACAGCCTGTATACACTCAAGTCACCAATCACTGCACCGATGGCCTATGTTATTCTGCTTTAAAACTAAAAAGACACGTATTTTTTCTTTTTGCTGAAATATCAAAATTGAATAAGATATGCACATTTAAAAATTGCATACAAAAACTAAATATTAATGTTAATGTTAATGTTAATACCGGAAAGAACGGGATTCTTATCAGGGCATGATTTTTTATTATATAATCAGAAACTACATCTCCTACAGTAGCACTAACAAATATAAACTACAGAGCTGTCTCGCACAGCATGAAATGTTTCAAAATATTTCGGAAATATTCCAAACGTTTCATGCTGTGTGGAGTTCACTTGCTTGCTTATACTCCAACAAAAGCTCGGCACGCTGGCATGCCACTAGAAATACTTCCTTAAAATATATCTTCAGATTGGTAAAATATTTTAGTGATACTACATTACTATTTTGATGTTAATTACTTTTAAATCATACTGTAGCACAACATGCAATATTTTTGCTGACTAGGCGCATTATTTGGCGATATTTTGGTTGCGTTCGACAAAACATCGCACGGAATAATATAAACAATCTCAGTGAGAAGTTCTTAGAATCGTCTAATATATTTTTTTGTCTAATATGTTGTTTTGAATACGACAGAAAAATGATAGTTGAGGTCATTTTTAGTCACTAAGTGAATTTTTTTAAGTTAATTTCATATCATTTGGACAAAAATCGTACTGAATAAGATTAACAATCAGTATCAAGGAAGTCATTGGTTAGTGAATAAATTTTTAAGGTAACTTTCAAGATGACGTGCTGAAATTATAGTTTAGGATGGTAATCAAAAAATTACAGGAGTCTTTTTGATCGAAAAATGATTTTCGTAAGCTTATTCTCGTATTTCATGAATGCATATGATATAAATCCGAATGAATATCGATATTTAGGGGGTTTTTTGGGTCGCTGACCGTGTTTTTGGTGTTGTTTTCATGATTAGAATTCAATAAAGCTTCTAAAACGCCATAAATCTTTAAAAATTTCAGTTTTATATTTCAGGTACTTTCCACCATTCCTAAAGTTCCGCAAAAATAATGAATGATAGATTTTATGAAAAGAAAAGTTTTCAGAAGCCAAAAATGAAAATGCATTCATACAATAAATGTACATGCTGTTTTGAAATTTTCAAATGTATTTTTAGATTATGGTTGAGGCTCGTAAGTTTCTATATAGTCACTAAATATATGTATTTTACCGTCCTCTTTCACCTGAATTCAGAATTTTGGAGAACCATTAGGAATTCACCTACACGGAGAGACCGGAGTACCATAAAAACACCTACTCACTAGGAGAGTATCACATCTTCGGATCACGGATTTTGTTTTAACTTTGAGATAGGTTTTCAGATGTCAAAATATGGAAAAAGCCAGAGTTATAGACCCCAACGCTCAATATTTCTCTAGTTGCAGGCAATTAAAGAAAATCACTAAAAAAGTTACTAGATTTTCAAACGCTTATAATTCTTTAGCATTAATAGCTAGACGCTTGTAACTGTTTTTAAATGAAAGCTATGTTCAAATCCTTTCAAAAAAGCACCTGTAGCATATCAAAATATTATTTTTTCCTAAAGTTACAGCAAAATCCGTGATCCGGAGATGTGATACTCTCCTAGTCAGTGTAGTACGGTAAATTTCTATACTCAGTCACCAGAAAGACATAGGGTAGGCTGATTTAAACAGATACTAGTAGTGATATTTAAGCGACTCACATTAGTACTAATTTTTATACACCTAAGCTCGGAATTTCACCAGACTAGTACTAGAAATTCAGATACTACTATAAGTACTTTTATTTTTACGACTATGTGCACTTGGCGGAAAGGATATTTTTCCGAATGTTAACCTTAAATGGCAACATCGCATATTTTACCGCAGACATAAGACAATTCTAAATTATTGAACAAATTTTGCATCATCGTTACTTATTACTTAATGACATAACTGTAGTAAACAAACAATACTACTTTCTTTTTCATTATCTAAATTATAATTTTATAAAATAAAATTTTTATTTCTCAGTTCAATAATCATATAGAATCTAATATTGTGAATTTAAATTATATTTGTAATAAAACTTTTGTTGTTCTTATTATATATATATATATATATATATATATATATATATATATATAATAAAATGCATAAATAAACTATATGAAAAAAAAAAAACAAATAATCATGATGCGAAACTCAATGCATGATTTGAAGTTTTCTTACGCCTGTGGCAAAATCCCTAGTAACATAATCTGTTGCAACCACGATTGCGCAGAACTTACGTGGTCTGTTTCCTCATTTTAATGCATATCTGCTAAAATTTAATTGCGACTGAAACGTGCGTCAGATTTGTAACAGATTGCCAATCGAAACATGCGATTCTAAAATAAGAATAAACACGCAAACTTGCAGCAGAATCGAAGCAGTCTTCCGTAAGAATCTTACAGCAGCACTTTACTCCAGAATTACATAAGAATGACATAAGTTAAGTGCAGTTATATGATGAGGATAAACACGCAGTTCTGCAGCAGAATCGAAACAGTCTTCTGTAAGAATCTTGCAGCAGCACAGTTTATAGAATTTCAAAGTTAGTTAATAGTTCAAAAATTGAAGTCACTTTATAGAATAAAGATAATACATTGTATTTTAATGAAAAATTTTCATTGTGAATATTATTAACATTCAACTAATGAGAACATGTTCATAAGAGTTGTTAATAGATTTTAAGAAAGCAAATGTTGAATTTAAAATTTATAATTTATAATTTAATGAAAATATAATAATTTATAATTGCGATACATTTAATGCATTTCTTTAAACTTTACGTGTTCTTACTACCAATGCCTACACCTGTAGGCACATATTAGATAAAAGAAAAAAGATGAAACGCAAAAAAAAATCAACATATATACACAAAGGGGTGGGCGCTGATGTTATAGTATAAAATTATATACATGTAGACATTGGAGAGAAGAGAGGAGACCATTGCAGCCAACTGTGAAATATAAAAAACGTAGATAAAAAATTTTTATAATATCTAAGAAAAGTTTTAAATAAATTTCTATCAGTAAAAGATGATAAATATTTTGGTTCTACATTCATACGTAATTCTGTAGTAAAGTTTTGTCGCAAGATTCTTATGCGAGATAGCTTCAACTATGCTGCATGCTCGTGTGATTATTCTTATGATAAGATTGCATTTAACTTTTGTCCTTCTGATGTAATTTTAGCGCAAATCTGCTGCATGATTCTCACATAAAACTGCTTCAATTCTGCTGTACGTTTGCGTGTTTATTCTCATCATTAAATTACACTTAACTTTTGTCATATTTATGTAATTCGGGGTTAAAGTGCTGCTGCAAGATTCTTACGGAAGACTGCTTCGATCCTGCTGCAAGTTTACGTGTTTAGTTTCGTAACATAATTACACTTAACTTGTGTCATTCTTATGTAATTATGAGGTAAAGTGCTGCTGCAAGATTCTTACGGAAGACTACTTTGATTCTGCTGTACGTTTGCGTGTTTATTCTCATCATTAAATTACACTTAACTTTTGTCATATTTATGTAATTCAGGGGTAAAGTGCTGCTGCAAGATTCTTACGGAAGACTGCTTCGATCCTGCTGCAAGTTTACGTGTTTAGTTTCGTAACATAATTGCACTTAACTTGTGTCATTCTTATGTAATTATGGGGTAAAGTGCTGCTGCAAGGTTCTTACGGAAGACTACTTTGATTCTGCTGCAAGTTTGCATGTTTATTCTCGTCATATGATTGCACTTAACTTTTGTCATTCTTATGTAAATCTGAGGTAAAGTGCTGCTGTAAGTTTCTGATGCAAGACTGTTTCGATTCTGTTATATGCTTGTGTACTTATTACGATTCGCAGAACAGCACTTGACAATTTGCAATTCTTACGTAATTGTGCTGCAAAACTTTGTCGGGAATCATTTACTTAATTTTGTTTCTAGTGTCTGTAATAAGTTTTTTCCGCAAGTTTACTGCAAAATATCTTCAAGATTCTGCGCATTCTTTTCGTTCCGTAGATTGCACTTTCTCTCTGCTAGAAACGTGCAATTTTGTTGCACTTATCTGCTGTAATTTCTTTTCATAAAAAACCCTATGGAATGCGGAAACAGACAGCACATGTTCTGCTGCAAGTTTTTGATTTTCAAGAAAATTGCAGCAAAATCGCAGCAAAATTGCGTTGACCATGTTACCAGGGATCGCACATCTGAGAGTATTGCACTCAAAGATGTCGTCGATTTGAACACTTTTCTGCATATCTTATAATAATAAAAAAGTTTATCATCGCACTATTTAGATTATTCCACTCAACGGAGTCATCGATAATAACTTTTATTACGTTACCCTCTCCTCCACACGTAATGAAAAAATACAAATTATCGCATCTCCAAGAATATTATTATGGCACTGGAGGATATCGTCGATAAAGGTAATTTTCTTTTATACTATTGCTGTATGCACCTTGTATATGCATGTAATAAATTAAATTCATGAAGTAAATTTAAATTCGGTAATTAAAATATTACCTGGCGCCCGTGGATAAAGTCAAGCCCGCTTCAACTGGCAACCGTGACAGGACATACATTAAAGGTCATACAGCAATAAATAGAGAATCTAGAATTGAAAACTATATGCAACCTCTATATACCGGGGGGCTCTTTGAGGGCACCGATTAAGCACGTGTGGAGGCATTAGAGGAGAGGTTTGATGACTATTAGAAGTCAAAACCGAAAGAGATGAGAAACTAGAGAATCTAGCTGAAAAATTCAATAGGAAGATTGAACGCTTAGAAAATAAGTGTTTTAATCAAGCAGAAAAAATCACAGAACTAGAAGAGGCGATTGGAATGCACTTATATGACCTCATGAAAATAGGTCGAGGTAATGAAAAATTACAAAATTATTTAAATGATGTTTTTTCTTGCATGATTAAACAACATTCAAATTCTAATAAAAGAATCGCAGTTTTAGAAGAAAAAACTGCTGAAATTACTAACTTAATGAAAAAACTAAAAATTAATTAAATAAATTCTTGTAAAAAATATTTATTCAATAATGAATAGTTTCATAAAAACCAATACGTCTACGTACAAAAGTTGTACCATAACACTTTAATACGATTAGTGCATCATAAGCCACGTTAGCTTAATAGCACAGCTCTTGCTTTGCATACGGAGGGTGGAGGTTCAAATCCATCTTAGAGCATAAAAAATTTTTTAAATTTTTTTCTGCATTTTATATGCATCAATAATTAAAATTAATTAATTAAATTTATTTGCAACAATAAATTTGCAATAAATTATTAATTGAATTAAATATACACGGTGGGCCATTTTAATCTATGCACCTGAAAAACCCAGTAAGTTCGCATCCTATCAAAAAATGACTTTCATAAAAGTTGTAGGATATAAAGGGGGTCAAACAATAGTGACCTTGAATTTAACCTTCAAGCTGACCTTCAAGGTCAAATCAAGGTCAACTTGAGTTTTTTAAATGAAAACCCCTATTTTTTACACCGGAATCGGAAAGGGCGGGAAATTTTACGTCCGAATATGCTCTCAAGTCATCTGACCTCGATGACCTCAAAGGTCAGATGAAGGTCATAAATACGAAATAATCGGATGGCTATGAAAAATCTTAGGTAGGGTATTGCCGAAAAAGTAAAGGTCAACACTGAATTTCTCGTTAAAAATTACTCAAATTATGATCTTCATTTTTTCGACAACACCTTACATAAGAATGTTGACAGCTACCCAATTATTTCGTATTTATGACCTTCACCTGACCTTTGAGATCATCGAGGTCAGATGACCTGAGAGCATATTCGGACGTAAAATTTCCCGCCCTTTCCGATTCCGGTGTAAAAAATAGGGGTTTCTATTTAAAAAACTCAAGTTGACCTTGATTTGACCTTAAAGGTCAGCTTGAAGGTCAAATTCAAGGTCACTATTGTTTGACCCCCTTTGTATCCTACAACTTTTATAGAGGTCATTTTTTGATAGGATGCGAACTTACTGAGTTTTTCAGGTGCATAGATTAAAATGGCCCACCGTGTATATATTTAAAAACTTGGAATTTCAAATAGTAGAATAAAGAGCAAAGTAAAAGAAATTCATATATAAGTGTAAGCACACATACACATGTAGATGTATTAGTTTGTTAAAATACACAATAATGATTAGTTTCCACTTAGGAAATTTCCATTGAGGTTTAAATCAAATCTAAACACTTTGAAAGTAAATTCAAAGTAAATATAATTCAATAAAAAGTTGTATTGAATTACAAAAAAGGATTTTCTTCATTTTTTTTTATTTTTTAAATTATCAATTAAATTTAAAATGTCGAAAAGAAGATCAATTCTGAAGTTACATGAGAAGACATCTAAAGAGCTTCTAAATAAAATAGATCCGCTCTCAGATGCAAGTTCTCCTAGAGCTATAATAAAATTTAGCTCATGGAGAAGAACAGTAGCTGAGGAATTAAAATGCCTCGATAAAAATCAAGATAGCTTAGAAGCTAGGATAATAAACCTTGTATACGCATGTAATAAATTAAATTAATGGAGTAAATTTAAATTCGGTAATTAAAATATTACCTGGTGATTGTGGATAAAGTCAAGCCCGCTTCAATATATGGGACGTTTCACGTCAACTCACCTAGCAAAAAAATAGAATTCGTCGAAAATCTGTGAAAACGTTCTATTTGATACCCAAAATATACAAAAAAAATTTTAGAGGTCCAGGTCAAAGGGGTCAGGATTTAAACGTGATGGAATTTTTCGAATTTTCCAAATTTTTTGCTAAATAAATATTTTAATGAATTTTTTCCTCAAAAACTATCAATTTTTCGTTAAAACTTAATAGAATACTTTTTCTTGGAAATTAGATGTAGAATTCACCTGAATTTTTGAAAATTATAATATACTGATTTTTATGCTTACTTGATCGATTTAAACATACTATTTAGTATATCTAAAAATCGAGCAGGTTAAATTGGCTTTTTAAAGTCTTATTTTTTTCGTTTTTTCATGAGGAAAAAATATACGAAGCCTCCAGTTGGGCAGCCTTCTCAAAGTTACTTAATTGTGCAAAAAAGTCTGAATAAATCGTTATTTTGGAACAATGATGAGATTCGTGATTTTTTTTCTGAAAAAGTATTGATTTTTGGGACAAATGTATAAAAATGTTTTTTATTGGAAATTGTATGTAAAATGTATGTAAATTTTTGTAAACCATTATTTGCTAAACATCACAAATTATAAATGAAATTTTGAAATTTTAAAATTTATTTTTTGTTAAATTTTTAGTATACATGGTTCATAATGTCTTAAATTACAATTTGTAAAAATATGTTCATATTCTACACATGATTTCCAATAAAAAACATTTTCATACATTTGTCCCAAAAATCAATACTTTTTCAGAAAAAAAATCACGAATCTCATCATTGATCCAAAATAACGATTTTTTCATACATTTTTGCACAATTAAGTAACTTTGAGAAGGCTGCCCAACTGGAGGCTTCCATATATTTTTCCTCATGAAAAAACGAAAAAATAAGACTTTAAAAAGCCAATTTAACCTGCTCGATTTTTAGATATACTAAATAGTATGTTTAAATCGATCAAGTAAGCATAAAAATCAGTATATTATAATTTTCAAAAATTCAGGTGAATTCTACATCTAATTTCCAAGAAAAAGTATTCTATTAAGTTTTAACGAAAAATTGATAGTTTTTGAGGAAAAAATTCATTAAAATATTTATTTAGCAAAAAATTTGGAAAATTCGAAAAATTCCATCACGTTTAAATCCTGACCCCTTTGACCTGGACCTCTAAAATTTTTTTGTATATTTTGGGTATCAAATAGAACGTTTCTCAGATTTTCGACGAATTCTATTTTTTTGTTAGGTGAGTTGACGTGAAACGTCCCATATATATATATATATATATATATATATATATATATATATATATATATATATATATATATATATAAATAAATAAATAAATAAATATAAATATATGATTGCCGAAAATAACCATTTTTTTATGGTTATATTATTTTTACAAATTTTATTATTTTTTTTTATCTTATTACAATTAATTCATAGCATTTTTCATAATTCCTTATATTTTCCAGATGTTTAAAGTAAAAATACACTGAATTAAATTAGTTAAAATGAAAGCAATTCTATTGTGAATACTTTTAAAAAAAGTTTATTAAAAATAAATTAGAATTCTCAAAAGAATTTCAATTTTCAATAATGGTTTTGACTGAGAAAGATAAATTGATTGTCGAAGGACAGGGATTGTATAGTGGAATTGCTCACATGTTAACTGATATTCATATATTAGAATTTAAAAATATTTTAAACTGGTGCACTTCATTTAACATGCAATCAATTTTACTAATTCAAAGACCACAATATATAAATTCAGTACCGATTGATAGAGAATTTATACAGTTATTATTTTCCGGAAATTTAGAAAAAGGTCACTGGATTTGTATGTATTGTAATAATAAGGTTATTAATATATATGACAGTTTAAATCTTAAATATCTACAAGATAAGCATTAGTTTTATATAAACAGGTTATTTCCAAACAAATCAGAATTAAGCATAGTATTCGAAACAGTACAATCACAAACAAATAATTATGATTGTGGCGTTTTTGCAATTGCTTTTGCTGTTGCAATACTTTATAATTTATGTCCATGTTGTTAAAGATATCCCTGGTAACATGGTCAACGTAATTTTGCTGCAATCTTGCTGCAATTTTCTTGAAAATCAAAAAATTGCAGCAGAACATGTGCTGTCTGTTTCCGCATTTCATAGGGTTTTTTATGAAAAGAAATTACAGCAGATGAGTGCAACAGAATTGCACGTTTCTGGCAGAGAGAAAGTGCAATCTACGGAACGAAAAGAATGCGCAGAATCTTGAAGATATTTTGCAGTAAACTTGCGGAAAAAACTTATTACAGACACTATCAACAAAATTGAGTAAATAATTCCCGACAAAGTTTTGCAGCACAATTACGTAAGAATTGCAAATTGTCAAGTGCTGTTCTGCGAATCGTAATAAGTACACAAGCATATAACAGAATCGAAACAGTCTTGCATCAGAAACTTGCAGCAGCACTTTACCTCAGATTTACATAAGAATGACAAAAGTTAAGTGCAATCATATGACGAGAATAAACACGCAAACTTGCAGCAGAATCGAAGCAGTCTTCCGTAAGAATCTTGCAGCAGCACTTTACCCCAGAATCACATAAAAATGACATAAGTTGAGCGCAATTGTATGACGAAAATAAAGACGTAAACTTGCAGCAGGACCGAAGCAGTCTTCTGTAAGAATCTTGCAGCAGCACTTTACCCCAGAATTACATAAATATGACAAAAGTTAAGTGCAATTACATGACAAGAATAAACACGCAAATGTACAGCAGAATCAAAGCAGTTTTATGTGAGAATCTTGCAGCAGATTTGCGCTTAAATTACATCAGAAGGACAAAAGTTAAATGCAATCTTATTATAAGAATAATCACGCGAGTATACAGCATACTTGAAGCTATCTCGTATAAGAATCTTGCGACAAAACTTTACTACAGAATTACGTATGAATGTTAAACCAAAATATTTATCATCTTTTACTGATAGAAATTTATTTAAAACTTCTCTTAGATATTATAAAAATTTTTCATCTACTTTTTTTATATTTTACAGTTGGCTGCAATGGTCTCCTCTCTTCTCCCCAATGTCTACATGTATATAATTTTATACTATAACATCAGCGCCCACCCCTTTCTGTATATATGTCAATTGTTTTTTGCGTTCCTTCTTTTTTTCTTTTAGCCAATATGTGCCTATAGGTGTAGGCATCGGTAGTAAGAACACGTAAAGTTTAAAGAAATGCATTAAATGTATCGCAATTAGAAATTATTATATTTTCATTAAATTATAATTTTTAAATTCAACATTTGCTTTCTTAAAATCTGTCAACAACTCTTATGAACATGTTCTCGTTAGTTAAATGTTAATAATATTCACAATGAAAATTTTTTATTAAAATACAATGTATTATCTTTATTCTATGAAGTAACTTCAATTTTTGGAACTATTAATTAACTTTGAAATTCTATAAACTGTGCTGCTGCAAGATTCTTACGGAAGACTGCTTCGATTCTGCTGCAAGTTTGCGTGTTTATTCTCGTCATATAATTGCGCTTAACTTATGTCAATCTTATGTAATTCTGGAGTAAAGTGCTGCTGCAAGATGCTTACGGAAAACTGATTAGATTCTGCTGCAAAATTGCGTGTTTATTCTCGTCATATAATTGCACTTAACTTATGTCATTCTTATGTAATTCTGGAGTAAAGTGGTGCTGTAAGATTCTTACGGAAGACTGCTTCGATTCTGCTGCAAGTTTGCGTGTTCATTCTTATCTTAAAATCGCACGTTTCGATTGGCAATCTGTTACAAATCTGATGCACGTTTCAGTCGCAATTAAAT
Organism: Anastatus disparis; assembly: GCA_017163975.1. Classification (NCBI taxonomy): domain Eukaryota; kingdom Metazoa; phylum Arthropoda; class Insecta; order Hymenoptera; family Eupelmidae; genus Anastatus; species Anastatus disparis. Next base: position 2,864,102 of record JAFFSR010000320.1, on the reverse strand, counting down.
TTTAGCAGATATGCATTAAAATGAGGAAACAGACCACGCAAGTTCTGCACAATCGTGCTTGCAACAGATTGTGTTACCAGGGATGTTTCTCGAATGCGATTACATTTATCAAGAATTTTTGAAACGCAACAAATAAGAATGTTTCCAGTTTTAGAAAATTATAATAATGCAAATATTAATTACGATAATCCACCGGAAGCGATAAGGAGAAGTTTTTGTCATGAGCAATGTCTAAATCAAATACCATTAAATTTAGATTACGTCGAGCTTGAACTATTAAAAAAAAAACTCACAAATGCATTTATCAGCAGAATAAAAAAAGATCATGGAAATGTATAGTAAAAGAAAGAATTCGAATCATGAAACAATTTTGATGGAAATTGACAATGATATTTCAGATACAAATTTTTTAAAACCAGATAATGATATAATGAAAATCGATGATATCCACTTAAATTATAACAATAATAAAATTAGGACTGTTAAGATAAAATTAAATAAAGAAAAAAAGAATCAAAAGAAATAGATGAAAAAGAAACTTTATTTGTAACAGGACTTAATAGGAAAATGGTAACAGAATAATCACATAAATATAAAGTAAAATCAGAAAAAGACATTATAATGAAAATGCAAGAAAAAAAAGTAATGATAAATTAGAACTAAGACGTGTTCAAGAAGCTTTACGTAAGAAAAAAGCTTATATGAAAATGAAAAAAGGACAAACAGAAAAATATAAAGAGAAATTAGAAAATACTAAGATAACATAATTGAAATTTAAGGGAAAAATGAGTACTGATAAATTGGAACAAATACGTGTAAATGAGGCTTTACGTAAAAAAAAAGAATATATATAAATTAAAGAAAAATAACCCAACACATATCTTACATTTTATCTAATAGGACTAATAATTTGAAAATTTATTTTGTTGTAATATTAGACAATTTTTAAGTTAAAATTACACAAAAATAGAGATACTAATAAATTAAAAAAATTGCATGGGAAAGAAAAATTACTCAAAAAAGAAACTTATAGAAAACTTATTAATGAACAATATAATGAAAATGAGAGAATGGTACAAAATGAAAATCAAAAATTGGAAAATGCCGATATTATTAACAAAACACAAGTAAAAAATGATTGTTACTAATTAAAAGAATCACGCACAAGGTGTGAACAAATAGAAATTGATAATAATAAACATATTAATAATGATTCTACAATAAATAAACCAAAAGATAAAAAAAAGTGAAAATATAAATATGATTCTTATCAATTAAGTATTTTATTTATAAAGTTAAAACGATTAAAAATTGAAGATCATGCTTACAGTTTAAATGTTTACAGATCTTGTAGAATTTTTTCATAAAGATTTGATAATGCTATATAACCTAAAAGGATGGAAAAAAATTAGAACCCTTCCGATTTTCACGAAAAATTCGTTACAGGGCCAATTTTTGCAAAAAAAACTTGTATTTTGTATAAAAGTACTTGCCTGAATTTTTTCAGATATTTTTTGGAGGTGCGCTATAGTCAAAAATGCAAAAAAAAACTCATTTTTTGGACGTTTTTGGCTAATTTTAGCTCATTTGCAGACTTTGTATTATTATTTATATTATGAAATTGTATTCAAGAACTTTATTTATGAATTTAATTATGCAATCAAGTCAGAAAAAAAGATTTACAAATATTCGTATCATATTTATGCACGAATCCACATTTTAGATTAGGTATTTAAACACTTCTATCATGATTTTGTTGATATTTCACTACTTTAAATCTGATGAAATCTTTTAAATATTATATTACTTTAATAAAAGAAAATGTTTTGATAAATAAGTCATTTCACAGGTACAATTATATTAAGTACGGTCAAAATATCAACTTGAGATTACACATGAGTTAATGAATTTATATTTCGTAAGTAAAACTTATCAATACAAATATTAGAATCATGATTTAATAATATGAACCTTGAGTTTGGCACTTTTAACACTATGTCATCTAAATCTGCACTTAAGTCACACTTTTGCGAGAGCTATGTGGTCTATTTTCACACTGTGTGAAAAAATGTGAGCATGCGAGTACATTGAAATCTTGTTTACATGTCTCATATTAATATTACAATATTAGATATATTTTTGTTAAAAAGCGCATATTATTCGGAATTATTTAATGATATTTACAATCGTTTTAAAGGTTATAATAAAGTTTGCATTTATGTCATGTATTGTATTATTTTATCTCCATTGACATAGAAACGAATTTAGTAACGTAACTCAAGTAACAATCGTTAGGCTGGGAGTTACAGTCTTTACTCAGTTCTCAGATATTCTATCTATGTTCTTCTTACCCTTTTTCCATAAGAAGAACAAGGATAGAATATATGAGAACTGAGTAACGATTATAGCTTCTAGCCTTAGACTTGAGTTGGGTCTATGAATTCGAGCCATAAAAAACATATGTTAAACGCTATTTCATCACTAAAGAAAAGTTACATGTAAAATATTTTGTAAATAAAATAACGAATATTAGTATTGAAACAGTATTACGAATATTAGTATAAGAAATAAAACCCTAGATTTATTAATCTTATTTATAAGGTAAGGATTTATTTCTAACGAAATTGTAAATCATGATTCTAATGTTTGTATTGATAAGTTTTACTTACGAAATATAAATTCATTAACTCATATGTAATCTCAAGTTGATATTTTGACCGTACTTAATATAGCTGTACCTGTGAAATGACTTATTTATCAAAACATTTTTTTTTATTACAATAATATAATATTTAAAAGATTTTATCACATATAAAGTAGTCAAATATCAACAAAATCATGATAGAAGTGTTTAAATACCTAATCTAAAATGTGGATTCGTGCAAAAATATGATGCGAATATTTGTAAATCGTTTTTCTGACTTGATTGCATAATTAAATTCATAAATAAAGTTCTAAAATACAATTTCATAATATAAATAATAATACAAAGTCTGCAAATGAGCTAAAATTAGCCAAAAACGTCCAAAAAATGAGTTTTTTTTTGCATTTTTGACTATTGCGCACCTCCAAAAAATATCTGAAAAAATTCAGGCAAGTACTTTTATACAAAATACAAGTTTTTTCTGCAAAAATTGGCCCTGTAACGAATTTTTTGTGAAAATAGGAAGGGTTCTAATTTTTTTCCATCCTTTTAGGTTATATAGCATTATCAAATCTTTATGAAAAAATTCTAGAAGATCTGTAAACATTTAAACTATAAGCACGATTTTCTTGGGTTTTTTTATTAACTAGATTCGGAGAAAAAAAAATAGTGAAAAAGTCACTTTTTTAATGCTGTGGACAGGGGAAGGGGGGTCGCGGTCTGCAAGTATGACAAAAACTATTTATTTTGGATCTAAAACAAAGTTACCAGGTCAAACAAAAATTTCAGGGACAGGGCAATTTTGACTATCTTAACGAGGGGTACTTTTTCCAATTTTATGATTATAGATTTAGTGTTAGAAATGAATTTAATCCATACTTTAATTTGGAAAAATTATCTCAAAAATTCATTGTTGATGCGGTTGTAAAAGTTGAAACCTCCAGATTGTATTTCATACGAAAAAACCAAAACGTATTAAGAAGTGATTGTTACAGAGGTGTTATAGACTAATTACTTAACAAAAAAGAATTAGATTCTTCTAAATTGGAAAAATGGTCATATTACCATTAAACTTTATAGGAAGTCCACGAGTTTTAAATCGAAATTATATTGACTCAATGACACTTGTAAATTATCTGATAAAAAAACCTGACCTTTTTGTAACTATGAACCTGTAACTCACATTGGAAAGAAATAACTGAAAACTTGGAAATTTATGAAAATGCAATAGATAGACCAGATATTATAATAAAAGTATTTTATCAAAAAGTAGAAGAATTCAAAAACTTAGTTATAAAAAAGGGAATATTAGGAAAATGTATTGCATATAGTTATGTACTGTAATTTCAAAAACGAGGATTACTGCATATGCATATGTTGTTATTCTTAGATAAAAATGATAAATTTGACATTCCCGAAAAAGTTGATAACATAATAAGCGCAGAAAACCCAAATAGAGATACTTATCCAAAATTATATAGTATTGTTAAACAATTTATGATACACGGTCCCTGTGGTATGCAAATATAAATTGTCCGTGTATGGATAAAAATACGAAACAATGTACTAAAAATTTTCCAGAATATTAAATAATACAACAACATTTAAATCAATTAGATATCCACTATACAAACATAAAAAATATAGCGTCAAAATAATTTTCAGAAATAAATTTACAGAAAGAGTTGCAGATAATGGATTTGTTGTTTCTTATAATCCATACTTATTATTGAAATTTATTGCACACATAAACGTAGAAGTATGTTCCACTGTACAACGCATGAAATATTTATTCAAATACTGTTATAAAGGTCATGACTGTGCATACATTAAAATACATCAAGTAAATGTCGATTTTCAATCAGAAAATAAAGACACTTTTCAAAATGACAATCGTGAAAATGTTGAATATTAATATGACAAAATCCAACAATACATTAATACACGATATTCATGTTCACCTGAAGCAATGCACAAATTATTAGAATATCCTTTACATGTTATTTCAGATACTATAAAACGTCTAAGCGTTCATAAAAAAAATTAACAAAATGTATTTTTCAAAGAAGGAAAAGAAAAAATGATCATGCAAAAGAATGTGGGAACAATATTAACATCATATTTTGAATTGAATAGAGAAGATTTCAAAGCATGAAATTACTTGTATTCAGAAATACCAGATCTGTATACATTGGATGAAAAACTGAAAAAGTGAAATGAAAGAAAAAAAAAGAAAACCAACACTTAGTAGAATGTACTTGGGAAGTCCGAAAGATAGAGAACGTTATTTTATTACGCTGTTAAAAATATTTTTAAATTTAATACATATTTAAGATGAAAATGTATCTTAAATTTAAGAATAATGTAACTTAAACTTATTTAATATAAAAAATTATTGAAATTATTGAAAAATTATTAAAGATAATACAGAAATTCTTAAGATTAAGATAACGGTTACTGAAGTTTAGTAATATGATTATTAAACTTCAATATTATAATTGAAAATGTATTAATATTCGATGTTAATGAAAATGTTATTAAACTTAATAATTACTTAAGTCATTTGTATTAAATCTAATACATTAATTAAGATATACAGAACTGAAATTTATCAAGACTTTATTAAATTATTATAAAATTTAATATAGAATCTTAAAAATATTTGATGTATTAAAAATTTATAAAAATTAATAAACTCAAGTTGAAACTTAAGATTCAAAATACTAAAACGTAAGATAACGGATACTAAAGTTGAGCAATATGCTTATTAAAATTCAATATTATAATTGAAAATGTATTAATATTCAATGTTAATGAAAATGTTATTAAACTTAATAATTACTTAAGTCATTTGTATTAAATCTAATACATTAATTAAGATATACAGAACTGAAATTTATCAAGACTTTATTAAATTATTATAAAATTTAATATAGAATCTTAAAAATGTTTGATGTATTAAAAATTTGTAGTTCACAAATCATGCACTAGATGGCTACTTGTTTTTTCAGTCTGCAAACAGAAATAGAAGGTTCAAAGTATAAAAGAGAAGGTCTAGTCTCGTATCGGCGAGAAAATTCTCATTTATATTTCTTCGGAAATATTTTAATTTTTGGAGTGCTCAACAATAGTTGAATTAAAAAAAAATATATTAAATCAAACCACATAATATAATATTTATTTATCATATTATGTTTAATAGAATTTCTTAATCTTAAGTATATTATATTAAATTCAGTAAACTTGTGGTAAAATTTATAATTAGATTCTTAAAATTTTTTATTAATATTAATAAAAAAATGCATTAAAATTCAGAAAAATATTTAGTAAAAAAAAATATTTTTAAATTATATTCAATAAAATTTTTTAAACTTAATATACAGTTTATTGAATTTAAGAAAATTATGGTGAAATTTTTAATATTGTGCTGACAATTTTTGTATTAATTTTCAAACACAAATGTATCAAAACTTAAAATAATATTGAATTTTAAAAAATTATTATTAAATATCATTCAATAAAAGTTTATGAAATGAGCTTCCTTCACTTTTATCTTAATTTTAATAATATATTTTTAACTGTGTAGGTTATTACTATTACATGTTAAAGCAGCCAAATCTTTTGACGCTTTGCGTTCTGTTACTGTTGATGATGTGATGTACAATTCGTTTTATGAGGCAGCTAAGGCAAAACCATTAATTAATAAAGATAAAGAATGGGATAGATGTTTGGAAGAAGCATCTTCAACAGAATTTCCTTATGCTCTTTGTGAATTATTTGCTTCCATTTGCGTTTTTCATAATCTTATAAATACACAAGATTTATATGAAAAATATAAAGATAAGTTTCACCATCCTAAATACGAAAAAAATATAGGTAAAAATTTTGCATTGAATGTTACTAAAAATAATTTACAAGTCAATGGATTTTCTTCAAACGATTTTAATTTACCTAACATAAGCGTATTTATAGAAGAAAATAATGATGAAACAATTTTAAATCATAATAATAATATTCTGAATGAATTAGAAATGAAAATAAATTCTTTAAATGATAAACAAAGGCAAATATTCAACTCTACTATAAAAAGTTTAAACAACTAAAGTAAAGAAAAATATATTTTTATACATGGACTAGGTGGAAGTGAAAAAAGTTAATTACGTTTTTATAGCTTATTTCAAATATCACTCTATACATGATTTATGTGTAGCTTGGACAGGTATCGTAGCGAATTCATTAGTCTACGGAAAAACAGTTCATGCTACATTTAATTTACCGTTAAATATAACAGATTATACAACTTGTAATATTAAGCCTAATTCTGCAGAAGGCAAACAATTAAAGGGAACACAAATAATTATTTGGGATGAAATATCCATGACTTCAAAATTTGCTTTTGAAGCAGTTGATCGTCTTTTTCAAGATTTATGCGATGTAAATCAACCCTTCGGTGGTAAAACTGTAATTGTATCAGGAGATTTCGGGCAAACATTACCAATTGTTCGACATGGAAGCTGTATGAACCTTATTGAAAATTCAGTTAAATTTAGTTTATTATGGCAGAATTTTAAGCAAATGAAGTTAAATGAAAATCTGCGAGTTTCGGATAATGATAATAATTTTAAATAATGATTATTAGATATCGGAGAAGGAAAACGTCGCAATATTTTTGAAGATGATAATGAACTAAGTGCTATACCAGATGATTTCACCATTAAAGAAAATCTTGTCAAAGAAATATTCGGAAAAGCAATAAAAATAAACAATACAATAAATATAAGAGAATTTCTAAATAAGTTAAATAACTCCTAATGGACTTCCAACATATGAATTACATTTAAAAGTAGGGGCTATCATAATACTTTTAAGAAATTTAAATGTCGATGAGGGACTTTGTAATGGAACGAGCTTGATAGTAAAAATATTGCTCAAATATTCCATTAAAGCGGAATCAGCTACTGGACAAAACAAAGGTAAAATAGTTTTTATTCCAAGAATAAGTTTATCTCCATCTACGGAACAAATTCCTTATGCAACGAAAATAGTTTCCTATTAGATTAGGTTTTGCGATGACTGTTAATAAATCTCATAGACAATCTTATGGAAAAGTTGGTATTTATTTGCCATCACCAGTTTTCAGTCATAGACAATTATATGTTGCTCTTTCGAGGACAAAATATAAAAATAATTTTAAATTATTTTTAGGCGACAACGCTATTGTCAACAAGGAAAATAAAAATGAACAGAACACAATTTATACAAAAAAAATTGTTCATGAAGAGATATTGTAAGGAATATGTCAAGAGATATTGTTTATATTTATGTTTTAGATTGTGCAATAGTTGAACCCAAATATATAATAAAAAATATAATATTTACTAAAACTGACGCTATCAAAATCAATAGTTTGATATTATGTTGAATCAGCTGCATAAGAAGATGCACTGTTTGATCGGGTGCATATGAAGATACGCTATTCAATCGGCTGCATAAGAAAATGCGCTGTGAAATCGGCTGCGTATGAGGATGCACTGTTAAATCGGCTACATAAAAAAATGCGCTATTGAAACGGTTGCATATTGGGATTATCTGTTAAATCGGCTGCATATGGGAATGCGCTGTTGAATCAGCTGCATATGGGGATGCGCTATTCGATTTGCAATGTCTAATGCCAAGGTGAGACACATAAGCATATTGCATTTAAACAAATATTACAGCATCTAGAGCGGGGCCCGTATGAAATATTATAAAAAAACGCTCCACTTTAGAATATAGTGTAAAAAAATACAGGTTTGAAAAAAACGCTACATTAAAAAATATAGGACACAGAAGTATGTAAAACCCAAAAAAATGATACTCGAAAAATATAGAGCACAAGCAAATATAGGAATTAAAATAATATTAGGCCCAAAAAATATAAAGCCCAGGAAAATATAAAAATCAAATAAATATTAGGCCCAAAAAATATAGGAATCCAAAACATATTGGGCACAAAAGAATATAGAGCCCAAGAAAATATAAGAATCAGAAAAATGTTGGGCTCTAAAAATGTAGGAATCTAAAAAATATTGGGCCAAAGAAAGTATAAAAATCAAAAAAATATCATGCCCAAAAAATATATAGCTCATGAAAATAAAGAAATTACGAAAATATAGAGCCCAAAAAAATGTGAGAATCAAAAAAATATTGGACACAAAAATAAAGCATAACAAAATATAAGAATCCAGAAAATATTGGGCCCAAAAAAATATAGAGCCCAAGATAATATGAGAATCAAAATAATATTGGGCCCAAAAAAATATAGAGACCAAGAAAATATAAAGATAAAAAAAATTGGGCCCAAGAAAATATAAGAATCAATATAATATTGGGCACGAAAAAATAAAGAGATCAAGGGAATATGAGGATAAAAAAATATTAAGCTTACAAAAATATAGAGCCAAAAAAAATATAAGAATCAAAAAAATATTAGGCCCAAATACTATGAAAAACGAAAAAATATTAAACCCAAAAAATATAAAGCCCAAGAAAATATAAAAATTAAAAAAATATTGGGCCCAAAAAAATATAGAACTCAAAAAAATATAAGAATGAAAAAAATTGGGCCCAAGAAAATATAAGAATCAATGAAATATTGGGTCCGAAAAAATAAAGAGACAAAGGGAATATAAGGATAAAAAATATTAGGCTTACAAAAATATAGAGCCAAAGAAAATATAAAAATTAAGAAATATTGGGCTCAAAAAAATATAGGGCCCAAGAAAATATAAGCATCAGAAGAATATTGAGGTTAAGAAAACAAGAATCGGAAAAAAATTGGGCCAAAAATAATATAGAGCCCAAGAAAATATAAGCATCAAGCAAATATTAGGCCCACAAACTTTAAGAATCCAAAAGATATTGGGCAAAAAAATATAGGTCCCAAGAATATATAAGAAGCAGAAAAATATTGGGCCCTAAAAATATAGGAATCTAAAAAATATTAGGCCGAAGAAAATATGAGAATCAAAAAAATATCATCTCCAAAAAATACATGGCCCATGAAAATAAAAAAATTACAAAAATATTAGGCCCAAAATATAAGAATCAAAAAAATATTGGACCCAAAAAAAAATATAGCCCGGAAAAGTATAAAAAACCAATAAAAAAATATTCAGCCTAAAAAAGTATAGCCCAAGAAACAATAAGAATTAAAAAATATTGGGGCTAGAAAATATAGAGCCGAAGGAAATATAAAAATAAAAAATATTATGCTTAGAAAAATATAGAGCCCAAGAAAATAAAAGAATCAAAAAAATATTGAGCCTAGAAATATTGGTCCCAAAAGAAGGTAAAAATCAGAAAAATACCGGGCCGAAAAAAATAAAGAGCCAAGAAAATATAAGAATCAAAAAAATATTGGGTCCAAAAAAATTAAAGTATAAAAAAAAAACATTGGGCTCAGAAAAATATAGAGACCAAAAAAATATAAAAATTAAAAAAAATATTATGCCCAAACAAATATAAGATTCAAAAAAATATTAAGCCCAAAAAAATTATAGAGCCCAAATAAATATAAGGATCCAAAAAATGTTGAGCCCAAAAAAATATAGAGCCCAAGAAAATATAAGAATCAGAAAAAATATTGGGTACTAGAAAATATGAGAATCGAAAAAAAATTGGGCCCAAAAAATATAGAGCTCAGGGGAATATAAGAATCAAAAAAATATTGATCCAAAAAAATATAGAGCTCAAGATAATATAATAATCAAAAAAATATTGTGGCAAGAAAATATAGAGCCCAAGAAAATATAAGAATAAAAAATATTAGGCTTAGAAAAATATAGAGCCTAAGAAAATAAAAGAATCAAAAAAATATTTGGACCGAAAAAATTTAAGAATTGTAACGGTCCGGCGTTATTTGTATTATTTTCATTATTAATTCAATATCTAAATATGACCGCGTATATTACAGGTCTGAATACGCCGAGCGGATGCGCGTCCAGACGTAAGCGTGGCAGATTATGAGGCGGAGGGGAAGTTCTTCTCCGGGCTCGTGAACCCGTGTCAAGATCGCAAGAGAGAGAAAAAGAGAGAAATATATATATATATACATATATATCGATAGCAATATTTTGAGCTTACCTTGTTTATCTGGTTGTTAAGTTGACTGATTAACTGTAGCTGGCCTGCTAATTTTTCGTGTCTCTTAAGACTGCGGAATTGGTTCAGGGTTGCGAAATGATTGAAGATATTATTTTTTTTATGTTTTTATTTATTGGCACTTCATTGCACTGATTGGACGCACGATTTACAATTGTTTGTATATAATTAAAAAGTGTGTATGTTTTAATTGAATTCGTTTATAATTCGTTTATTTTCACTAACACTTGTAACACGATTAATTGGTTTACATGAAATACTTGGAATTAAGAGAAAAATATATGACCGATATATTTGACTCAGAAAACTGAAGTGAACGTTTAAGTGGCTTATGAGGAAGCTCAGAGTTAATAATCTTAAAAGACAATATTTTATTTCTATAAAATGTAAACCCCGCCTATGGGGATAGTATTGAAGAGCAAAAGGTGCTTGATCTGAATATACAATAGTAAGTGTTCGTCTATTGTGACGAATTTGAATAACTAACCTGTGTAGTGTATAGCGCAAGAACTATATCAAAAGATTGTTCATCTAACAATACAATTTTGGATCTTTAATACCCAATACAGGGAAAAAGATGGACATACATCTTAACGGTGGTTGGTCGTAGGAAAACACCTGTGTTTGCTTCTTCAATTGAGCTGTCAAAATCTGAAATGTACCTGTCATATTATTTGCAAATAGCAAACATAGTACATATCATGATCCGACAAGTCAATCTACTTAATTAAAATCACCTATGCTGTCTTACGACGTTATCTGAGCGGTGCATATTAATTTAGGAAAAAGTTTGGGCGCTGGCCATCGCAAAGAGATTAAAATAATTTAATATTCATCATTAATATGTTACGGTCAAACTAATTTGTACCGGAACCAAAATGTTAAGTCCTGGCCTTACACCAGGACGGAATTAATGATTGATTATATTGTTGTTGTTATGCGGAAATATATTTTATTATAATATTTATTATAATATTAAATAAAAAAATAAAGTTTGATTTTAAAACGTTTAGTTAAAAGTTAAGTCTAGTGGTAGAAAAGCTCTACCAATTTTAATTGATATGAATCGTTCTCACGATTAAATATACTTGAATTTTTTTAAAGAAATATATAGAAATATAATTGTAAGAATCTTACCTTGATTCGTCTAAGTAGATACAGGCAGACAGTAAATAAGTACACTTGATTTAATATTTTAATTATAGAGTCTTTATTTGTTACTTTTATAATAAACTGAATATAGTGCGATTTAATATATTGCGCGAATAATTGTATAATTTTAAAGTGCGAGAAATATAGTTGTGATGATTGTATCTTTTGAAGTGCTTGTAGAAATTCTTTGATAAAGTGCTTTGAAAAAGTGTCTGCTTTAAAGAGCGCCTTTATCCTGATTTGATCTGTCTTTTTATATTGATGATCACTGCCTTATTTAAGAATAATTGTTTTATGATTTGAATTTTGAATTGATGTCAGTCGATGGAGCAATGCTTATTATGCATTTTGACTCTTATTGAATGATATGGTTAACGTGGTAAATCTGGTTCATGTAGTCTTCGTAATTGTTCTTATTTTGTTGAATCTGAAAATCGCATTGCACTTCGTTTCTTAACAAATGACTTACTTTTACAATAGGCTTGCTAAGATAAATTAGCTGATTGATCAATAACTGCATATTTTTGGAATGATAAATTTTGAATAAAAGATACGTCGTGACGTAACAAATAATGAAAAAATGTTGTAATGAAATTAGAACGTTACACCTCCTAGCGCCAAAGTGTTCATCGTCCTCGATGAAGTCTAGCTATGGCCAAAGTCAAAGGTTTTTCCTCACAGATACAAAAATATTCGCTTATTATACGTGGGCATGAATGGCATTAGGTTGACTAGGTATGAATTTACAAAGGTATGAATGTGTATGGCGTTATAAAGGTGTGCGTACTTAGATCTATAAATAGAAAAAAAAATTTTTTTTTAAACGCTCCAAGTGTTCGTCTTCTTCTTCGTTCTCCTCTTCTGCTTTTATGTAATAGTGTTCTTTCAATTCGTTTATCTCCTGCTCGTTAAAATGTTCGTAACATGTCCATTCATGCCATGTAGAGAGGGGGACCCTTGTTAACTCGTTGTGCAGGTGAAATATGAATGTAGTGGGCGACATACATACTGGTCGCTGACGGTGTTTGCAAAAGGTTCTGCTTCTTGTTTGGGTATGGCAGGGCACATTCTGCTTGAAATTGATCTAAAAAAAAAACAAAATAACACTTTCTATGTTTTAAAAAAAAATTTTTTAGTACTGCTATTATTACTATTGCTACTGTTATTAGTACTACAATTACCATTTTTATTACAATAATAAAGGGGGAGAAAAGACAAAGAGAAAGAGAAAAAAGGACAAAAAAGAAAGAAGAATTTGTTTGGAGGGGAATGATTATTTTTTCCCGCAGTCGATGGTATACGAAGGCACCGCCCTGGTCTTGACTCTGGTTACTTCGTGTAAACTTTGTATCGATACAACCCTTGCATTTGTTGGCCTGTCGTACTCGTTTGAGTTGTTGGTTGCAGTAAGTGCACCTGAGGTGCTTAGGCCGACGGAAAGATATCAGGTGGAATCCCTTATGATCTTGATAACTTTGTCTGTTTCTTGCCGAAATCCTATAGCAGATCCGGCAAATTACCCTTTAATTTATTTTACTGTAATATATTGCTTCCTTGATGTAATTGGTAACGCGATATGACAAGGCGAGGACTTCGTATCCGTTCCTCGGATTAGGGAATACAGTGATGATTTGCGGAGATGAAGGAGTCGGTAGTCGCTCAAATGCTGATATTTCCGCAACTGCTTATTATTGCAACGTCTTAACCTTGGAGGCCGTTGTATGGGTCCTGGTTAGCGTTGATGTTGGAAGTTTCTTGGGCGATTCCTTCGCTGGTCATCTACGAGATCAAAACAATCAAAAAAGTAAAAAAAAGGTTTTTGAGAACAGAAGAGGTAAGAAAGAAAACACCAAACATGCATGGAGGAGAGAGAGTAGTGTGTAAGAAGGGAAATTATACATATAAAATTAAATTTAGATCTTCTTTCTGGTCGGCGTTTTCTTATGTCTTGATTAATTGTGATCTTTGCTTTTTAGTTGAAGATTGGGGTGCTCGTGTCCGGTGGAAAACTATACAACTTAGGTGGGTCCCTTGGTAAAGGTGGTCCCACGTCTAATAGTAATTCCGCAGATCCATGTGATTATGGCCATAAGTGCGGCTGTTATTGACAGGATCACGTAGTATAATGGTGATATGTTGACGTGTTTTGTTATGGTCAAATGTAGAGTAGAGTGAAAGTGGTGTCTTTCCTTCCCATTAATTTTTGTTCCTTTTAGTGATGCATATGGTGTTGTTAAAATGCACGCTGGCGCAATCCATATGATTCCGATCCCTTTTATGGTTTCGTTGTAAGTATGGTTGCAGGTAATCCTGATTTCTTCTGTTATAGGTGAGGAGAAAATCCATTCCCCGGTCGTTTCTAGTGGTTGGTAGGTCGTCCTTGTGTCATTATAGATCGATATGATACATCGGTTGAATTCATTTGGTGAAGGTGCGGTTAGGGGTGTTGGCTCACAAGTAGGCTGGGTGTGAATTTTAGTTGGTTGCGGACAGCAGACGGCATTCTTAATCCTGAAGCATTTTTCGATGTCATCTAGAAGCATGTACTGTCTGGTTATGTTATTTGTTGCGATATACGTTGATATTAGTGAAATTGCGGCCATGGTGTTGTCGACTTGAGGTATTGGAACATTGTACATCTTGTATAATTTAAATGTTGTTGTTGTGTAGACGGAAACATTCAGCTGGATGTTTATACTGAATGCGAACTTGGATGCTTTCATCCGAGATATTTTCCCAAGTTCCTTGAGTGATGGATCCAATAGTGGGAGCTGTAATATCGTTTTTATTTTCCTAGTTTTGTTAAAGATGGCTTCTAGCTGGTATCCGAGGATTAGGTTTGGACTTACTATTCCTGTTTCTATTTCTACTATTGTGTTCCTGATCCTTTGGTATATTTCAATGTGGTTTAAGTTGGTTCTTGGTTATTGGTTGAATAGTCGTTCAGCGACGGGAATTTCGGTCTTGACGAGTGTACTTGGTAAATCTTGTCAGAGATTTTGTTGAACGAGATAGTTGGTGTAAAGCAAAATTCCTTATGGTTTTTTTCTATTGTCACCATTTTGAGGGTTTCCTTTCGAAGTCGTTTTGTGGTATCTATGAGCGTGTTTAGATGATTAATTCCCATGAGTTGTCGTTCCTTGCAATAGAAGACGCAAAATTTCTTGGCAGTCTGGATGTCATCTACAAAGGTCCTTTCATCATGATATAGTTGAAGAAGGTTGATGTTGGTGTCAATTGTCTAAAGATCATTGCGCTAGTGATAATCTTCTATCGGCTCGTAGTAGATCCACGGTTGGTTTTTCAAGGTTGTAATGAAGTAGGGTAACTTCATTTCCTGAGGTGAGGTAATTACTATGATAAGGAAAAATGTAAGGAGAGTATTTAGAAAAGACATCTGTAGAGAAAAAGTTCTCGTTAGATCGAGCTATTATTACTTCATGCAGTATATTATATAAATAGTGAGAAACAAAAATGCGTGCATTGATGTTAGCTGATTTTTTTGTTTTTTTTTTTGGAAACTTGTTTTGGGAGAGAAACTGTATCGTATATAGGGTCTGCCCTAGTCAGTTCGTCGGTAGCGTCTGGTTCGTTTGGTGTAGTTGTTTCATTTTCTTTTGCCGTCTCGTGTTGCGGTGAATTGGTAGGTAGGAGTTCTTGTTGATTTTCGATGTCGTCTGACGGTGAGGTGTAGTTGCGTTTTATTCTGCTGTTGATGATCCAGGATATCGTTAAGCCAACAGTTGTTATCAGTGCCATTCCCGTAATTATCGAATGTGTTATATTGATCTCTTTAATTTCGTTTATCTCCGTGAATTTTACTTTATTTGTGTATGTGAAATATTCTTCTATTTTGCTTTCTTCCATTAATGGTTTTAGAGTTGTATATCTAGTTGAAACTTGGCATCCTGGCTGTATTTCTACGATTCCTATTCCGTGGATTTCTATACTTCTGTCGTCGTTATTCCAGCAGGTCGTATGCGGATTTTCTGGTTTTGGTGTGGAAAAGATCCAGGTATTAGTATCTTGAAGGTGCGTCCAGGTGGTTTGCGCTAGTCGTGTTGTTTTTATTTGGCACTTTTCTGCAGGTGTGTTGGTTAACAACTGGGTTTCGCAGCTGCTTTCTGCGTTCAATATCCTTGGCATGTTGCAGTACGTTGTTTTCTTGATTTTGACGCATTTGCCAATGTCCTTTCCTTCGTACAGAGTGTAGTTTGTTCCTTCAGTTGCTATAGATATATATTCTACTTGCGATACGATTTCAGTGGATGTCGTTGGTACGATAATGGGGTGTATCTTGTAGAGTTTCAGACTGTCGTCATTATACAGTGATATTTTTATCTTGATGTATATATTGTCTTGTGTCCTCCGTGGTTTAAAGAATATGATCTTGTTAAATTCATTCGAAAATGGTTGTGGCATGGCTATCCTTTCGTATGGTTCCAGTTGTATATACTGGGATATACGGTTGAAGTCTTCTGTGTTAACAAGCTGATGGTTTAGTTGACCCATCTGGGCTGGCTCTATTACATCTATTATTATTTTATACAGGTTGTTGTGCAATTCCAAAAATTCTTTCATTTTCGCTAACCTCAACTCGGTTTCTCCTATATAATCGGTGATTGTATGTGTGAGCGAGTCACTTCTTCTAAATTTTATATAGTCATCAATATCCTTAAGTTCTGTCGCTACCTTCCGCGACGTCTCGAGTTCTGTATTTACTCTGTTGACGATCGTGGTAAAAACTTCATCAGTCTCTACTGGTAATGGTATTTGACTGATGGTTGATAATAGGTTATCTGCTTGATTCAAGAGACGATTTATTTGTCGCGTTTGTGTGTGGTATGATTGGCATATCATGATCGTCCTGTCACAGGTGCTGGTTAGGTTAGTTATCGTTTCCTGCGCTTTAATAGTTCCATGACTAATTTCGTGGAGGTTGATTTGTACAGCAAGTTTCCATTGATCAGTTTGGTGTAATATCGGTCCAAGATAGTAGAAATAGATCCCAAGGTTAGAGTTGAGGTTGGTTATTAGCGTTTGTTTGGATTGCGTATATACCATGGTTATCAGTGCTTCTATGATCCAGGTTTTTAACGAGGCGTGCGTTATATAAATTATTTTGTTTTCTTTAACCTTTTCTTTCTCTGTGAACATGAAAGAATTCATTAACGTGTAGGGGTTAGTAAGCGGATATGAGGTTAGTTGTTTGTTTTCTCATCTGTATGATCCTCTGTATTGTCGATGGATGCTGAAATGTGATGTAATCTTGGTAAAACAGATGGAGTGCGAATTGACCAAGATGAGGTGTGGTATGAGCGTGACAGGTATTCGATGACGTTTATAGGTCGCAGAACGTCAAAAGTGTAACTTTCTGAATCTGCCGGTCATTTATTTTCTTTATGGCAAGTTTTATTGTATTTGAGGCAGGATAAGATTATTACTATCGTTATGGTAATTATTATAGCCGTGTTTACACAACCCATGGTTCCGTATGACACGAGATGTGTCAGATTGTTTTCGTTCATTTCTCTTATGATTTTATCGTATTGGCTTTGCATGTTTTTTAGGCTAATGTCTTGTTCGATTTTTCCTACTGAGTGTTTAAGGGATGGGAATGGAAATGAGTCGTTAAGGTTTGATATCTTTTTAAAGACATCTTCATCCATGTGGGGTATATTCAAGTGTATCTGAGGTAAGTATAAGAATTCTTCTGCGTTTCCTATTGTTTTGAGTACTGTAAGGGTAGTGTGACCGTGTCGTCCAGAACATTTTGGTTTTAACTGGAGTATTTCTACTTCCGATATTTTAACGAATTCCTGTCTTTGTCCTGGGCACAATATTTGGATTACGTTTGGCCCATGAACTGAATAAAGCCAACCGTCTATTGATTCTGGGTGTATCCAATAGGGTTTATAATGATGTGTCACGCTTATTGGACGAGTTTTGATAATTGCGTCACTTGATTGATTTAATAATAAATATTCGCATGCCAGGTTGTGACTTGCCTCGAGTATTGGTGTGTTACGAGTGCATATCCTATAATGTAGCGTGTGTTTACATGTTTTTAAGTTTGAGCGGGACAGAAATCTGTATGATCTCTTGTCGTTACCCAAGGAAATATATGAGGCTTGCGGAGTAATAAATGCTGTGACGAGGAGGTCACCCTGTTGTTGGGGGATGGGTACTGTGTGTATTTTGTATAATTCTGTGGGGAATTTGTCTAACATGGGTATCCTTATTTCTATTAGGATTTTCCGATTTCTGAATCTTAGGCGGACGGTTGCTATTTCCGTGAGTTTTTCCATTCATGCGTGTTTGATGGGGATAGGGATTTCGTATTCGGGGTGTAGGTCAGTTATTTGCCTAATAACATTTTGCAGGTTATCGATTGTTAATGATGATGGGTGAACGTGACCAATTCTCGCGGCGTGAACGATATCTCTCAACGTTTTGGAGGTTTCCTTGTATTGGTCAAGTGCTGTCTCTGTATAATTTACTGTTCCTAAATAATGTTTCATGATATTTGCTTAAGTTTTTAATTCATTTATAGCCTCAAATTCTTTTAATACCTTTAAATAAAGTCCATACGTCTGGTATATATATTTCTTATTTTCATTGACTTGGCCACTTATGGAGGCTAATGTATGCTGGACTATGTGAGTTTCTTCTTTTGCGACTTTTGCTATTTCTTTTTGTTCGCCAAATATTGATTGAATCTGTCTATCATACACTTCTCCATCTTCTGTGGAGAGCGTACCAAACAGTGACCTGTTGATGCTACCTATGAATCCAAATAGTACGCTTATTTTCTTTATATTTGGGTTATTAGATGGTTTAAATTTCAGTGATTCTACTTCGTTCATCGAGTCGACTAAATCGTTGTAAATTTGTTCTATCAATTTGTTTTCTTACTCTAGAATGTAAATTCGTTTTACCATAGGGTCGCAGAGTTCAGGATATTTTTCTGCATAAGAGCATTTTCTTATGAGCCCCTCAAGGGTATCTGTTATGGATGTTGTATTGTAATGTAATAGTTCCATATCTATGAAAATAACTATTTTCCAATCAGTATCTGTGTAACTTATGTTCTGTAGTTTTTCGTAGTAGATGCCTGGATTACTTATTAATTGTTGTATAACATAATTTTCATCCAGTATAGGTGTGATTGTTGTCAATGCTAGGATGATGGTCCACATCCTTGTCGTCTGAAACAAAATGTTTCTATTGGTGTTGGGCTAGCTTGATTTTATCTACATGTTTTAAAAGACGCTTGCCATCTTCGTCTTCAAGAATAACGTTATGTTTTTCTAGAAGTTCAATTATTTTGTAGGGATCCTTATATGTTTTGTCAAGTTTATTTTGTCGGGGTACCTTGATGGCATATACTAAATCTCCTGGCGAGTAATGATGTGTTTTGGCCTTTTTATCGCAGTAGTGTTTATTCCTGTGTTTTGAATTGACAAGGGACTCGGTGGCCATTTCCCGTGTATTCTGTAACTGATTGATTAATTCTGCTATATAGGATGAGTATGTATCTATTTTCTCTAAGGGCAGGGAGTTTGGTATTCTTGCGGGCTTCCCAAAAATCGCTGGTGTTGTACGAAAATATTGCAAATGGCACAACTTCATCCCAGTCTTCGTAGTTTTCTATATAGTGTCGGATATATCGTTTGTAGATGATACCCAGAGGTAGTAACTTGTTGGATTTTAAATATTTTTGTCAATTGGTGCATCACTTTTCCTATTAGGGCTAGTGCCTTGTTTGACAGGATTACACGTGGTGAACCGTAAAGAGTGATTACTTGTTCTAATATAATAATAATAATAATAATAATAATAATAATAATAATAATAATAATAATAATAATAATAATAATAATAATAATAATAATAATAATAATAATTTTTCGTGCCAGAGCGTCTGCGATGGTTTTGACTTTCGTATTTTTAATGGGCACGGCTATGCAATATTTCGTCAAATTATCTTGTACAGTTAATATATGTCGATTACCATCAGGCGTGACCGGGAGTGGGCCGACTGTGTCGATGGATATTTTGTCGAAGGGTTCAATAGGTGTATCCGTAATAATAATAAGTTCTCTGTTTTCAATTCGGACCAGTTTAAGTTCCTGACACTGTTGGCAATTTCGGACGTATTCAGTTACATCTTCCTTTAGTCTACTCCAGAAGAATTTTTCTCTTATTCTCCTGTAAGTTTTAGTCACTCCCTTATGTCCTCCGATCATGCTAGTGTGGTATTCTTCGATGATTTCATGTCGTCCAGTGGTATAGTTGACGAACCGTAACATATAAAGATTCGGCATTCACAGTGATTCAATACTTCTTTTATTACTTGCAAAAATGTTGAGAACGATATTTGATCTATCAGGTTATTCTGCTTAGAAATGTGAAGTGTTTTTATTTCATATTTCTTTATACACTCTGCTAGGTTTTTAAGCGTATTCCGGAGTTCTTGTTCCGAAAATACTTCGAAGTGTTTATTGATGAGAATAGCGTTTAATAGAAACGTCTTAGTTCTTGGCGTTACTACTTTTACTTGTCCCGGTTTCGGTTTGAGTCCCTTCATTTCGCATTTATCTTATTAATTTAAGTCTATCAATAGTTTAGCTACAGGGGTAGCGAACTCACAGTCTGTGGATGTGAAGTGGAGAAGATTATCCTTTTTATGTGTTAAGCTTTCGTTTATTAGCTTTATTTGCAGCACGCTATTCGGAGTTTTCATAAATTCCGGATAAAATAACTCTGGTGGTACAGTATCAGACACTCTTGGAGGATTCCTTCGTCATCCTCTGTGGAAGATTCGTCAGTACTGTTGACTTCTATAATATTGCCAAGGCGTCGTATATTATTGCCATGATTTAGTTCGGGTTGCACTGAAGTGGAGCGTGCTATAGGTCGATTCTTAGAGATAGTTTCGTCCCACCAATATTCGTCCATTGATCCTGACTCGTCAGAGTGTTAGCTCCTTCGAGGGGCTGACTCAATAATTGTTTGTTTGCTTGGTGGTGTTTCCTCTTCATCATTTGTTTGTTCATCTTGCGACGAGGTTTGGTTAGTTGTAGGTAGTCCTTCCGGTATTAGGCTTGAGAATCTGCTTAGTCTTTTGCGAGGTATTGGGGGATCATTCGTTGAGTCTGAGTCTTCACTTGTTTGAAATGTTACCCTTTTAGAAAATTTTGCTGGTCGTATAGGTTTTGGGTTATTGTTTGAGGAGGTTAACGGTATAGGGTTGGCTTGAGTCTCCTCCCGAGGTTGGGTGCTTGTACCTCTACGTTGCTTTTACCATCAGAGCACGGACCTTAGCTTTCATAGTCGAACGCCCTGATTAGCTATTAATCATATTAGTCAAAAAGACGAGCACAACACTTGTACCACGTTAAGACTCACTAACTCCGTGTAGAGCACACAATGAGGGGAGGTTGCTAGCTGCTGCTGCAACCGACACGCATTACTAGGAATCGACGACCAACGGTCGTTCTTTGCAGAATTACAGTCACCTGATAAAATATTCTACAATGTATTTCAAATATTGTTATTATTAATAAATTATAGGAAAAAAATGTTCTTTTCTTATGATTTAATATGAAAAAAATTTCAATGTCGATTGCAAAAAAAAAGGTTTTGTGTTTTTCCACGTGAAGTTGTGAACAAGGAAAATATTTTTAGGGACGTCTTGTTGGGACGGTTACCTGCCTATTGTAGTGTGAGAGCAGGAAAATTTACACGGCCGCCGAACGGTAATTCAAGAGTTATTACACTTTTAAAATAAAATAGTAAATTACATTTTTGTAATTCAAATTGTTTAATAGTTTATATTCAAATTGTCTGTAAGAAAGGAACACCTTTACAGATAAATTATTTCGATTATATAAATTAATTTTAAAAATGGCAATGAAGTAGATGGCGTGGTTTATTTAATTGATAGGGTGAAATTAGATTCGAAGAATAAAAGAATAAGAGAAGAGAAGAAATATTTATTTTGCTAATTGGCGATGTTAAATGTATATTTGTGCGTGCAAAAATATGAAATCAATAAGCACGCAACTAATTCTACTGATTTCTAATATATTTCATGCGTATGCACTTAATTATAATGTATATAATATATATGTTCTTTTAAAGGATTGGAAATATACGGAAAAGATAGGAATAATTTTTAACTTGATGTTTAATAATGTTTTAATAACTTATACGAACAAAAGAAAAATTTATTGTACAAAAAAATTTGATTTAACGTTTTATGAATTATCGTGAGAAAAAAATTTCTCTCTTTTATTTTTATTTCAAATTTAACCAAGATGTTATTCCTTTAGTTTGATCAATAGGAAGAAAGGGAATTTAAATTTGTATAAGACTTTTGTGCAAACAGAACACAAGTGTGCATATATTTTTCAAATTTACGATACTTTACGGTCACCTCAAGTAAAAGTTATTTATTCAGTTTTGGTTTGTTTACAGATTTTTAGTTGGAAAAGATACTTTTACTTTTTCCTTTTCTTATATTAAAGAATACTTACTTAAAAGGTATAGAATTTCCGAAGAAGTATATTCACTATTCAATGGTAGAAGCACGTATTGTTACACTAAAAGGGATGATGATTTCACTTTTACCGTGGGTTACTTGCGTATTAGTTAAGTACTTATTTTTTTTATGTATTATTTAGAGTTTAGTTAAGTTTAGAAAATATATTACTAAATTATTGTAAATTGGTAAAAGAGAGAAAAAAAAATTCGTTAACTTAATATTTTATTAATTAAAAGAATTGTACGTTTTAAGAGATATAATATTTAGTTAATTTAATTTGGGTTTTTTTAATGATTTTTATTAATTATAAGATACGTATTAAAATGTTTAAAATTGTTTATATATAAAAAATAAAGAGAGGTTTTATTCAATATTTAAAGAAGGTATGATTATATTTCTATGAGAACAATAAATCGGGAATAACTGATTATTTAAAATGTATTTTTAATGAAATTTAAATGCAAATAGAAAAGATTAATTAAATATTTTAAAATTTTGAGGAAATTTAATTATAATTATTAATTTATTTTATTTATATGATATGTAAATTTTTTTTATTTATTAGTTTATTTGTGTCGTAATTATTTTTATAATTTGAAAAGGGGAGGGGTGCGCGGAAGAAAGAAACCGACGGGTAAGTCGTTTCGTTAACTTTTGGTTATACAAAAAAAATTGAAATTTTCTAGATATGTTGTAAGCAAAATTAAAAATATTTTATATTATCAATTCGTCGATTTTAACTCTATATTATTTATTTATTATTTCAAATTATTATTAGATATTTGTTATTTGAACAAATCTTATAATCTATTAAAAAACTAGAATACAAATTTAATGTTGATTTATTTAATTACTATTAACAAGGTTATTTATACGCGGTTATTAGTCTGAAATTTTGAGTAGTTAAAATTTGCAAATATTAATATTATTTATTTATACTCATTTAAGTTATTTTATTATTAATAATATTTATTTATTATTATTTCATTCATCAAAAGATATAGTTTTCATATGAGCAAAATTAAGAAATTAGATTTTACTTTGCGTGATATTGCATATATGAGTTATATATATTTTTTATAATTATTTTTTTTAAAGCAATTTATATATTTAATTAGCGATTCAACTTTTGCGAAATAAATCCCACCGTTATGTCACTAGTTAATTTTTAGCTGTAACGTTACGGCGTTATTTATATTATTTTAATTATTAATTTAATATCAAAATATGACCGCGAATATTACAGGTCTGAATACGCCGAGCGGATGCGCGTTCGGACGTAAGCGTGGCAGATTATGAGGCGAAGGGGAAGTTATTCTGCTGGCTCGTAAACCCGTGTCGAGATTGCAAGAAAGAGAGAAAGATATATATATATATCGATAGCAATATTTTGAGCTTACCTTGATTATCTAATTGTTTAGTTGACTGGTTAACTGTAGCTGGCCTGCTGATTTCTCCTGTTTCCTAAGACTGCGGGATTGGTTTGGGGTTGCAAAATGATTGAAGATATTCTTCTTTTTATGTTTTTATTTATTGGCACTTAATTGCACTGATTGGGCGCACGATTTACAATTGTTTATATATAATTGAAAAATGTCTATGTTTTAATTGAATTCGTTTATAATTCGTTTATTTTTACTAACGCTTGTAACACGATTAATTGGTTTACACGAAATACTTGAAATTAAGAGAAAAATATATGACCGATCTATTTAACTCGGAAAACTGAAGTAAACGTTTAAGAGCATGACGAAGCTGCCCGCCTTCTAATAATATTTCCAATTGTAACTTATGAATAAACGATGCGTTTAATCGAGTTTTTTCACTAAAAAGAAAAAATTTGTAAGATTAAACTCTAGTGCGGACAACTTAAGAAAACCACTAAAATACTATACATAATAAGTTATAATAAAAACATTCCATGTATTGTATTTTAAAGGTTAGGTTTGTCCAGCTTCATATCTAATTTCCAATCCAAGCTCATAAAAAAACAATAAGTCCGAATGATTTTTTATTTTAACAAAAATTATTGTATTGACATAGCTTTAGTGCGGACAAGTCATTATATTTGTTTAATTTATGAATTTAAAAATATATTGATAAAATAAAAAAAGTGAAACTTGATTGCTGCAGCTCCGACATCATGTTAAGTGGCTTATGAGGAAGCCCGAAGTTAATAATCTTAAAAGATAATAATTTATTTCTATAAAATGAAAACCCCGTCTACAGGGATAGTATTGAAGAGCAAAAGGTGCTTGATCTGAATATACAATAGTAAGTATTCGTCTATTGTGACAAATTTGAATAACTAACCTGTAAAGTGTATGGCGCAAGAACTATATCAAAAGTTTATACATCTAACAAAACAATTTTGGGTCTTTTATAACTAGTACAGGGAAAAAGAAGGACATACATCTTAGCGGTGGTCAGTCGTAGGAGAAAAACCTGTGATTGCTTTTCTTCCATAGAGCTGTTAAAATCTGACATGTACCTGTCATATTATTTGCAAATAACGAACATGGTGCATATCATGATTCGACAAGTCAATCTATTTAACTTAAATCACCTGTGTTGTCTCACGACGTCATCTGGGCGGTACATATTAATTCAGGAAAAAGTTTGAACGTTGGCCATCGCAAAGAGATTAAAATAATTATTATTTAATATTTATCATTAATAAAGAAAAAATGTTGTAAAGAAATTGTGACGTTACGCCTCTCAGCGCGAAAGTGTTCATCGTTCTCGATGAAGTCTAGTTATAACAAAAGTCAGAGCTTTTTCCTCGCAGATATCGAAATATTCGCTTATAATACGTGGGCGTGCACAGCATTAGGTTCATAATAAAATTAGGACGTTATAGAATAAAAAAATATAGGGTCGAAGAAATTATTAGAATCAGAAAAAAATAGGGCCCATAAAATATAGAGCCCGAAGAAATATGAGAATAAAAGAAAATTAAACCTGAAAAAATATAGAGCTTAAGAAAATATATTAATCAAAAAAATATTGGGCCCAAAAGAATTTAGAGCCCAAGAAAATATACAAATCAAAAAAATATTGGACCCGAAAAAATATAGAGCCCAAGAAAATATGAAAATCAAAAAAAAATTCGTCCCCAAAAATATAAAGCTTATAGCAATATAAAAATCAAAAAAATATTGGACCCAAAAAAATGTAGAGCCCAAGAAAATATAAGAATCATAAAAATACTATGCTAAAAAAATAGAGACTAGGAAAATATAAAAATCAAAAAAATATTGAGCACGAAAAAAAATATAGCCCAAAAAAATATGAGAATCGAAAAAATATTGGACCCAGAAAAATATAGAGCCCAAGAAAATATAAGAATCAAAAAAATTGTGGGCCCAAAAAAATGTCGAGCTTAAGAAAATATGAAAATCAGAAAAATTCTGTACCAAAAAAAATATAGAGCCCAAAAAATATAAAAAACAGAAAAATATTTGACCCAAAAAATAAAGAGCCCAGGAAAATATAAAAATCAAAAAAATATTGAGCACGAAAATTAATATCGCTCAAGAAAATATAAGAATCGAAAAAATATTGGAACTACAAAAATATAGAGTTCAAGAAAATACAAGAATGAAAAATATATTGGGCCAAACAATTTAAAAGCCCAAGAAAAAATAAGAATAAAAAAAATATTGTGCCCAAAAAAATAGAGCCAAAGAAAATATAAAAATAAAAAAAATATTGAACCCAAAAAAAAATAGAGCCCAAGAAAATATGGAAATAAAAAAACATTGGGCCCAAAAAACTGTAGAACCCAAGAAAATATAAGAATCATAAAAATACTATGCCAAAAAAATTAAGAGCCCAGAAAAATATAAAAATCAAAAAAATATTGAGCGCGAAAAAAGATATAGCCCAAAAAAATATGAGAATCAAAAAAATATTGGACCCAGAAAAATATAGAGCCCGAAAAAATATGAGAATCAAAAAAATTGTTGGCCCAGGAATATAGAGCCCAAGAAAATATACGAATAAAAAAATTTTCGGCCCAAAATAATATAGAGCCCAAGAAAATTTAAAGCCAATATAAATATAGGATTCAGAGTAATATAAGCTAAAAAAAATAAGGCTTAGAAAAATGTGCAGCCCAAAAAATATGAGGCCCGAAAAAAATAGGACTCGAAAAAAAGTAGGGCCCAAAAAATATAAGGCCTGAAAAAATATCGAGCACAAAAAAATATAGGACTTAAAAAATATTGGGCCCAAAAAAATATAGAGCCCAAGAAAATATAAAAATAAAAAAAAATATTAGGCCCAAAAAATTTAAGAGCAAAAAAAAAATAAAAATCAAAAAAATATGCCCAAAAAAATATAGCACAAGAAAATATCAAAATAAAAAAAAAATTGGACCTAAAAAATATAGAGCCCAAGAAAATAGATATAGATAGATATAAATAGATATAGATATAGGTATAGATATTCATTCATTTTGTAGTAAGGTACAAAAAAGGCGTGTGAAACACATAATATATCATATAAAACTTATTACTAATATAAATAAAAATATTGCACTTACAGTTGATATCACATCGTCATTCAAACTTGAAAATAATAATACTGAATACGTATGTCAACAATTTAAAAGTGATATCACAGATTAATAATAGTAAAATAATACACGCAACAAAAATAATATAAATTCAAAACAGGCGGTCAATATCTATCAGTCATAATTTCATTAAAATAAACTATACATTACGAAGTCAAATCAATAAAACAAATACAATACAATAAAAATAAAATAATACTGAAAAAGTATAATACATTACAATAATTTAACTTCGTTTAAATAAAATAAAATCTAATACAATAAAATCCAGCAAAGTGTTTGATATGATGATAAACGCAGTCAATTTTATAAAAAGTATATTCACTCGAAAACCATCCAACCAGCATTCATACAATAAATACAGACATACCTTAAACCTATATACGGAACTACACAAAAATAAATTAGCAATAAATTCCATTTTTTAAATATTAATCGAAGTTGATCAAATACCTTCTTACTGCGGTCTTAAACCTACTGAGAGATGGTAAATGTTTAATCTCAGCAGGTAGGGAATTCCAGAAATGCGCACCTTGAACTTGAAAGAAATTCCTGCCAGTCTCAGTGCGCATATAGGGCACCGCTAAATCCTTAATCTCTCCTCTAGTAGCCGCCCTAGGTACACATCTAGTGAAGAGACCCACTAGATGCTCCGGTGAATTCATTTGCACGATTTTGTACATAAGTACAGCCAAAAAATACTGTCTCCTTGAATCAATGCGCAGCCAACCTAGTGCAACTCTATAAGGAGAGACGTGATCGCTCATTCGCACACCCATCACGTATCTTACACATGCATTCTGCAGTCTTTGTATCCGTCTTCTCAACTCCTGAGAAGCATCAAGCAAAACCACTAAGCAGTAATCGAGATGTGGGAACAGAAGAGTGGTTGCGAGCTGTTTACGCAACACCTCCGTGGTGTACTGACGGAAAAACCGTAGAGCATACAGTACTCTATTAAACTTTTTAGTAATTATATCAACGTGTGGTTCCCAACAAAGTTTAGAGTCAAGCACAACACCAAGGCTTACTACGGAGCCAGAGAAAGGTATGCTGACGCCTCCCCCAAGGTCGATCGTCCTGGTCTCTCCAGCATAAAAAGAGTTAACAAAAAGATTACTACCAAAGACGATCGCCTTAGTTTTATTAGCATTTAAAGTGAGAGAAGCGCCCGCAGCCCATTCCGACGCCGCTTTTGCCGCTCTGTGCAAGATAATAATACCCTCGTCCACATTCTCGCGGGGAACTTGCGTATAAATTTGCAGATCATCAGCATACAGTAGGTGCTCAACACTACCGGAGTCAAGAGCGTCACGTATGTCATTAATGTAAAGGCAAAACAACAGAGGCCCCAGCATCGAACCCTGTGGAACTCCTAAGTTGGTAGTTAACCAACTTGATTCCTCCCTTAATTGTGTAGAAACCATTTGTTTCCTCCCTGAAATGTAGGAGCTGATCCACTTGAGTGCGGCCCTGAAGAACCCCATTGATCTAAGCTTCGAAAGTAACCTCGAAGGTAAGATCGTGTCGAATGCCTTACTAAAGTCAAAAAGCAGAAGCAATTTTACTAATTTCTTGTTTAGACCCCTTCTTATATCATCTGTTAGCTTAATTACAGCTGTCTGCGTCGAGTAATGTTTTCTAAAACCAGTCTGCATAGGATCAAGTATTTTATTTGTCATAATATACTCCTGCAATCGGTCATGGGCGATCTTCTCAAGGACCTTTGAAAGAAAACACAAAATAGCTATAGGCCTAAAATCTTTAGGTGACTTAGGTGCAGAGCACTTCTTCAACGACAAGATACGTGCCCGCTTCCAAAGACAAGGAAAGATCCCCCGCACAAAAGAGAAATTGAACAGAGCCACAAGATGTTCACCAATAAATGGCAAGGCTTTAAGTATTACACTTTGCGGAATGCCATCCTCACTACAAGCCTGCGATAAGAAATGTGAAATTGCGAGAATGACATCGTTAATATTAACTTTTTTAAAAGTGAAATCATTTTTACTATAGTCAGCAAGAATTTTTTCGCATTCTTTCACATCATCGTGTGGCGAGACTGACACCCCAGCTAAGTGCTCATTAAGCTCATCAGGCGTAAATCCATTCAAGTCCTCTTGAGGAGTCACAGGTCTCTTAACTCCTTCCAGACATTACCGCCTGCAAGAGCTTCGAACAGTCTGTTATGGTAATAAGTAGTTCTAGCTTGTTCAGTCTGTTCGTCCACTGTTTTCCGGAGTTGTAAAAATTCAGTGAGGTACTGATCCTCTTTTGTCCTTTTGTATCTGCGATACGTGGCGTCTCTTTTGCGCCGCATCTATGACGATTCTCCATGAATCCATAGAGATCTATTTTTCGAAAATTTTAACATACGTTCAGGTGCTAAATCCACTATTGCAGTGGTAAGGTTGTCACAAATGCAGCTAAGTGCAGTCTCTGGGTCAACTGTATCAACCGTAAATGGCGTCCAGTCATAGCCGGCCAACTTCGATAACAATAAATTTGGACAAATTTTTTTATAATTTCTATACCTAATATGTTTATGGTCCACAATGCAAGCATTATAAGCAATACGCACATCAATTAAATTGTGCCGACTATGAAAATTTGCTGGTAAGTTACGTACGTCAAGTACAGTATCGTTCTCGTCACCAAGAATCAAGTCAATCCATGTGCGAGAAGTCTGTGTGTAATGTGTAGCACTGTGCTGGACCAACTGGAACGAAAGCTTTGCCAACAGCTCACTAAGAAACTTGGCGTCACTGCTTTCTCGTAGGAGATCGGCATTCAGATCTCCCATTATAATTTTATGTGAGAAATCAGGAGTAAGTTTTCTTAAAGAATCTAATAAATCACTATTTTTGGTAAATGAAATTACTGGAGGACGATAAATGACAGAAACCAACACAGGTTCAGAGCTGCCAGCCTGAAGAGAGCAAAAAATAAATTCTGGTACCTCCGGCTTACCACTGTTTTCATTCGTTGTGGTATTTGAACATGATAATATGTTACATTTTAGATTCTCTTTAACGAAGAGGGCAACTCCTTCACCATGAAGATTTCTGTCCTGTCTAAAAACTTTGTACCCCTTGATCTGAATGACGTCATCCGAGACAGTCGAACCCAGCCAGGTTTCAGCCACACCAAATAAATCATAAGAAGAGCCACACAAGAGTTCACGAACCTGCTCAACATGAGCCATCAAGGAGGTCACATTAAGAAAGCCCGCCCGCAGTTCACCCCTTTTCCCTAAACGACCCCTCAAGGAGTTCTGGCCTAGTCATTGGGGAGGGCCTTTTTCAGAAGATCCATTACTCTTTTTAGTATCGTCAACATTACAATCTTTTGTGGCTACCTTAACAGCATCGTTATCGCTTTTGTTACATAAATTTCTGTTAATATCATTTTTAGAGGTAAAGGCAAAGGCTCTCTTTCCTCTTTTTCTTCTTGCCAGAAACCTACCACCACGATGCCAGACAAAACTAAAACCTTTGTCCTTCGCGTATTTTTTAAGATCCTTAAAATTCTTATAAACATCTTTCTGAAGGTATTCATTAATAAAAATTTGAAAATTCTTGGTGGCAGGCAAACCAGCAAATCGAGAAAAATCAACATCCGCTGATGAGAAGTTGGTAATTTTTCTTTTTTCTATAAATATCTGACGAACCAGATCCTCCTCGCTGAGTCTGACCAGCAGTGAGAAAGGGCCCACCGAACCGTCACCGATCGCACTAGCCTGGTCTTTAGAAGACGCATTGCTTTTTGCCTGGGAAGATATTAATGCAGTTACTGACAATATTTGTGTCTGCTGAATAGTCGGAATTATGGCACCGAGAATAGCAAAAGCATAATCTTCTGGTCGGACATTAGTCACCAAGCAATCCAGTCCACTAGAGATTACCAAGCAACTACCCCCGGATCCACAATTTTTCATGTTTTGGCGGGAAATTTTTCCATTGTCTACTTTGGAATTATTTAAAATATCAGGCCCTGTAACCGTGTCAGTATGCGAAGCAATTACTGGTTCTTCCTGGACAGTGAGATCAGCGACGGTTTGCGCTACGCAAGCCACCCCACTTGTAAGTATCGAGAAGTTCCTGTCTACTTCTTGAAACTCATTATGCAGAAATGTTTGAATACTATTTATATTAGAGACCATGTTTTTATTAGTTTTTTCATAATTTTCCTTTACAGCAGACAGCAACTCCCCCTCTAAGGTGCTGACTCTTCCCTTAAGTTTAATGTTTTCATTAAGCAGTTTCATTTGTGTTAATTCTAAATTTTCAATTAATTTGCTTTGCTCATCAATTTTGTTTACAATGCCCTGCAAACCATCACCAACACCCGATAAGTGACTCTCGAGGCCCGAAAGTCGATCAAGAGCACTCAGAATTATTTCAAGCTTACAAGACAAAGCACCTTCAATCTCTGACAAAGCAGCTTGGATTGAATAAAAGTCAGCACCATTGCTTGAGTTATTTATTATCTTCGTTATTTTTTAAATTTTTAAAAGAAGAAGTGAGAGCAGAGTGCGCAGCGCCACCTCTAATTCGCGAAAGTATAGTAGGGTTAATACTTATGTCGTCCACCTTCGAAGTCGCCTTAACATTTGAAGATCTGATGGAGATATTCAAGTTACTTGGTGGTTGCCCCTGTATGCCGATGACCAGTGCTGACTGCGTGTCATTTCTTGATGGCGTAGAGGTACTTAGGGGCAGCTTTTTAGCGCTCTTATTGATGCCTTGCGACTGCTGACTGTTAGAGCCAAGATTATGCTTATGATTGATGGTAGGGGCGCCATTCTCTGTCTTTGTCTCAACACATTTACTGCAGATATAATTTGTTCTATTCTTCGTGCGAGACATACATTTCTCATGACAACGTTGACGACAATTACCACAGCTATAAAACGTTTTCATGCCTCGAGTGTCTGTGGGTGGTAACTTACATACAGCACACAAATCCATTATGGCGCCCTCTTGCGGTAAAATTTAAGAATTTCGTCTTTCTGATATTTCCAGACGTTTAGCGCTACTTACGTGCAGACGACAGTAAGAAAATATGGTGATCAAAAAAATATTAAGCTCAAAAAAATGTCGAGCTAAAGAAAACGTAGGAATCAGAAAAATACTAGGCCAAAAAAATATAGAGCCCAAAAAAATATCAAAATCAGAAAAATATTTGACATACAAAAAAAAAGAGTCCAGGAAAATATAAAAATCAAAAAAATATTGAGCACGAAAAAAAATATTGCCCAAGAAAATATAAGAATCGAAAAAATATTGGAACCTCAAAAATATAGAGTTCAAGAGAATACAGGAATAAAAAATATATTGGGCCAAAAAATTGAAGAGCCCAAGAAAAAATAAGAATAAAAAAAATATTATGCACAAAAAAAAAGCCGAAGAAAATATAAAAATCAAAATAATATTGGACCCAAATAAAAATATTGGACCCTAAAAAAAAATATAGCCCAAAAAATACGGGAATCAAAAAAATATTGGGCTCAAAAAAATGTAAAGCCTGAGAAAATATAAGAATCATAGAAATACTATACCAAAAAAGTATGAAAATCAGAAAAATGTTGAGCCCGAAAAAAATATAGCCCAAAAAAATATAAGAATCAAAAAAATATTGGACCGAGAAAAATATCAAGCCCAAAAAAATTTCGAGCTTGAGAAAATATAAAAATCAGAAAAATACTGTGCCAAAAAAAATATAGAGCCCAAGAAAATATGAAAATCAGAAAGATATTTGACCCAAAAAAATAAAGAGCCCAGGAAAATATAAAAATCAAAAAAATATTAGGCACGAAAAAAAATATCGTCTAAGAAAATATAAGAATCAAAAAAATATTGGGCCTAAAAAGATATAGAGCCAAAGAGAATATAAAAATGAAAAAAAAAATTAGGCCCAAAAAAATTAAAGAGCCCAAAAAAAAATTAACAATCAAAAAAATATGCCCAGAAAAATACAAAGCCCAAGAAAATATACCAATAAAAAAATTTTCGGTTCAAAATAATATAGAGCCCAAGAAAATTTAAAGCCAAGATAAATATGGGATCCAGAGTAATATAAGTTAAACAAAAAATAAGGCCTAGAAAAATGTGCAGCCCGAAAAAATATGAGGCCCGAAGAAAATAGGACTCAAAAAAAAGTAGGGCCCAAAAAATATAAGGCCTTGAAAAATATCAAGCACGAAAGAATATAGGACTTGAAAAATATTGGGCCCAAAAAAATATAGAGCTCAAGAAAATATAAAAATTTAAAAAAATATTACGCCTAAAAAGTCAAAGAGCCCCAAAAAAAAAAATAATCAAAAAAATGTTGAGCTCAAAAAAATTTTGAGCTTAAGAAAACGTAAGAATCAGAAAAATACTATGCCAAAAGAATAGAGAGCCCAAGAAAATATTAAAATCTGAAAAATATTTGACCCACAAAAATAAAGAGCCCAGGAAAATATAAAAATCGAAAAAATACTGAGCACGAAAAAGAAAATCCAAGAATAAAAAATATATTGGGCCAAAAAATTAAAGAGCTAACGAAAAAATAAGAATAAAACAAGTATTATGCAAAAACAAAGCCCAAGAAAAAATAAGAATAAAACAAAAATTGGACCCAAAAAAAATATAGCCCAAGAAAATATGAGAATCAAAAAAATATTGGAGCCAGAAAAGAATATCGCCTAAGAAAATATAAGAATCGAAAAAATATTGGAACCACAAAAATATAGAGTTCAAGAAAATACAAGAATAAAAAATATATTGGGCCAAAAAATTAGAGCCCCAGAAAAAATAAGAAAAGAAAAAATATTATGCCCAAAAAAAAGAGCCCAAGAAAATATAAAAATCAAAAAAATATTGGACCAAAAAAAATGTAGAGACTGAGAAAATATAAGAATCATGGAAACACTATACCAAAAAAATATAAAAATCAGAAAAATATTGGGCACGGAAAAAAATTTAGCCTAAAAAAATATGAGAATCAAAAAAATATTGGACCCAGAAAAATATAGAGCCCAAGAAAATATACCAATGAAAAAATTTTCGGCCCAAAATAATATAGAGCCCAAGAAAATTAAAAGCCAAGATAAATATGGGATCCAGAGTAATACAAATAAACAAAAAATAAGGCCTAGAAAAATGTGCAGCCCGAAAAAATATGAGGCCCGAAGAAAATAGGAGTCAAAAAAAGTAGGGCCCAAAAAATATAAGGCCTTGAAAAATATCAAGCACGAAAAAATATAGGACTTGAAAAATATTGGGCCCAAAAAAATATAGAGCTCAAGAAAATATAAAAATAAAAAAAAATATTACGCCTAAAAAATCAATGACCCCAAAAAAAAAAAAAATCAAAAAAATATGCCCAAAAATTTATAGCACAAGAAAATATCAAAATCAAAAAAAAATTGGACCTAAAAAAATATAGAGCCCAAGAAAATATGGAAATCAAAAAAATATTGAGCCCGAAAAATGTCGAGTTTAAGAAATAATAAGAATCAGAAAAATACTGTGCCAAACAAAATATAGAACTCAAAAAAATATAAGAATCAGAACAATATTTGACCAAAAAAAATGAATAGCCCAGGAAAATATAAAAATCAAAAAATATTGAGCACGAAAAAAAATGTCGCCTAAGAAAATATAAGAAACGAAAAAATATTGGAACCACTAAAATATAAAGTTCAAGAAAATACAAGAATGAAAGATATATTAGACCAAAAAAAAAACCAAGAAAAAATAAGAATAAAAAAATATAGAGCCTAAGAAAATATAAGAATCAAAGAAATATTGAACCCAAAAAAATATAGAGCCCAAGAAAACAAAAATAAAAAAAAATATTATGCCCCAAAAATTAAAGAGCCCAAAAAAAAATAATCAAAAAAATATTCCCAAAAAATATAGAGCCCAAGAAAATATAGAAATCAAAAAAATATTGAGATCAAATAAATTTTGAGCTTAAGAAAACGTAAGAATCAGAAAAATACTGTGCCAAAAAAATATAGAGCCCAAGAAAATATTAAAATTTGAAAAATATTTTACCCACAAAAATAAAGAGCCCGGGAAAATATAAAAATCGAAAAAATACTGAGCACGAAAAAAAATCCAAGAATAAAAAATATATTGGGCCAAAAAATTAAAGAGCCCACGAAAAAATAAGAATAAAACAAATATTATGCAAAAAAAGAGCCCAAGAAAAAATAAAAATAAAAAAAAAATTGGACCTGGAAAAAAATATAGCCCAAGAAAATATGAGAATCAAAAAAATATTGGACCCAAAAAAGAATATCGCCTAAGAAAATATAAGAATCGAAAAAATATTGAAACCACAAAAATATAGAGCTCAAGAAAATATAATAATCAAAAAAAAATTGTGCCCAAAAAAAATTATAGCCCAAGAAAATATATAAATCGAAAAAAATATTGGGCTTAAAAAAATGCAGAGCCCAAGAGAATATAAGAATCATAAAAATACTATGCCAAAAAAATATAAAAATCAAAAAATATTGAGCACGAAAAAAAATATAGCCCAAAAAAATATGAGAATCGAAAAAATATTAGACCCAGAAAAATATAGAGCCCAAGAAAATATAAGAATCGAAAAAATTGTGAACCCAGGAATATAGAGCATAAGAAAATATACAAATAAAAAAATTCTCGGCCCAAAATAATATAGAGCCCAAGAAAATTCAAAGCCAAGATAAATATAGGCTCCAGAGTAATATAAGTTAAAAAAAATAAGGCCTAGAAAAAAGTAGGGCCCAAAAAATATAAGACCTGGAAAAATATCGAGCACAAAAAAAAATAGGACTTGAAAAATATTGTGCCCAGAAAAAAATATAGCCCAAGAAAATATGAAAATCAAAAAAATATTGGGCTCAAATAAATATAGAGCCCAAAAAGTATACAAATAAAAAAATTTTCGGCCCCGAAAATTAAAGAGCCAAAAAAAAATAATCAAAATAATATGCCCAAAAAAATAAAGAGCCCAGGAAAATATCAAAATAAAAAAATATTGAGCACGAAAAAAAATATCGCTTAAGAAAATATAAGAATCGAAAAAATATTGGAACCACAAAAATATAAAGTTCAAGAAAATACAAGAATAAAAGATATATTAGACCAAAAAAAAGTCCAAGAAAAAATAAGAATAAAAAAATATAGAGCCTAAGAAAATATGAGAATCAAAAAAATATTAAACCCGAAGAAATATAGAGCCCAAGAAAATATAAAAATAAAAAAAAATATTAGGCACCAAAAATGGAAGAGCCCAAAAAAAATAAAAAAAATATGCTCAAAAAATATAGAGCCCAAGGAAACATATAGAAATCAAAAAAATATTGAGATCAAATAAAGTTTGAGCTTAAGAAAACGTAAGAATCAGAAAAATACTGTGCCAAAAAATATAGAGCCCAAGAAAATATTAAAATCTGAAAAATATTTGACCCACAAATATAAAGAGCCCAGGAAAATATAGAAATCAAAAAAATACTGAGCACGAAAAAGAAAATCTAAGAATAAAAAATATATTGGGCCAAAAAATTAAAGAGCCCACGAAAAAATGAGAATAAAACAAATATTATGCAAAAAAAAGAGCCCAAAAAAAAATAAAAATCATACCAAATTGGACAAAAAAAAAATATAGCCCAAGAAAATATGAGAATCAAAAAAATGTTGGACCCAGAAAAGAATATTGCCTAAGAAAATGTAAAAATCGAGAAAATATTGAAACCACAAAAATATAGAGTTCAAGAAAATACAAGAATAAAAGATATATTGGGCCAAAAAAAAGTCCAAGAAAAAATAAGAATAAAAAAATATAGAGCCTAAGAAAATATAAGAATCAAAAAAATATAGAGCTTAAGAAAATATAATAATCAAAAAAAAATTGTGCCCATAAAAAATATAGCCCAAGAAAATATGGAAATCGAAAAAAATATTGGGCTTAAAAAAATGTAGAGCCCAAGAGGATATAAGAATCATAAAAATACTATGCCATAAAAATATAAAAATCCAAAAAAATATTGAGCACGAAAAAAAATATAGCTCAAAAAAATACGAGAATCGAAAAAATATTAGACCCAGAAAGATATAGAGCTCAAGAAAATATAAGAATCAAAAAAATTGTGGACCCAGGAATATACAGCATAAGAAAATATACAAATAAAAAAATTTTCGGCCCAAAATAATATAGAGCCCAAGCAAATTTAAAGCGAAGATAAATATAGGCTCCAGAGTAATATAAGTTAAAAAAAAATAAGGCCCAGAAAAATGTGCAGCCCAAAAAAATATGAGGCCTGAAGAAAATAGGACTCGAAAAAAAGTAGGGCCCAAAAAATATAAGACCTGGAAAAATATTGAGCACGAAAAAATATAGGACTTAAAAAATACTGTGCCAAAAAAAATATAGAGCCCAAGAAAATATAAGAATCCGAAAAATATTTGACCCAAAAAAATAAAGAGCCTACACTGAAAAAAAAGCCGATGTCACACGCTGCGAAGTCGATTGTTGTGAATGATTCAGACAACATTCGCAGCTATTAATAACGGAAAATCACAATATAAGAGTGCGTAACAATATCGCAGCCAATCATTCCAACTTTTTGTATAAAAGATTACATTGATCGGAGCAGAGCGCTGCGACTGAGCTGCGTTGTGGCTCGCTATGGCTCTCCGTAATCTACGGCACAGAAAGTTGAATCCAAGCCCAGCGACTAAACTGCTATGTCGCTCGCTACGGCTCTCCGTAGTCTACGTCACAGAAAGCTGAATCCGAACACAGCAATTTATTGCGCGGTCGCTCGCTTTGAATGCCGTTCTCAAGCATTGCGACAACGCTTTGAACACGCTTGCTTGATTAATAAATAACATTGAAAAAATGATATTTTTTACTTTCTTTTATATTTTTTTTTAATGTTCATGTAATTATGTGAATTCATAATTTTAAACTATTTTTAAAAATTTATAATTTATAAGTACAGTTATTAATGCTTTAGTATCTTTGATTATTTTTTTTTTATTTTTAGATTCATTAGGACATATTTAAAGTTAAATAGTTAAAAAACTATACTAATAAATCTATTAACAAATCTAAAAATAAAACAAATAAAAAATTGAGAAAGAAAATAACTTTTTTTAACAACCAATTTATGTGATTATGGATAATAACATTTATGAAGTCATTACTAAATATTAGATTACCTTAATTATATTGTTCTAAATTTCATACGCAAGTTGTATTCACTTGCCGTAAAAGGGAAAATATTTACAGATGATTTTTATGCTATTTTAAATTCTTAATTAATTTAGGTATATAATAAATAATTAATAAATATTTCCAAGTAAAAAATACTCAAAACCTGGTAGAACTAAGATTTATTGGTAATATCGTCACTACATATTTACACATGATATCTGATAAAAATGTATTTGTACGTTTTCTTCAAAACAAGTGCGTTTGAAGAAAGAAAATCTTATGATTGATTAAAAATGACCGTTTTAAATACTTTTCCGCAAATTCAGGTGTTTTTAGAAATTTTATTCGTTATCGCTGAAATTTATTCGTTCTTTATAAAAAAATATTAAGTCAAGTCATTAAATACCAAATCAACTTAGGCAGTTATTGTGTATATTCAATAGTGATTTTTCACCTAACAGGTAAGTTAAAAAGTCTACATATTGTCATTTTAAAAAATTCAATTATATTGTACATGTTATTTTCAACAAAAATAGTTCTATTTAGTTTTTACAATAGTTTGATACTCTTTAATAGAAAATTTATTAAAACATTAATTTAACCAAAAAATTTGAGTAAATAAAAATATTCCATTACTTTGAATTTTTAGCCACTAGATTTTTTAATTTTATTTTGGAAACCAAATGGAACATATTCCCAGACTTATTGATTTTTATTATTTAGCCGTGTAAATTGATGTTAAAGTTTTCGTATGTATATATATATATATATATATATATATATATATATATATATACATATATATATATATATATATCTACAAGTTCTATGGATTTAATGTTATAACTAAGAGTATTATTTTATTAAAATTCCATAAAATGGAATAAAATAATATATGAAAGAAAATAATTTTAAATAAATTTCAAGAAAATACAAGAATAAAAGATATATTGGGCCAAAAAAAAGTCCAAGAAAAAATAAGAATAAAAAAATATAGAGCCTAAGAAAATATAAGAGTCAAAAAAATATTGAACCCAAAAAAATACAGAGCTTAAGAAAATATAATAATCAAAAAAATATTGTGCCAAAATATATAAAGAGCTCAAGAAAATATAAAAATCAAAAAAATATTGGACCCAAAAAAATAAGAGTCCCAAAAAATTATATCCCAAAAAGAAGCGCATAACTAATGAATACTAATTATATAGGACCCAATAGACAATTGCTACTCTTATAACCAAAAGATTAGACACATTTAAAAAATGCGGAGAATCGGAGAATCGGAAAAAGAAGTGGTTTCACTTTAATGTTGTGAGCGTCCAGTTGTATTGTAGGCTTTTAATTGCTATAATTAACAAATGTAATACACTAGCATGCGATAAATAGCGTAGTTGGTGAATAATCTACGAATAGAAGTTGATATGGTTAGTAATTGAGTACTTAAGTTAGTATAATCTAAAAGAATTAAAAGAGTAAAAGCATAAGCGCGAAATGTTCATACGCTCCTGAAAAACACACAATCAAAGACATACATACATATACATCACACATTGAGAGCGCACTTAAGCCTCATGTTGGCTCAGCGCGCGAGAGAAAAGCAGGACCACGCACGCGAACGCCGGCGGTGCCAAGATACTAGAGAAGAGGGGACTGGAGTCCAGCCCCTATAAAAGCGGGCCAGCAGAGAGAAAGGCTCTCTTCTGCCTCGCCTCAGCTCGAATTAACTTGCTTTTGCATCTTAATACGTCGAGCATTGAAGAATCACCAACGTCGTGATGATTCTTCCATGCTCGAGCGTTGATTCGCTTTATGTTGTACAATTAACTTGGTATAATTTAAATAAAGAGTTGCGGCGAGCAACACACTCACCTCACCTTATCCCATCCTCAAGGTAAAGCCCCGCATACTGAGGCACTTGGTCCTCAGTATTAACGGGCATTACCCATAACATAATCAAGCCTTTACTAATCATTGAAATAAATACACACGCACACACTGACACATTCGAGCCCGCACCAGACGGCATAGCGACCTGTCTGGTTAACGGCTCTACATTTACAAGAATAAGACTCCTAAGAGTCAATTGAAGTACGACTTACTAGCCATAAACTAGTAGGACGTCACACTGGCGCCCGAACAAAAAATTTAGCGTTATACGCATATAAAATTGTAAAGCTTATTACACAAAATTCATACTTTTTTTTATGTACATCTATTTTCTTATTTGTCAATAATAAATATATTTTAAAAGAAAATATAACGCAATTAAGAAAAAATTACAAAATAGATTAAAGTAAACTTATTGTAAATCAAAGAATTTAGCTAAATGAACAATAAAGTCACGACAGCAGAATTTATCGAAAATTCTGTCAAAAATAAAAATGAAAAAATTAACACACAAAAACAGCAAATATTACATAATAGAGTAACAACATTTTTGAAACAAATACACCAAACACATAGTTTAAAACGCGAAATAAGAAAATTAGAAATCGAAATACAGAACATACACAAAGAATTAGACTATCTATCAAATGATAATAAAATCAACAATGAAAATTTAGGTAGAATTTTCGAGCATTTGAATAAACAATTACCCAAAGCTTTGAAACAAATAAAAATTAATACACAACTCATTAACATATTAACAAGCAAAAATGAAAAAACAGTTAAGAACGAAATAAACAGAACAATAAAAGAAAATAGTAATAACAACAACAATCATTCATTATAAAACATAAAAACTTAACAAATAATAACCAAAAAGTCATTAGTAACAATAAAACTATAAAACAATTTGAAATTAAATACATTAAAATTATCAAATATAAACAACAATAAACTTAAAAAAAAAAAAAAAAAAATCACATAACGCATTGTAAAATTAACAGAAAAAATCAGTAAATTAAAGCTAAAATACCCGTCATTAAATAAAATAAAATCATATTTTAAAGTCACAATTATGATAAAATTAACAGAGATAAATTCTAAAAGAGAAAGTATAAAATGAAAATTAATAGCAATAAATTCCACATAATACAAATCAAAACAAAGGATTACGATTGACAAGACATACCAGAGGATGAACGAGTAAACAAGAATACTCGAAACTCTGAAGTATAAAGTTGTCAAGTCAAATAATATAATATTTCAAATTTTAAAACCCAAAAATAAAAGCATAGGCATACAGTATATACTCTGTATAAATTATATACAGTAGTAACTCTGTATAGTCTTCAAAACAATTAAATTAAAAATAAATTTATTAAACATAGAATAATTATTCTTTTTTAATATAAAATTAAAATTTATTAAAATGGCGGGCAGAAGATCATTTCAAATTATGCGAGAAATCCAAGACGATGCAGTCGAGGATAATCAAAACGCTAACAGAGATTGGCAAAACGCGGTAACAACAGAATTAAAGGAATTAAACGAACAACATGAAGCCGCGGAAAAAAGGTTGGATGCGCTGGAAGACCACCAGACATCACAACAATTATTAACAATAAATGATAATACACAAGAACAAATTGATGCATTATCAGACTCAATAGCTAAATTAAAAGATGAATATGAAACAAAATTCACAACGTTGCAAAGACAAATAAAAGCGGTTGAAACCGAAAATATAAATTTAAAAATCGATAACACTAAACTAAACGCGACAATCGCAGACTTAAACGAAAAATTACTAGATATAGAAGCGCAAAACATGCGTATGAACAGAACTAACTATGAAAATGAATCAGAAATAAATAATATAAAAGAACAAATAAAAAATATAAATGATAATACTCAAAACACAAATACAAACACAAACACAAACACACAGCGCAAAATTAAAATGCCGATTCCAAAATTCAACGGGTATGAAAATGAAAGGCCAATTAAATTTTTAAATGAGTTAAACACATATAAAACGTTTACTAAACCATCGGTTAGCGAATTATACTGTATATTAATACAAGCGTTACAAGGCAATGCGCAATCGTGGTATTACATAAACAACTCAGAGATAAATAACTTTGAAGAGTTTGAAAAAATATTCAAGGAAAGATATTGGAATTCAAATATCCAAAGAAAAGCTCAAAGAAAAATTGAATATGGTTCTTACCAAGAAAACGGTAAAATGTCGCGAGTGGACTATGCCACATACATGCTAGGTCTTGCAAAAGAACTAGAGTTGTCAATCACGGAAAGTGAATTGATAACAAAAATAGGTCTTCACTTCGATAGAAATGTTAGATGCGCAGTAAATGGTCAGCCCGAAAAAACCAAATCATCATTATTCAGAATCTTGGAAGATTTTGACTATGATGATCAAATAGGAAATCGACACAAACAAACATCTACACAACAAACACAAGATACACATAACACATACACAAGACAAAAAGAAACAAACAGAAACAACACTAATACACAATAACCATGGCAAACACGTAACATAAATCATATACAAACAACAAACACGGAAAACAAAAAACAAGGGGATTCAAACATACACAAAACTACAAAACACAAAATTACAGACCACAATATAGCGGGATACAAAACGACACAACACAAAGAGACAAAACACCAACAATAAGATACAACGAACAAGTAGACGTAAGTACGTTAATTGAACCATCGATGTCGGGAAACGCGAAATAGTTGCGTACCGAAAAAGGGAAAATAATAACAATAATATAATAAATAATAAAGAAAAAATAAAGTACGCAACTAAAATAAAAAATCAAACAAATAATGAAAGATTATATAATACAAACTTTAAAGATAGGTTAAAAACCGCTAAAAAATTATATATTAAAACAAAAACTAATAAAGATTTTACTGGTTGGTTAATCGAATATAAGGATATAATAAAATTTAACGAAAACGAACTTGAAAAAATAACAAATGATTATAAATCAATAAATATATGCTCAATAATATATAATAAACAAAATGAAGCAATTCAATGTCCCGAAATTACGATAAATATCGAGGGAATAGAATCTAAAGCTCTGATAGATACAGGGAGTGAAGTTACCTGTATGTCAGAAGAATTTTATTCAAATAATTTAAAGATATTTAAAAATTGTTTAACAATGCCATTGACAGGCAAAGTTGTAAAAAATGCCACAGGCACAAAATCAGCAAGATTAACAAAACAAATATATGCCAATGTAAAAATTAACAATTTACAAACAAAAATAATATTTATAATAATACCACAATTAATTAAACAATGTATAATCGGGTATGATACCCAGAAAATACTCAATATGCTTA
The DNA here is from genome assembly GCA_017163975.1 of Anastatus disparis. NCBI lineage: Eukaryota > Metazoa > Arthropoda > Insecta > Hymenoptera > Eupelmidae > Anastatus > Anastatus disparis. The sequence goes on along the minus strand of JAFFSR010000320.1, from coordinate 2,820,557 downwards.
TTAATACGCGGCGTGAGGAAATAAATTTCCAAATAAATAATAAAAACGATACAATATCATATAAAGTAAAAACTATAAATAAAAATGAATACTCGACTGTACATATAGAGATCGAAGAAATAAACGAAGTGAAAAACTTCAATAATAAAAATAATATGGCAGAAAAATGGCCAGAAAAAAGAAAAATTAAAAGAAAAATTAAATCTAAAAGATTAAACAAATTAAACAAAGAAAAAATGAAAAAGTTTATGATAAAAGATAAAAAATTATTTAAAAGAAAGCCCGTATTAATTAAAAAGCATGAAAATAAATTCATAACAATAAAAGATAAACTAAACCTAAATAATGTAAAATTAACAAGTAAAATAGATGCGAAAACTGAGAACTTATTGAATAAAAGCATGATCAAAAGATCAAAAATTCAATACGTAAATCCAGTAGTCTCGGTGAAGCAAAAAGATTCTAATGAGACAATGCCCGAACGTCCACAGCTAATCGAAAAGCTAGTATGACGATACAGAGGGGGGCAAACATAAAGGTAAAATATAAATAACACGAATAAATTAAATGATATAAAAACAAAAAACTAATTTAATATTAAAAATGACATGAAAACACAAAACTACACAGACTTTACAGAACTTCCTTAGAAAAAAATAGAAAATTATCTAATGCAAATGATAATTAAATAGCAAAATTCTTTGATATATACGAAAGGCCTTATACGGTCAAAGATGTATTAAACAATGATACGTATAAAAAATAAACTAAAATGAAAAATTGAAGGGAAAAATCCACAAAAACTTAAAGAGAAAGAGAAACTTCTATGTAAAATAAAAAATACCAAATTAAGTATTTATTACAAATATAATAAATATGAATAATTGAAATTAATTGTTAAAAAAGTATTGAAATTTTTTTTGCTTCAGAATATTTAATTTGGTAGAAAAAAAAAAAAAATTTAGTAAATAAGTTATAGGATAAGTTTAGAAATAGGAAAACATGTGAATACAAAGTAAATAATTTAAAGTAAACAAATATTTAATCAATCAGTAAGCAATATCGCCACAAAACGTTATGTTAAGTCCTCTTACAATTTTATAATTAAAAATGATTAATTAATGAAAAACCGAATGGCTTAAGCTGGAGAAAAGAAAGAAAGACATAAAATAAAAAATAATTTTAAATGAGAATAAAAATGTGTTATAGGAGATTTAAATAAATAACTTTAATAAATAAGAATGGTGAAACAAATGTTATAATAAAAAAGTAAAAAATGGTAAAACAAGACTCATAATAAAACAAAAACCATTAAGAAATTAAGGAATATAAAGAATATTCTCATAACAAATCCGAGGTGATTTGCAAAATTAACAAATTAGAGTTCGCTGGTTTAGTTGGCTATAGCACGGGGCTTGTTAATTCGTTAACGCGAGTTCGATCCCTGACTTGGTCACTTTTCTATTCGACTCCACCATAAAATGACACCATGTGAAACAATATGTTCACAAATAATGAAAAAACTTAGAAAATAAGTTTCCAGAGTCTTGCTTACCATGATAAAAATAAAAGGAACAAAAATTTTTTTTTCAAATATAGTATAATGATTTGAAGCTCATATAACACATTTAACACCCATATAATTTAACTAATTTTGCGCTCTAGCTAAATAAATGTAATTTTTTCTTTCGTTTTTCTTGCTTACGTTATCGATCAGTAATTTTAATTTAATACTTGAAAACAGAAAAAATTAATTTATTTAGGGGGGCAATGTGAGCGCCCAGTTGTATTGTAGGCTTTTAATTGCTATAATTAACAAATGTAATACACTAGCATGCGATAAATAGCGTAGTTGGTGAATAATCTACGAATAGAAGTTGATATGGTTAGTAATTGAGTACTTAAGTTAGTATAATCTAAAAGAATTAAAAGAGTAAAAGCATAAGCGCGAAATGTTCATACGCTCCTGAAAAACACACAATCAAAGACATACATACATATACATCACACATTGAGAGCGCACTTAAGCCTCATGTTGGCTCAGCGCGCGAGAGAAAAGCAGGACCACGCACGCGAACGCCGGCGGTGCCAAGATACTAGAGAAGAGGGGACTGGAGTCCAGCGCCTATAAAAGCGGGCCAGCAGAGAGAAAGGCTCTCTTCTGCCTCGCCTCAGCTCGAATTAACTTGCTTTTGCATCTTAATACGTCGAGCATTGAAGAATCACCAACGTCGTGATGATTCTTCCATGCTCGAGCGTTGATTCGCTTTACGTTGTACAATTAACTTGGTATAATTTAAATAAAGAGTTGCGGCGAGCAACACACTCACCTCACCTTATCCCATCCTCAAGATAAAGCCCCGCATACTGAGGCACTTGGTCCTCAGTATTAACGGGCATTACCCATAACATAATCAAGCCTTTACTAATCATTGAAATAAATACACACGCACACACTGACACATTCGAACCCGCACCAGACGCCATAGTGACCTGTCTGGTTAACGGCTCTACATTTACAAGAATAAGACTCCTAAGAGTCAATTGAAGTACGACTTACTAGCCATAAACTAGTAGGACGTCACAATGTAATATAGGATTGTCTTCAGCTGAAATTCAACGTGTTTTCAATTAATTTATATCGCCTAGGGGTTGCTCTAGAAAATTGCGCAATTCTGTATCACAGAGACAAAAGATATGAAATCAATGTGCTGAACAAAGATAGCATATATCGATACACTCAGTTTATCGTTCCGGAGATACCCCCCTGACTATATAATATAAAAAATATATGTCCCGTTGCTTACTTCGACGCCTCTGCGGTCCTTGTGAGTAGGTACAGATTAATCATTCTAGTAATATTACATAGTTTAATATAACTAAATTCTGAACCTACATCACGAAGGAAAACTGCGCTACCAGCAACGCGTTTTTCGATCAGGTAAGAGAATAAGAAAGAGAGAGAGAGACGTAGTGAGTGCAGCAAGCGTCAAATACATCATATAAGATTTTGTCGTTTATTAATAATATTACTAGCTATCACAATCGGAGTTTGCTTTATATTATTTAGTAAAATTCTTATAATTATCAGCGACTTTGCACATAATTAAATTAATATACTTAATTGAATTAATATTTGATTAAAAGCTAATTATTTTCTGTAACGTGTGCAAAATAACCGTTACAAAATAGTGCCCAACGAATAGATGCGTCAACGGGATCAGGCTTGTACGCGCCGTTTAATAAATCGAAATTCGCAAATAGCGTCGAGCGTGTAGCTGACGTCGACGCAAACAGACTTTGCGTTGTTCATAAAAGACTTTATATTAAAGATGGCGTTTCGCTGTAGTTAAAATTTGATATTTAAAATAGCACGTGTCAAGAAATTTTTTTTTTTTTTTGAAAATCAAATTATTCTTTTTCGATGACAAATAAATTTAGAATTGACGTTAATTTTTTCGAAAAATTGCTATTTATCAATTAAAATTTTTTTTGTTGTTTAGCAGTTACAAATTTGTGTTTTCACGTGTCCCAGCGAAAAATTCTACTTCTGTTCATAACGCGCAAACATCCTCGCGCTTTAATAGCATAGTGACAGAGATAAAAGATATAACTCTGTATGCCTTATAATTTGCTTCATGTGATAAAGCGAACAGGCAGTTGAGATTTTAGAAGTATTAGAATAGTGCGTGTTATATATACCCCTCTTACCAATCAGGTCGCTAATAATAAAATATAAAGTTTTATGATGAGAGAGAAACATTGATTTCAACTAACAATGAAATTAAAATTAAATTAATTGAAAATTAACCCTTTATTATAAGATAATTTAGTATTATTCACATTAAACATTTTTTTTCTGTATTTTAATATAATACTTAATTGAATGAAAATTAAAATTTTTTTTTTACATATATTAAAGGGCCAAAAATTTTTTTTACTTGTATAATAATTAAAGTTTCAAATTTAAAATTGTTATTTTTACACATAGGGGAAAATTTTTGTTTTCTTTTTCTCTCTCATCGAAAATTGCCAGCTCGTAAAGCGGCAATCAACCGGTGCTGTGTGTGTTGTGGAGAAATTTTGGAATTTGCGATGACAGAATTAAAATTGATTTCTACACTACACGTTAAATATACATGTAAAATAAATAAGTTGTCACTACACAGTTAGGTGTGCATTTTTAACAAAAGTTTAAGGGGAATCCTCATACCGACATAGAGTTCTACCTTACCTACATTTAAATTATGAATTTTAATAATAATTTAACTATTTATGACTGAAATTCATAGGAGAGGCACATTCTTAACATTACAAATTGACCAATGTTGTAAAATTTTGTTTAGTAATATATTGCATTTTCAATTTGATAAATTAATTGTAAATACTAGAAATTCTAGTATAAATCCAAAAATCAAAACAGTTAATTTTTAAAATATATACATATTTAATAAATTTTAACTGTTACGTATGTACATGGTTCTATTATAACCATATACAAACGATCAGCAATATAATTTTCTTTATAAAATAAACGTGCGTGCAGACACAGCAAGCGTTAGCATAAATAGAAAATATATAAAAAAAGAAGATAGCAATATTTATCAAGATGGCTACACACCGAATAATGGTCGACGAAAATTACAAAGCTGCCGCTATAAAGGTCCATAAAAGGGCAACATGCTTGTCCGAAGATGACCTAATAAATTCGCTTCGAACATTGAAATTGAGGCCAGAAGGGCTATCTTTCGAACAGTCACACCGATTAGTGCGATGGCTCTTAGGTAATTATACGGCGGTGGACTTTAAGCAATCAAATTTTACAGAGGACGAAAAGGCTACACGACAATGCCGCTTTTCGGTCAAGAAAGAGTTCATTGAAAGAACTATCGTCGAAAAAACAGGATCTACGATCTACGACGATAAAATGGATCTAACCGAAGAACACTTACTCACCGTATTACGTAATGACGAAATGGTGGTGAGAAATTTAAACGCTACGTTATGCAACATTGCGCAAAACGAAACGCGTAACGATCAGGTGGTACTTGAAGATTCTAATGTGCAACAAGAAAGCAAAATAGCACTAAATGTCTCTAACATACCAAAAGAACTGATAAGCTACCTTACCACCATGCATAACCAGATGAAGGATATGACAAAGCAGATGCAAGGTGTGTCAACTACAGTGGATTCTCTATCACTAAAAGTTGAAGTACTATTACAACCAAAATCCTCAACCACACAGCTGTTTGATCAAGCCACAGGTGGGGAAACACCTAGACGGGAAAACCACTGAGGAAATTAAAGTAATGAATAGCACGTGAACTTTCGTGATACATTTAGTATACATTACGATAATAGTAGTAGAGCGTTAAATAACTAAGCGAATAACAATGCTAGACAGGTCAGCAAAACTATACAAACCGTAATAATTTGCCAACTGGTTCAGCAGAAGCACGTACAGTCAAGGGGGGAGGAACCCCTCACACTGCAAAAAGTGCAACGGATAACATTAGTCTGACCGGGCAGAGTGATCGACCAGCAAATGCAAATAAAACTACAGACGTAGGTCACATAGTGCACCGCTGGAATGTTACATTCTCAGGCGAACGAGGGCAGAGTATAGACCTTTTTCCAACGAGAGTGTGAGAGTGTCAAGCGCTGGCTCAACTTAGCGAGAGCGATTTATTATCCTCGCTCTCCGAACTGCGAACAATAGTTGCTGTGCTAGTATAGGAATAACAGGCACCCGTAGCAAACGTGGGCTCAGTTTAAAAAAGCAGCACTGCGCTGGTATGGCCACAACAGGCGCTTTCAATAAAGATTGCTAACAGAAGCTAACGCGCACACTCGAGGCAAGCACGAGCCAGTGCGTGACTATATCACTTGTCTACAATCTATGGTCTTAAAGCAAGTACCTGTACCAAATATAAACCAACTGCTTGATCTATTACATCGAAACCTATTACCAGAAATTCAGAGAATGGTGAGGAGAGATGAAATAATAGATATCGAATCATTATTGGAAAAAGCTGCAGAAGCTGAATTGACGCTTGAGGCAGAGAGAGTCTACAGACCACCACCTCCGCCTGAACAGTCCTTATTACCTGATGAGGCTTACTTACCAACAAGCAAGGATATAGGCAGTACGCCACAAGTAGCAGCTGTGTCTGATAAGCAGGCATGTGCTGAGCAGCTAAATTTGAGGAAAGTGTTAACTTAATTAGCGAAAGAGATGCGTGAGCTAAAGGAGGCTTTTCAAAGCAGCAAAGTCCTAACGTTGACAACGCACAAAGATCTTCATTGTCTAACTTTCCTGGAGGAAACTCTTCTAAGCGACGACAAAACTTTAATAGACCGCCTCGAAAACCCAATCAAGGGCACGGTAACTCCAAACAACAAAATCAAAACCAAAAAGAAAATCGGACAGAAAACTCAAATAGTGATAAAGCTAACGAAGGAAATCAAATAGGTACAAGGAATCGAAATCCTAACCTCAGTTGTTATCGCTGTGGACTACCTGGATACACACAATGGTCCTGCCCACAATATGCGGGAAGAGGACAAGGGGAACTAGTAGACGAGGTACCTACTGTTCCCAACGAGGATTACGAGATCTCAGAACCCTCTACTGAAAAGGGGTTAGATAGAAAGTTACCCGAAATCTCAGTAGAAGAGCATATCGAGTCTCGCACTTGTTAGACTGAATAGGAAGAACAAATACAGTCAGATATTGACGAAGAAGCTCAATGGTGGCTCACAGTACCGATCGGAGATTACCGATTAAGAGCCTTATACGACCCAGGTGCATCACGAACGGTCATGAATCCTATAGGTTTGCAGTTAGCACTTGCCTGTAATGTGCCTTTGATACCAGCTATGGGCAGATTCACCAAAGTAGCAGATGATAGATCATGCTCAATAGTAGGTTATGTTGACTTACCTTTTACCGTACAGGTGGAGCTACAAAAACAATTCATTCTGCAACAAGCTGAGGCGTTTCATGGGTATGGTTTCGTGGTACAGAAAATTCTGGAAAAATTCCGCCATGTTAGCAGAGCCGTTAACTAGACTCACTAGGAAAGACTGCAAATATGTATGGTCAAGTGATCAGGAAATCTTTTTTGATCAAATAAAAGCTTTGATTGCATCTGCTCCGTTATTGCATCGACCGCAGTTCGACTTACAATTCGTTATACAAACAGATGGTAGCGACTTAGGCCTAGGAGCAGCACTTCTACAAATAGTTAACGACGAAGAGCGTATATTAGAATTCGTTAGTCGTACAATGTCCAGTGCAGAGCGAAATTAGAGCGTAACGGAAAAAGAATGTCTAGCTGTTATATGGGCTGTCAAAAAGTTTCGCTTTTTTATTGAAGGTTATGACTTTAAAGTCATAACTAATAATAGTAGTTTATGTTGGTTATGTAATTTACACAATCCAACGCGCAGGTTAGCGCGATGGGTGTTAGAGCTGCAAGGCTACTGTTACACTGTTGAGCACAGCAAAGATACATTGAACTATGTGCCTGATGCATTATCACGCATGCATGAAGATTCAGTGGGATACGACATTCACTTAAGTGCACTAAGTTAGGTGTCGCAAACGAACGATGTGTGGTATAAGTCTCTGCTTCAACAGGTTACAAGTAACCCCGATGACTATCCGAGATGGAAAATAGTCTGAGGTCAATTATATCGCTATGTACCGGACAGGTTTACAGAAGAAATGATGGGAGACGATAACGATAGAAACTCGTCGTTCCCAGTGAAAATCAAGCAGAAGTACTGCATAAATGTCACGACGAGCTGACAGCTGGCCACCTAGGTCGAGATAAGAAACAATATTATTACTGGCTATATATAGAGAAAACAGTGTCACAGTATGTTAAGAGCTGTGAGATCTGTCAGCAGTGTAAAGTAGAACAAAAACTACCTGCAGGCTTGATGGGTAAAAGAGAAGTTACAGGCCCGTGGAAGGTTGTTGCTGGTGATGTAACAGGTCCTTTTCCAAGGAGTAGACGTGGTTATGAATATGCCTTGATTTTTGAAGATGTATTCACCAAATGGGTGGAGTGCATACCTATTAGAAAAGCGAATGCACCCACGATCTTAAAAGCGCTAAAAGAAAGGATTATTTTAAGGTTTGGCACGCTTGAGATTTTCTTATCTGATGATGGCTCAGAGTTTAGGAACCACGTAGTAGATAGATATCTAAATGAAGCAGGTATTCGTCATAATACTACTTTCGCGTATCACCCGCAGGCCAATCGGGTAGAAAGGATAAACCGGACAGTCAAAACCATGATTACAGCATTTATTGATGAAAATCATCGCTCATGGTACGAAAAGCTACCAGAGATTATATTTGCATATAACACTGCGAAACAGAATACAACTGGTACAAGTCCTGCGTTGTTAAATTATGGTAGGCAGCTGGTACCCCCTAACTCGTTGAAAAGAAAAGAAGACAAAGCTGCTCAAGAAAACGAACGGTTACAAGAAGTAACGAGCTGGCAACATCGTGTAAGCAAATTACCTATGCTACATGAACAGGGAGTAGATCATGCACAGTCCGCTCAACAAAAGCAAGCTGATGCGTACGATATGGTATGAAGAGAAGTAGTATATAATATAGGAGATAAAGTATTAAAAAGAAATAAAATACTCTCTTCAGCTGCTCAGGGCATTACAAGAAAGCTTGAATCTACGTTTGTAGGCTTATACGTAATCACAGCTAAATGTGGCTCTACTGACTAATAGACGAAGATAGTAATGCGTATGGCCCTGTTCATGTAGAGCAGCTAAAACCATACATGGCACGGCAAGAAGACGAATCACCATCTCAACCATTGTTGGAACAAACACATGTAAACGAGACGATGAGCGTCCCGTCTCCTGCGAGCGATGCGACTCCGTGTGCCAACGGAAGATCGGGCTCAGACTGCGTGAAACCACCTACGAGCGGTGATATTCCCCAACTCGATAAACTGAATAGGAAGCAAGGTCATCCACGTAAAACAGCAGTCGTCGTAACACGAACTGTAAAGCGTACTCGTCAAGCTGGGCCCGAACCGATCAAGTGTAAGCGTGGTAGGCCAAAGGGTTCTACAATTGTAAAGCGTAGCAGAAATGCAATCGACTATTTACCGAGGATAACGCATGCGCAACGAAAGGATAGACAGTAATAAAATATCGAACGCATTAAACTTGCTCAAAGCATTAGATGCACACCTTCCGCACGCTAAGCAGAGCAGCAGAACCTGGTTATGCTGCGTCTGGTGGAGGGGTATCACGGTATTCTACTGTTTTCAAATCTCGCACGCTTAGGTAAAATCAGATGACACGCGCTCAGTCATATACCTCGTCTAAGTTACGTGAAGAAGCACGTAACTCGACGAGCAGTGCGTGTGCAAAGAGTAAGAAAGTCACGAGGCGCGGAACAATATTTTTGGCGGTTTATCAGCACACACGTTTGTGTAAGTCAGACATTTTTTAGCAGTCTACGTTCATGCAACTCTAGAGTCTTATTCTTTCGACTTTTCCTTGGAGTTTGATATATTTCGTTGGTGTAGAGTCACGATATAGTTTTTGTGCTGTTGAAAGGAGACACCTTCTGCCTGGGACAGCCGAGTATTTAGGGCTGCTTTTCCGGCCAATTTTATTAACTGGTACTCGTGCTTGATCGAATTGGCTGCTGTCAGCCAGCTTCAACGACCAGGCTGTTTCGTGTTTGCGCTGCGTTGGCCAACGCTAAAGGACATTTGACGCATGTATGTTTATAGAAGCTTCTACGCGTAGTCGTAAGTAATTTATACATTCGTTAACTAAAGTTTCTCTTTCCAGAAAACTTTAGTATTAAAAGTGCGCGTATTTATCATTGCTTAGCATTAGTTCACGTCGCGCCCCCCCCCCCTTATTCACTATCTTCTTCTAATACAGATCTTATAATTTAATTAACTTTTTCTTGTTTGCGCTAAGTAAATTTCATTATTAATAACTTGTTTTATATTGATTTCTTTTTAATTAATAAATTGTCTTGAGCTTGAATTCAACGTGCTTTCAATTGATTTATATAGCCTGACTATATATAATATAAAAAATATTGAAAAGACGCGTGGTCTTTTCCAACGAATTTTATCTTAAAATTTGTTGCATGTTTTAGAAAGAAAAAGACCTGTCCTTTTTCCTTTTGAATTTTCTGCTTATGATATTTTACTGAACTAATTTGAATTAATTTAATTTTTTATAACACACAAGAAAAAACTAGAATTTAATTTCACCTTTAACCTTCTGAATTTATCTAATTGAATTTAAATATAATTTTTACATTAAATTTACTTGATTGATATTGTCACTTAACTTATTACAAAATTTAGCTAATCAAACTAACACTTGAATAAAGAAAGAGAAAATTTTATTAAATCAAATGTTATTGAACTTGCGATTGTAATTGCATTTGTTTAAATGAATTCGTTATTTAAACTTTTAAATTTGTAATATTTTATTATTTGGATAAAGGATTCACTCAATAAAAACACTGATATAAAGGAAAAAAGCCTTTGGGCACAAAAAACCCTTGATTTATTGACCTATAAAATTACACACTATTTAACGCCACGCTTGAGCTGTACGCATGCACGCAAAGAAAAGAAAGAAAAGAAATGCAATAATGTCACGTGGAGCTATAAGCTCGTGTGATTGTAAGGCCGTGGCTGACAAGGTAACGAAGGTGTTGTTTCTGATCGCAACAAGCCATTCGTTACATTGGGCGGAACCTGATGTCCGCTGAACAAAGGCTTCTGATCGCCTGTTCTTGATTTCAAGAAAAGAATGTAAGTGCAGAGACTGATTGCTCTCGAGAAAAAAGACCGCTCCGGGCGATGTCACACTTAATACTAATTAGTTTTTCCGCAGCACTTGAAGAAGTCTTCCTGTTCTCTCCCCCCTTTTGTCTATAAACTGACATAAGGTAGGTGGGAACAGGCGACTGTAAAGTGCTACCGCTCATCATCGCTTTTGATTTTTGATGAAATTTGTGTTGCGACGCAATAAATACATTTCCTGTTGCTTACTCCGACACTTCCGCATTCCTTGTGAGCAAGTATAGATTAATTATTCTAGTAATATTACGTAGTTTAATATACCTCAATTTTGAACCTGCATCACGGAGAAAAACTGCGCTACCGGTAACGCGTCTCTTGATTAGGTAAGAGCAAAAGTGAGAAAGAGTCATAGTGAGTGTAAGGGGCGACAAGTATATCATATAAGATTTTGTTGTTCATCAGTGATATTACTAGCTAGCAGAATCGGAGTTTGTTGTATAGTATTTAGTAAAATTCTTATGATTATCAGCGACTTCACATATAATAAAATTAATATACTTCATTGAATTAATATTTGATTAAAAGCTAATTCTTTTTTGTATAGTGTGCAAAAAAACCGTCACCTTGGTTGCCTTTTCATATATTATATTATTATATATATATGAATTTACTGAGTCCATTAACAATAGTATTTCAATATAAATATGCATTTAATTTTATTTCATACATTCATATCATTGAATTATATCGCATTGAAATAAAAAACATAATTTTTTGTGTAATAATAAGCTTTAATGAAAGTAAATAATTATCATTGACAATAATAGTTTGGAATTCAAATACGAATTTTAAATATACTCATAATCGTATGTATTATTATAATGTTTCATCACAGAGATAATTTAAATAACCAATATAAGATTTTCTATATGATTATTGAACTATTCAAAAACATTTATTTCATAAAATGATAATTTAGTTCATGATAAAAGAAAGTAATATTGTTTGTTTATTACAATTATTTTATAAAGCAATAAGTAACGATAATAAAAAAAATTCTTCTTGAAGTAAAATCTAAACCCATTAACCTTTAACAATTAACCCATAAACCATTACCGCATATATCATATACCCGTTAACCTTAAACCCATAAACCATAAACCCATGAACCATATACCCATTAACCGTAAACCCACAGACCCATAAACCATGTACCCATAAACTCATATTCCTATAAGCCATAAACCCAAAGACGATAGACCCATGAACCATAAATCCATCAACCATAAACCCATAAACCATATATCCGTAAACCATAAACCCACAAGCCACAGTTTTATAAACTAGAGACTTATGAACTATAACCTCATTAACCATTACCCATAAACCATAAACCGATGATCCCATAAACCCATAAGCCCATAAACCATGAAGCCTAAAACCATAAACTCACCCATAAACCATCAACCCATAATCCGTATATCCATGACCATTACATCCTTAAACCACGAACCCATACCATAAAGAATAAAACACAAACCATAGACTTATAAACCAGGAACCGATGAACAGAAAATCCATAATTATAAACCCTATACTATAAACTAATAAACGATAAGACCATAAAGCATAAATTCATGAACCATTAACCCATCAACTCTAAATATACAAACTTTAAACTCATAAGCCATGAACCCATTAACCATTAACCTATAAACTATAAACCAATGAATCTTAGACCCATAAACCACAAATCCATAAAAAAAAATTTCATAAACTATAAACCCATCAACCATAAACCTAGTAACTAAAAACCATGGACCCATAAACCATGGACTTATAAACCAGAAACCATAAACCATAAACAATAAACCCATAATCCCATAAACCCATAAGCCCATTAACTATGAACCTAAAAACCATGGACCTATAAAAAATAAACCCGAAAACCATAAACCCATCAACCATAAACCCATAAATCATAAACCCATAAACCATAAACCCATAAGCCATAAACCCATGAACCATAAACTATGAACCATAAACAAGGAACCCATCAACCACAAGCACATAAACCATGAACCATAAACCCATGAACCATAATTCCATAAACCATGAACCCAAGGATCCATAAACCATAAAATCATAAACCACGAACCCATAGACCATAAATCCATGGACCACGAAATCATAAACCATAAACCCATAACCCATAAACTATGAGCCCATAAACCATGAATCATAAACCTATAAACAATGAAATCATAAACCATAAACCCATAAATCCACAAACAATAAATCCATAAACCATGAACCCATAAACCATAAATCCGAAACCCATTATCCATCGAACCATAAATCATAAACCTGTCAACCATAAATTATTAAACTATAAACCTATAAACTATGAACCTATGCACTTTAAATCCATAAAACATATACCCATAAACCATAAACCATAAACCATAAGCCCATGAATTATAGACTGATAAACAAGAAATCCATAAACCATGAACCTATTAACCAAAAACCATAATTCCATAAACCGTAAACCCATGAACCCATAAACCATAAAATCATGATACATAAACCGTAAGCTCATAAACCATAAATCAGAAACCCATAAACTATGAAATCATAAACCACGAACCTATAGATCCACAAACCATAAATCCATCAATCATCAAACTCCTAACCAAAAACCCATATACCATAAACCCATCAACTAAGAACTCATAAATCATAGACCTATAAACCATAAACCATAATCCCACCAACCATAAATCAATAAACCATTAACCCATAAACCATAAACCCATAAACCATGAACTATAAACCCATGAACCATGAACCTATAAATCATTAACCTGTAAACCATAAATCCATTAATTATAAACCCATAAACTATAAACCTATAAATAGCGAACCCATAATCCTCAAATCTAGGAATCATCAACCCTCAAACCATGAACCCATCAACCATGAACGATAAATCCCTAAACCAGAATTCCATAAACCATAAACCCATGAACCCATAGAATCAAAAACCATAATCTCATAAATCCATAACCTATAAATCCGTAAATCATAAAACCATAGACCATAAACCCATGAACTATGAACCCATAAACCACAGAATCATGAAACATAAACCCATAAACCGTAAACCATGAATCCACAAACCATAAGTTTATGAACCATAAACGTATAGACCATAAACTATGAACCCGTTAACAATGAACTTATAAACCATAAACCCATAAACGATAAAACCATGAACCCATAAAGCCATAAACCCATAAACGAATGAACCACGAACCCATAAACCAGAAAGCCATAGACCATGAGCCGATGGGCGCAAAAACCATGAACTTATGAACCTTGAACCCATAAACGATCAACCCATAAACCATAAACCTATGAACCATAAGACATAAACCACAAACCATAAACCTATAAACCATAGGCCGATAAACCAGTAATCCATAATCATGAACCCATAAACTCTAAACCCATAAACCATGAGATTATAAACAATAAATTCATAAACCATAAAACCAAGAACAATAAACCTATAAACCGCCGAACCATAATCCATAAACCATGAACCCATAAACTCATAAACCATAAACCCATAAACCATAAACTCATTAACCATAAACGATGAACATATAAACCATAAGCCCATTAATTATAAATCGATTAACCATAAACTCATTAAAAATAAACGATGAACTCATAAACCATCGACCCATAAACCATAAATTCAAGTACCATGAACCAGTAAACCATAAACCGATAAACCCCACAACCATGAACCCATAAACCATAAGACAGTAAACCATCAACCACTAAATTATAAATCCATCAACCATGAACCATAGACCCATAAACCATAAACTTATAAACCATAAATCCATAAACTATAAACCCATGAACCATGAACTATCAATCAACAAACCATAAACTTATGACGATGAACGCAAAAACCATGAAGTATGGACCTATAAAGCATTAACCCATAAACCATAGACCCATAAACTATGAACTCATAAATCATAAATCTATCAACCAGGAATCCATAACCCATAAACCAGAAACCCCTAGACCATAAATCAATAAACCACGAACCATAAACCCATGAACCATAAATCTTTAAACCCTAAACCCATGAACCATAAATCTCTAAACCATAAACCCATAAACCATTAACTATAAACTCACAAACCATAAACCCATGAACCTATGAACCCGTAAACCACAAACCCATAGAATATCAAGCCATAGACCATAAGCCCATAAACCATATATCCATCAACTATTAACACATAAGCCATAGTTAAATTAGCCAAAAACTTATAAACTATAAACCTATATATCATAAACCATAACCCATAAACCCAAAACCCGATAAACCTATTAGCCCATAAACCATGAACCCATAAACTATGAACACATAAACCATAAAATCATAGACCGTAAACCCATAAACCATAAGCCCATAATCTATAAATCATAAACCCATTAACCTTCAACCATGAACCCATTAACCATAAAATCATTAACCATAGACCCATAATTCCATAAACAATAAACCCTATAAACTATAAACCCATGACCCATAGACTATAAACCTATGGACACATAAATCATAGAACCATTAACAATACGCCGTAAACCTATTATTCATAATTCCATAACTTATAAAGCAATTCAGCTATATACCTATTAACCTTTAAATTCATAGACCATAAACTATGAGCCCATAAACCATGAATCCATTAACCCATGAACTTATGAATCCGTAAACCAAAAACCCATAAACAATCAAGCCATAGACTATAAGCCCATAAACCATATATCCATAAACCATAAACCAATTAGCTATAGTTTAATTGGCCAAAAACTTTTAAACTATGAACCTATAATCCATAAACCATAAACCATAAAACATAAACCCATAATCCCATGAACCATGAACCCATAAACCATAACGAAAAACCTATAAACCCATACATTACAGACCCATAAGCTATAAACCCATAAACCATAAAATCATAGACCATAAATCCATAATCTATAAATCATAAACCTATAACCATAAACCATAAAATCAGTAACCATGGACCCATAATTCCATAAACCATGAACCGATGAACTATAAACCCATAAACCATAGAATAATAAACTATAAACTCATAATCCATAAACCATGGACTCATGAACCTATATACCATAAACCCATCAACGATAGAATCATAAACCATTAACCAATAACCCATAAACCCATGAACCATAAAACATAAACCGATAAACTGTAAAACATAAACCATGGACCCATAAATCCACAAACTATAAATTCATTAAACATAAACCTATAAACCATAAACTTATAAACTATGAACTCATAAAGCATAAACCTATAAATCATAAACTTACAATCCATAAACCATTAACCCATAAACTATTAACTCATAAAACATACACCCATGAACTATAAACCTATAAACCATAAAATCATAAACCATAAACCCATAATCCATAAACCGTGAACCCATAAACCATAAGCCCATAAACCATAAACTTATAAACTATAAACTTATAAAGCATGAACCCATAAACCATAAACTTATAATCCATAAACCATTAACCCATAATCCATATATTCATAAACTATAAACCTAAAAACCTTAAAATCATAAACCATAAATCTATTATTTATAAATTTTAAACCCACAAATCTATAATTTATAAATTGTAAACCCATAAACCATAAATAATCAACTCATAAACTCATAACCCATAAACCATCAATCCATAAACCATGAACTCATAAAGCATAAACCCATAAACATAAGCTTATAATCCATAAATTATGAACCCATAAACCATATACCCATGAACTATTAAACTGTAAACCATAAAATTATAAACCATAAACACATAAACCGTAAACCCATGAACCAGAAACCCATGAGCTATAAACTTATGAACTATAAACTCATAAAGTATGAACCCATAAACCATAAACTTATAATCCATGAACCATTAACCCATAAACCGCATACCCTGCGATGTGAGAATTTAATTATATGAAAATTTCAATAAACAAGTTATCAAATAAATTAATATAATCTTGCCCGTCCCCGCATGCAAAGTTCGGCCTGTCGAAAAGAAAAACAATCTTTAATTTATTAAGAGCGCCAGACAGGCCACCGGCTTACTCGTCGGCAGCATGAATCTCGGGCTGTCTTGGCTGGGAGGTGGGCGACCTCTGGTGTCAAATTTTATTAGTTGAAGTTGGGAGAGGTGTTACACAAAAAAAATTTTTAATCTCACTGGTTCAATTTACAACGCTTGAATTACTTTATTCAATGGAAAAAAAACAACTATATATATATATGAAAGAAGAAAAAAAATTAATTTTTAACTTAATTTCGCTCGGTCTATCAACTTTAATTTAATCTAATTTTCTATCAAATCTGTTAAACCTACTACTCGCGTACACTCATATCCCATACCTCCTGGTCAATGTAAAATTTATGTAAATTTTATTTAACCCTTTTTCTAAATTAATAATTTAATAAAGAAATATAAATTAATATAATATATTTGAAACAACTAGAATTTATAATCTGGTCGCCGTAAGCGACTTCGCTTTGCTCTTTCAACAATATGGCTGCCAAGAGCCCACACACTTATTTCTCTCTCTCTCACACACACTAATCCCACGCGTCTATCGATTCCAGTACCGGTCAAACAATAAAGAAAAAATATATAAATAAAAATTTAATCACTATCTAATTATTCTTTTAAATTTCAATTTAATTTTAAATTAATTTTGTTTCACGGTCACCGAAATTATTAGACACGTGGTCGCAAATTTCACTCCCGCACTCTCGAAATTTAATCTATAAAAAAATTGAAAATTTCTAATTCTCTTATTTTCAATTCACAAATTTTAAATTGGTTATTAAATATCTTCGTTAACGCATACAATTCGCAAAGAAAAGAAAATCTAATTCACAAAATGGCCGCTAAGGCCCGCGTTATGTAATATGCCACGTTGTCCACCGATCTCAAGTTTATTTCTTCCCGGTCAATCAGAATAATTTAATGTCGAATTATTACTTCATGAATAAAAAAATTTAATTGTACGGTCAACGAAATCGTTGAACAAGTGGTTTATTTAAACTTCGATTCTTTACTTTATCTTTTACAACTTAAAATTTCAATACAAATTTTCCGCACTCTTACGATGTTTCGCTACAAATAACTTTCGAAATTTTTCTAATTTACACGGTCACAATCACTTGAAAATTTAGTTTTTCGCACGCACTGAATTTAATTTTCATCGGCGAGAGCCGTTAGTTTACAAAAGAACAATTAATAATTGTTGATTCGGACTACAGTCCACTCACCGTTGTAGAAATCTCGTTGACACAAGAATCTGGTCGGCGATGGCGACGATTTTGGTCACGGATAGCGGTGATGGCCTCAGGTCGTATATCTCTCTCTCTCTTTCTCTCTCTGCACAAGCAGCTGGTCGACGCCGGCTGCGGAAATTGAGTTGGTTGACGGAGCAGTGCAGCAAAAACCTCCTTCTGGAATTCTGGTTAGCTCAGCTACTTCCTAGTTTACCCAAAGCTGCAATCTCTACACAGCTATCAACGAAAGAACGCACGGAGTTTTAGCAGCTACTTGCAACAAGAAAAGTATAAGGTTTTCGAGCTAACGTTCCGATACGGCACGAGGACAGTAATCGAATGTCTTCTTTGATGCTCACTTCCTTCTTCTTCGGTCTATTTCTCCCTCTTCTTCATCATCTATCTCTTTTTAATTTTTAACTCCTCCAATAACAAATCATTTGTTCGAATAATTGCTTTCTATTCGTGAAATTTGCCTTCCGGTCCTCGAACGCAAGTCTGCAACCTGCGCGCCACCTTTTCTATAGCAAATTTAATCTTATTTCTTCTTTTTTTTTTTTTTAATCTTCTTTTTATCTACGTTCTCTTTTTATCTGTCTTTATTCATTAGAGAGAGAGAGAGAATCATTACAGGCATGGCTATCTATACATATATATATATACACATATACATGTATATATATATATACGTATGCGTATATACAGGCTACTCAGTGCAGCTGTACTTAAGCAAGAGCAAGAGTACTCTCCCTTCTCCATGCTCTCTCGGTCTCTTTTCATCATCTAGCTTCTCCCTCTTTCTTCACTGCGCGAGAAAGAGGCGCGCCATCACTCTTAATTCGCTCCCATCGAATATAAATCTTTCCATCTCTTTCTTTCTTCTCTCTTGTGTTCCCTCTCTTTCTACATCTTCTTCGTCGTGCGCCACTCCTAGCGCACGCGCGGTCGTTGGTATGTAGTGGTAATAAAGATTCCCTACCTACGGTTTGCGTAAGCAGCACTAGCGCTCACACACATGGGCTTTGAGTGTGTAAGTAATGGCTGCCGCGCGCGTCTGCTAGTCGTGCTCCTCGTGTACCGGTAAACAAAAAAAAAGTTCGTTCGATTAATTATTTATTCTTACTCAATAAATTACGCCCGGGTCGGTGAGTAAGCCGGTGGTGTGTTGTAGTGACCCTGGTGATTTACAAATTAATAATTGTTGTGACGTGTCGTGGAAACGTGTATGTGAGTTATACAACGTACGAAAATTTTTAATTAACAAAAAAATTTTTGTTGGGACGTACCACGTCACAACCCATAAACTATAAACCTATAAACCATAAGATCATAAACCATAAACCCATAATTTATAAACTGTAAACCCATAAACCATAAACAATTAGCCCCTAAACTCATAAACCATAAAATCATGAACCATAAACCCATAAAGCAGAAATCTACGAACCATAAAATCACAAACCATAAACCCATAAACTATAATTCCATAAACCATAAACCCATAATCCATAAGCCATAAACCCATAAACCATAAAACATAAACCATGAACCCATAAATCCACAAACTATAAATTTATTAACCATAAACCTATAAACTATAAACTTATAAACTATGAACTCATAAAGCATAAACCTATAAACCATAAACTTACAATCCATAAACCATTAACCCATAAACTATTAACCCATAAAAAATATACCCGTGAACTATAAACCTGTAAACCATAAAATCATAAACCATAAACCCATAATCCATAAACCGTAAACCCATAAACCATAAGCCCATAAACCATAAACTTATGAACTATGAACTTATAAAGCATAAACCCATAAACCATAAACTTACAATCCATATATTCATAAACTATAAACCCAAAACCCTTAAAATCATAAACCACAAATCCATAATTTATAAATTGTAAACCCATAAACCATAAATAATCAACTTATAAACTCATAACCCATAAATTATCAATCCATAAACCATAAACTCATAAACTATAAACCCATAAACCATAATCTGATAAAACATATATTCATAAACTATAAACCCATAAACTATAAGCTCATAAAATATAAACTTATAAACCATAAACCCATGAACTATGAACCTATAAACCATAAACCTGTAGATCATAATTTCAAAAACCATAAACCCATAAACTATAAACCTATAAACTACAAACCCATAAACAATAAACCCATTAACCATCAACCCATAAACCATAAACCCATGAACCATCAACCCATAAACCATAAACCCATGAATCATGAACCATAAACCCATAAACCACTAATCCATAAACCATGAGCCCATAAAGTATAAGCCCATTAACCTTTATTTCACAAACTATAAACTCATAAACCATAAACTTATCAACCATAAAACATAAACCTATAAACCATAAGCCCATAAACTATAAACCCATAAACCATAAACTTATAAAACATAAACCTATAAACCATAAACCCATAAACTATAAGCCCATAAACCATAAACTTATAAACCATAAACTATAAGCCCATAAACCATAAACTTATAAACCATAAACCCATGAACCATAAACCTATAAACCTCAAATCCATAAGGCTTGAACCATAAATCCATAAACCATAAACCCATGAACTCATAAACCATAAAATCATAAACCATAAACCCATAAATCTATAAACTATAAATCCATAAACCATAAACCTATAAACCCATAATCCATAAACCATAAACCCATAAACCATAAATCCATAAACCCATAAACTATAAAATCATAAATTATGAACTCATAAACTATAAACCCATAAACCATAAACTTACAAAATATAAACCCATAAACTATAAGCGATATAAATACGTTGGCGGGCCAAAATGCGGAGACAACTAACGAAGCTGAAAGAGATACAGCGCTAATGGAAGAAGAAAAAAGTTGTTGGGAGCAGATGCCGGGGCGGCTGGGTAAGGAAAAACTGTAATTCGAAATGCGCGAAAGATTAGAAAGAAAACATAATGTTATTGCTAGAGGGGTAAGAACAGTTGGTAGGGGGTAGGGGAAAAGGTTAGGGCCTTGTTAGACGAAAAAATAGGTATTCCGATCAAAATCGCAGGGTGAAGATCAATCGGCTGGGGTATTTTGTTCAGTATAAACTCAATTAGAAATAAGCTAGATATAATGAAAAGAAAAAGTAATTTAAGGGGAACTGACATATGGGTATTAGACGATCTTACTGAAAGGGAAAAAGAAATACAAGATTGGTTGGGGAAAATGGCGCAAATTGACGAAAAGAAAAATACTGAAGTAAAGGTAGGCTACCAGAAAATTCGGAGAGAGGGCGCTTGGTAGATTTAGTGTGAAGAAGCTGGGGACTAATAAAGCGACAGGGACAGGGGTTTCGTAGAGAAAGATACGATTAAAGGTATCTCATGGAATATAGCTGTGGCACAAAAAATAAGACAGGTATGGTATTTCCTTAAAGAATATGACGTAATACTACTACAGGAAACGTAGGTAGAAAAGAATAAAGAGAGGGCACTTATAAGTAAACTTGATAAAAGTTATAATTGGAAAGCTAAAGCCGTGATCAGGGAAAACGTAAAAGGGAGAGCAAAAGGAGGGGTCTTGGTGGGTACTAGAAAAAATAAAATAGAATGCAAGGAAATTATCGAGTAGAAATACGGGTTAATAATAAAAAATATGAAAGCGAGCGATGAAGGGATATACGACATCGTAGTAGTACACGCAAATGAGGGAGTAGATAAAATGACGAAAATACTGAAAAACTGGCTAGACGACTACTGCGAAAAAGAAAATAACTTATTGATAATAGAGGATTTAAATGCAAGAGTAGGTGCACTACAGAGCGTCGAACAGGGGCCAGCAAGAAACTCGGAAGACAAAATTCTAAATGCAGAAAGAAAAAAATTAATTAGGTTCTGTGAGGGCTATGGCTTAGATATAAAAAATGGTAGAATTGAAGGGGACTGGGAAGGCAAACGAACTTTTGTAGGGGAAGAAGGGGGCTCAGTCTTAGACTTAGTGATAGAAAAAACAGGAGGCGACGAGCATAGGCTAGAGGAAATAAAAGTTGTAGAAAGAATTGAATCGGACCACTTACTGGTAGCATTTAAAATACCTTCAAGAAGCATAGAAACAATAGATGAAGTAAGAGAGGGGGCGAAGTTAAACGAAAAAATGCTAAAATGGAAATCAGAAAAAGCAGGGGACTACCAACAACACCTCAAAGAGTTAAGCAAAGCAGCCGGAAGGGTAGAGGCTGTCGAAGAAGAAGAAAAGGAAGGCTGGGAAAAAATAGCGGAAGCAATTTAGGAGGCAAGCGAAAGGACAGGTCTAGTAAAGTATAGGAATAACCGAAAAAGCTGAAATGAACAGTTCGACGAAGAGGCGCGAGAGCAAAGAAAAAACGTCTAGAAATGCCTCAAGGCATATCTAAAAACTATGAGAGAAAAGGAGAAGAAAGACCTAACACTAGCAAGAGCTGAATTAAAGAAAATAAGGGAAGAAAAAAGAAAGCAGATGGCAGAACAAAAACTACGCAGGGTACAGGGAAGCAAAAATAATAACGGGTTTTGGGAAGCGATAGATACGTACAGAACCAAGAGGAAAATAGGAGGGGAGGAGATAGGTAAACAAGAATGGCAGGAGCATTTTGCTAAGCTCTTTGATACAGAAAGTGGGGCTAGAGAGAACAACCGTATAGCAGCAGTAGCGGAAGAAAACAACGCATCATGTGAAACGCACAACGATGAACTAAACCGGGAAATTAGCTATAGGGAGGTTGAGAGAGCGTTGGGTAAAATAAAAAATAGAAAGGCCGCGGGGGAGGACGGAATCGGTGGAGAATTTATTAAACACTTAAGTATAGAATGGAAGATCGCACTATGGCAGGCATTAAATGAGATGTGGGACGAAGGAAAAATACCGGACTCATGGAGAAAAGCTAGAATTTTCCCAATCTATAAGGCAGGGGACGAGAACTCACCTAGCAATTACAGAGGAGTGTCGCTATTAGATGTAGGGTACAAAGTGCTAGCAGGGATAATGGAAGAAAGGCTTGATTTTTGGTTAGAAAGAAACAGTATTATCAAAGAAAGCCAAGCGGGATTTAGAAGAAATAGAGGCACGGTAGATCACATCTTTGTACTTAACAGTCTAATTGAAAATAAATTAAAAAGGGAAGGAGGAAAATTATATTTAGCTTTTATTGATTTGAAAATAGCGTTTGACGAAATAGATAGGGAGTTATTAATAGAAAAATTAAAAATAATAGGGGTAGATGGAAAAATGCTAAAAACGGTAGGGGAAATTTATAGAAAAACGGAAAACGAGATTATAACAAGCAGTTTTGAAACTTGAAAAGGAGTAAGACAAGGGTGTCCTCTTAGCCCAACTCTGTTCGAAATATTTATAAATGATATAGACGAAGATTGGGAGAGACGAAAGGAGGGGGGATCGGTAATAGGCAACCAAAAAATATACGGGTTGAAGTTCGCAGACGATGTGGTACTGGTAGCCGACACAGCGGAAGGCTTACAGCAGCTGCTAACAAATCTAGAAAGATGCAGCAATAAAAATAGAATGATAGTAAACATAAACAAAACAAAAATTATGGTAGCTCGAAGAGGCGGAAAAATTAAAAAAGATAAAAAATGGAATTACATGGGGAAGGAGATTGAGGTGGTGAATAATTTTAAATACTTGGGTTTTTGGTTTTCGACGAAAGGGAACCTTAGAAATCATGTAATTAAAATGGCAGGGTCGGCACAAGCGAAAGCAAATGCTACATGGGGATTAATAAAAAGAGCAAAGGTAGACTCACTAGAAAAAAGACTATTCTTGATGGATGCAATAGTTAGGTCGGGGTGTTTATACGGGTCGGAAATATGGGGATGGGGTAAGTGGGAAGAAATTGAAAAAGCACAGGCCAGATGTGTTAAGATGGCTTCAGGAGTTAATTCAAACACACCAGCGTATATATGGAGAATGGAAACGGGGAAAGGTAGCCTACAAATAAAAACTATGAAAAGAGCAGCTAGGTGCGTACAAAAAATTCTAGAAATGAATGACGAACGCTGGCCTAAGATTCGCTTAGAAGAGGAAATACGAGGGATTGCAAATAACAATGCGACGGCGTGGGGTAAGGAATGGCAGAAAATGCTGAGAGAGGTAGGCGACGGCAAAACTATCATCATGATTAGACAAAACGCGGAATTGGAAAAAATAGTAGAAAAATTCGAGAGGGAGAAAAATTAAAAGAGAGCAGGAGATTCAAGGTGATTGGTCCAAAATAGACAAATCGAATTAATGGGAGTATTACAAACTAGTCAAAAGAAACATTGATTGCGAAAAGTATTGGGAAAAAAAAGATGTCTGCGGAACACCAAAGGAGGAGTGGGCAAGAATAAGGTGTGGGAGTGCTATAAGAGAGAGGAAAAAAGGCTTTAGCAATATTAACTGCAGATTCTGCCAGGTGACAGAGAAAAGCTTAAAGCATATATGGGCATGCGAAGTAGCCAGAGGGGAAATAAACGCGAAAGTAATTGAAGGCTTGGATAAATAGAGAGCGGGTGCACAGAGAGAAACTTTAGTTAAAAATTAGTAACTTGAGGGGCGAAATAAACAAAAGTATATTTAGATATGCTAGAATTTGAAAAAAAGCAAGGGAAAGGGGGAAAATAGAAGTCCAACCACCAATACAACGAATAATATAGAATAGGGAACAAATGTGATAGTAACCAAAAATATATGTAAAGCGTAGATATATTAGTGTAGAATAAACGGGAAAACAAGGCGAATAGTAGGGTAAAAAATTTTAGGGTAGGTTTAATATTGTAATATTGTGATATTATAAAGGCGGAGATAATGTAAATGGAAATAGCGGTGACAACATTGTAAAAAATTGTAAATTGTAAATGGTTTGTAAGATCTTAATGTAAAAAGCGTAAAGCTGTACATGGTTGAAATAAATAAATAAATGAATAAATAAATAAATAGTAGTAAAGTAGTAATAGTAGTTTTTTAAATATACATAAAAACAAGATGTAAATACTTAAAAATAGAGCTGAATAAGACAGCTGTAAGTTACTGAAAATACGGTTGAAAATAGAGCTGTGAATTCCTGAAAATACGGCTGTAAACTACTAAAAATACAGCTAGAAATACACATAAATACAGCTGAATGTTCACGTGACTGATTCCATTCAGATTCATGCAGGCCGTCACGGATCGAATTTTTTTTTTTGCTGAAAACTGTGAATATGTTTTAATACTCAAGAGAAGATGTGGAAACCCTGGAATACGGCTTAAAAAATTTTTTTCTCGTCGCTATAGCCTATTTTCTGTTAAATGTTAAAATGTTAAAATGAAAAAATGAAAATGGACCTCCGTATTCAAAATGCTCTATCTCCATCAATTTCTGATCTTTCAAGACGATTTTCTATTAAATGTGAGGAGTACAGCCTAGTTTTAAATGCCATTCCGATTTTTGCGATGCGAGTTGATCCCTCCGAGTTATTCATGAAAAACCTAGAAAATCGATTTTTTTTAAATGCAATTTTTACAAAAACTATATATTTTTTTTTTAATTTTTATATGTTTTTATACGTAAAAATGCTAACTTTTGGTATAGGTGAGAATATTATGCTAATTTGCCTTTTTTTTAAACAGGTTTTTAAACGTTTTTTTTATATTTTCCATTTTGAAGTATTGATACTATGGCACATCGTGCCATTTTTTCAACTACTACGTCTTCTTACGATTCGCTTATGCTTTTACTTATTAATGTTATAAAAATATTAACAAAAATCTTTAAAATAAACCTTCGATCAAGTTTTTGGATCAATTAGAACCAAAGTTATGACGATTTTAAGTTTATAAAAATAGATGAATTTTCAAAATTTTTTTCAATTGTAGAATATAAGAACATGTACTCTTCCAATAATTATTTATGAGTATATTATTAGTGTTTGCGAAAACCTTCAGAATGAGCCATTGCTCAACTTTTTTGGTCAATTAGAACAAAAGTTATACACGGAAAAAGGAAAATACCTGAAAAGAATGTACTAATTTGAGTCAGTACTAGAAAGAATATTACTAGTCGTTTTTTAATTGATACTCAGTATATATTTTAAAACGACCTATATAAGTACATTTTTTAACGCGACTCGTCCCAAGAATTGTGTGGTATAGTACCGAATTTTTCCGTACTACGGGACTACATTATCTTTTACTAACATAGTACCTATACAATATTTACTGCGGCGCTGTCGAATATGAAACTTCAATACAGCTAATTTATCATAATGTAAAAACCATTAAATTGTAAATAAATTTTTAGCAATCAATAAATATAATATCGATCATATAATATGTAAAAATTTCAAACTACTAATTATTAATTTTAAACTTGAGTTGATTATTATAAACGGGAAAAAGCAGATGAATTTTTTTGCTACAATAAAGAAATTTGTAAGATTAAGCTTGAGTGCGGACAACTCATGAAATCCACCGAGATGCTATACATAAAAAGTTATATACAAACTTACGATGTATAGTATTTCGAGGTTAGGTTTGTCAAGCTTGATCTAACTTTCAATCTAAGTTTATAAAAGAAATAAATTCAAATGACTTTTTATTTTAACAAAAATGATTGTACTAACATAGCTATAGTGCGGATAAGTTAGAATATTTGTTTGATTAATGAATTTAAAAAGATGTCAACAAAATAAAAAAAGCAAAAATCGATTCTAACAGCTCTGACATCCTGTTAAGTTGAAAATTAATTATTAGTAATTTAAAAGGGTTGTATATTATAAAAATGATTTTAGAATCATCAATTTTTAATTCTAGTATGGGAAAATCAGTTCTATATATAGCAATTATATTCTCTGCAAAATTTTACCCCTGGATCGGATAGGTGAAATATCAGTCCTAGTACCGAAAAAATAGGTACTACGTAGCGGAAATTCATGCACTCAGTTCGTAATATAGTTATGCCAGCATTAGTAGTTAAAATTTGAAGTATAGTATTGATTAAAATTATACTATTACATTTTTTTTCAATACTTTATCACAGAAATAATACATACTACGTGTAGTATTGATTTTAATGGTATTTACCTTTTTCCGTGTAGCAATTTTAATCTTAACGGCATGTCGGAGCTGCAGCAATCGAGTTTTGCTTTTTTTATTTTATCAATATCTTTTTAAATTCTTAAATTAAACAAATATAATGACTTGTCCGCACTAAAGCTATATTTATACAATAATTTTTGTCAAAATAAAAAATCATTTGGACTTGTTATTTTTTTATGAGCTTGGATTGGAAATTAGATATTAAACTCGACAAACCTAACCTTAAAATACGACATATTGAAAGTTTGTATTATAACTTTGTATGCATAATATTTTGGTGGATTTCTTGAGTTGTCCGCACTAGAGTTTAATCTTACAAATTTTTTCTTTGTCACAAAGAAACTCGATTAAACGCATCGTTTATTCATAAGTTAAGATTGGAAATATTATTAGAAGGCGGACAGCTTCGTCATGCTCTTAAGAATGTGTTCAAAAATAAATAATCATTTATTCAGTTTGAATTTCTTGCCTGCGAGTGAAATGCAGTTTGAATGTAGTTGGTGCATGCCGCCGCTAGGTAGCAAAGTCGCGTTCCAAGCGTATTCATTAGCAATATAGCGCATCGCAGTAGATAAGGAAAGATCGAATTGAAAAACAAATCGTCTAACTTTTATAATCTTTTTATTTCACCTAATTAAAAGATTTCGAGTTAATTACAATGGCATCACCACTGGCCAAGATAAAGTGCAAGGACTTAAAAAAAAGGCACACGAAAGCTATGTACCATTCCTCTAGAAATCCATTCTGAGAATTAGGCAATATAACGAAGTCTTTGCAGCGCTTGTATCCAAACATTTTGATATCTAGAGAAGATAAAGTGTGCGCTGCATGTTACAAATCATTCTTAGAAGAAGTGAAGAATGCTATACCCTCTTCATTTAATTCTAGCAGTCAACAATATTCAGAAGAAATTAATGACAGCAAGATTGTGGTGCATAAGCTTAACGAAACCGCAAATAATTTGAATTTGAAGATTTCATCTATCAAGATGTCTGAAACCCTTAATGTAAAGATGCGAAAATCGTATGATATTCGAAAAAGAAAGCAAATGAATAATGCATTTGATTCCTAAGTAGCTACTGAAATGATGAAATTTTATGATATAACGGATTTGCCTAAATTGAATGAAAGCATCGAATGTAAAACACGTGATAAATGGTTTGAAAATATTAAAAGGGCCTTAAAAAATTGTTCAAGTTTTTCCGAAAAAGTGCGGCTATTAACCCTTATATTAACACGCATTTCCTACACGTGTTTTTCACATGTAAAATTTGTGTGTATTTTCATGTATTTTTTCACGTGTTTTTCACGTATGTTTTACAGCTTTTCGACAGCTCTTCGAAAAGCTCCTACATCTCATATCTCTGGCCTCATACATCTGCGTCTTCTAAATTTTTGCAAGGGTGACAGAACTTAGAAAAATGCTACCTAGTGACTTAAAGTCAAACCAACGTAATCGATCATTAAGAGCAGGCCAAACTATATGTCTTTGTTTAATAGAGCTTTTATCATTTGTCGAAACAGCATCCGTTGTATCAAGAAAAAAATAGTAGCCCCCGCTAGATATTAGTATAATAAGTAAATTTTGGAATAACAATCAAATTATTTCATCGCGTAATTTTTTAATAATATGAGACCTACTAACAAACTAAAATATGACCTATCTTTTTTGGTAGGTCACATATTATTCAAAAAATACGCAATAAAATAATTTGATTGTTATTACAAAATTTATTTATTATACTAATATCTAGCGGGGGCTAATATTAATTTCTTGATACAACGAATGGTGTTTACGTAAATGGTGGAAAACGCTATAAGACAAAGACGGATAGTTCGGCCCCCTGTTAATAACGATTTTAAATCGCTAATTGGCGTTTCTTAAAGTTTTGTTATCCCTTAACCCTTTCAGAACGGAATTTTTATTTCATCATGAAAAGTTCTGATAACCATTTAGCGATGATAAGTGTTCATTTATTAAGTAATTTTTGCGATAAAAAAATTTTTTTCACTTTTTTCTTTTTAAGTAATAAAAGAAGCACAAGTGCCGCTATTTTCTTCTTATTCTTTGTCCCACTAATTTCAGGTTAGGGGATCATTCATAATTCTTGAATCTATTGAGCCTTTATCGTGCATTAGCCAAATCTCGTATATATAGAGCCGTTAACCAGACAAGTCGCTATGCCGTCTGGTGCAGGCTCGAATGTGTCAGTGTGTATGTGCGTGTAATAATCACGAAGTTTGTTAGTAAGGTTTAGTTTTCATTACGGTAATGTCCGTTATTACTGAAGACTAAGCACCTCAGTGTGCGGGGCTTCATTACGTAGGATAGGAAAAGGTTATGGTGTTGCTTGCTGCAACTCTTTATTAAACACAATTACAAAAGAAATCTTACTAATTCAATATGTTATTGAGACACGTGAGCATTGGAAAATCACTAATAGCGTTGGTCGTTCTCCGATGTCTTGCGTGCTTTATATTTAAAGCAAAGCTAGTTTTAGAGCTAAGGCGAGAGAGAGGGCCTCTCTCTCTCTGCGCGCTTGCTTATATAGGCGCTGGACTCTAATCGCTTCTAGAAACCCTCTAGAAAGGGACTGGAAATCTCGTTCTGCATTTTCTATTGGCTGTTACAAACAAGAGATCTAAACCGGAAACTACATAAAAAAGTAATATGTTAGAAAGAGACAGTAAATATTCCCGACGAAGACAACCCGTGATGTTTTCTATAAGCACTTTATCCGTTCTTTTCGGGTTTAGATCAGTATGGAGGCAATATTTTCTTGTCCCTTCCTAGAGGGTCCCTAGTCGCTTCTTCTTTCTAGCTGCTGGGCTCCGCTGGCCTTCGTGTGCGTGGTCCTACGAGTTTTGCACGTACTTAGCTAATATGAAGCTTAAGCGCGCTTTTTGATGTGTGATATATGTGTGGGGACCACGTTAAGTTGGTACTTGTTATTGTGCTCTGCAGAAGCACTAACTTTCTTCTTCATCGCAGTAGCGACGAAGTAATCGACTGTAAATTAGTCGTGCTCGAATTCTTATTATGTTCAGCGCGTGAGCTGGTGGTTGCTGGCGAATATAAGTTAATAAATTTTATTAACGTTCAACCTATCTCTTCTGTTTCAGTCCTCTTCTATTAAACGAATTCACTCTTCAGGATTATGGGCGTGGATTTACCTTCTGGTATTCTTTAATTCGTTGGTAACTGCTATAACCGGCTCATAATGGTGACCCCGACTCGAAGAGATGAGGACATTTTAACATGGAAGAGATTTTGATTTTAGAGGACATCGAGACGCATCATCTTCTTTAAGATCTTTTTGCCTGCAATGGCCGGCTCCAGCGCTCTACGCATTTTCATATTGCTGCTCAGAATATAGCAGTAAGGTCATTACCAGGTTGTTGCAGTCGCCATTGCAGATTTTTAAAGGTATTTATAGAGCATTAGCTCATAAAAGTCGCTCGTAAAAATTAAAATTAAAAAAAAGTGGTCAGGCAGCCATATTGGCGTCACCACGCTGTAACGTAGCATCGATAGTGTAAAGCGGCCTTTTAGTCGTCATTGTGATTTGCGAGGGACGCGTCGGTTATGTTAGCCATTAAATTAATTAAACACACAATCGACTTTAAAATGATTGTCAAATATAATATTTTATTAAAAAAAAAAAAAAAATTTAATTAAATACGTAATAATTATTGGTTGGAGCAAATACCATTTTTAACTTTTCAAGTCGCGTATTTTTTGTGCTCTGTGGTTTCTTTTTGGTATATTTTCCATTTTACAAATTAAATATAAAAAATATCTAAATTGTGATTAAAGTAATGAATTTCAATGAAAATTTTTGTGTTTGATAACTAAAAAATTTTTAATATGAGTTGAAATATTTTTTTCTCGTAAGTTTTTTTTTATATTTGTAAAACCACAGAGCAACGCAAACAACAAAAACTGAGACTGATTAAATTCAAAATTTTCTATTTTTCGTGTTCACATAGTCGGCATTAGCGTTTTGAAGTGTTTAGATTATGAAGTGAGCATTTAATTTATTAAACTGTGACATGCGAAGCAATGATGGTTTTAGTTTTCATGTTTGCGTGAAGCGTGCGCTTGACCGGCCTGTTTCGCATTACCGTAGCCCAGGAACGAGGTTAGGTAGCGATATACTTAATCAGCATCGTAATTTTTTTATGTTAATGTTTTTTTGCAGACAGAAGTTTACGGATCCCTGAACCATACCACCCTTTTTAAAATGTCAGAGTCGCGTAACCGTACGTGGCGTTTAGGTTGCCTAAAAATCGCCAGTTTGGTTTAGACCGTACGCGGTTGCATGGGCATTTAGAGTGTTCCTTGTTAAATATCAGGTGGCAAATCACCTGATTTCCCCGGTGATTTATTATGTCAAAACATCATGTAACTTTTTTTTTAGTTTTCACACGTCTCAAAAAATGCTCAGTTGATTCAGAACAGTTTTTGAAAATTTTGAACTTGAAAAATTTTTTAAATAATTTGGTCTTAGAAAAAATTTTAACTAATGTTATGAAAAAATTTGTAAATTGAAAAATTTCAAAAATTGTTCTGAATTGACTAAGCATGGTTTAAAACGTGTGAAAACCAAAAAACGCGTTACATGATGTTTTGACATGATACATCACCTGAGAAATTAGGTGATTTGTCACCTAATTTTTTCACTATGGTTATTATTACTATTCTTACTGTTATTACTATTCTTTATGGGCTTGTGCGAACTGCAGCTGGCGTCTTTCGATCGCAGGCTGAGCGGTCACCATTCATTTTTTTTTAATGTCGTATTTAATTTTCGAGGTTATTTTTGTCTCTTGCGCGGGTTTCGTAAAGTAAAAACTGTTGGTCCAGTGATTTGTCCTTTCTTTGTATGTGTGTGTATACTGTGTGCGTCAGTAAGAATTGTGGCGTGGCGTATCAGACCAATTGTCAGTATGAGTTCTGAAGGCATGTATGTTAAAAAGCGTTTTAAAAGTATAAACCCAATCTACACAGAGAAGGTTTTGCTTCAATAAACATGATGCGCGTCGTACTAGAAAAAGTGATGCCTTTTGATCGTAAATCAACAAATTTATACATCACTTTTTGTAGTGCATAAGCGCCGAAACACAATGCGCGAGATGATGGCGCACTGTATTTCAGCGCCTACGGTGGCACCGCATCGAAAAACTTCATGAATGTTCGATATTTATCGTAAATGCGAGCCACCTTGTGGAGCGTTTTAAAAACGCACTATCTTTTATGATGTGAAACTTTCTTCGTGGGCGTTTCACATAAAACAACAAGTATCAAAAACATTTTCAATTTGGCTCTGTCTGAAAATAAGGTATTTAATACCATTTCGACGCCTCCTAGCCATATAATTCTATTTGAAATAACAGTTCTATTAAATTCTTATTTAAAAATATTTCAATATAAGGCTATTTTAATGGGAATTCAATATGATTCCTATTGATGTCGACCGTATAATATAATTCTAATTAAAAATGCGTTTAACACAATTCTAACTTGATGTTAATTTTCATTCAAATCAGGCTTTACTATATGAATTAGTATTATAATGCACGACTGCTACAGTTAGAATTATATCACATGGCTTTTTCAATTAGAATATTGAACGCATTTTTAATTAGAATTATATAATACGTTGACATCAGTAAGAATTATATTGAATTTCCATTGAAATAGCCGTGTATTGAAATATTTTTAATAAGAATTTTATGGAACTGATATTCCAAATAGAATTATATGGCTAGGAGGCGTCGATTTGTTAGGTTAGTTTAGGGAGATTTTCAATTAATTTTAACTTAAATTTGTCTAAAACGCTCATTGCTTATTTATTATAGGCAAGCAAATTCTGTCGAAAAATGCCATGCTCACGTTGTACAGGTAATTAAGAACGCTTTTCAGAATTGCTTTTGCCTTATAACATCTATAATTTTACCATTTAACTTCTTTAATTTGTTAATGACATCTTAGCGTTCAATAATATTTAACACTATCAGCGTTACAAACTAGCAGACATTTTTACTTCCCCGGACCCATTAAGGTTATTTTTCAGAGTAATTTCTATAAAAAAGCTTATCTATACTTATTTAAATTTTTAATTGTAACTAAACTCGGTTCCTTAAAGACTATTAAATTCATTTGTTATGGCAAGGGTAATAAACGCATTTGCATATTGTACCATAGCCACTTTTTAACTTGGGTGTATTTTTTTGGTCAAATAGACACACTTACACTTCAAGAAACATTTTGCTAGGCATTCGCTTATCAGGCAAGCCATTAGCAACTATTTTTTGCATTACAAGAGCAATCTTTGACTCACAAGGAGAGTACCCGACCTTCGGAAAACGGATTTGGCTGAAACTTCAGGATATGATTTTCTTATGAAAAAAATGAACCCGTGTTTTTTCTTTTCTTTGAACAGGCCCCATAGACGGAGATATAGACATTTTTTCGAAAATATAATAAAAAGGAGCATTTATAAGATCTTGAATAACTAGACAACTAAGCCTCTTACAAAAAAATGTATGAAAAATAAAATAAATTACAGATTAAATGCTTTAATTTGAGCTTTATTGCATGTAAAAAGCTTGTGTGATTCAAAAGTTACAGGTGATTAAAATATGCTAATGAAATAACGTGAAAAATTGATGATATGTTACACGCTAAAAATATTAACAAATATGTAGTTATTTTTAATTAAGCACAACTTTTGAATCACACAAGTTTTTTTAATGCAACAAAGCTCAAATTAAAGCATTTAATCTGTACTTTATTTTAATTTTTATACATTTTTCTTCAAGAGTCTTAATTGTTTAGTTATTCAAGTTCTTACAAATGCTCCTTTTTATTATATTTTCAAAAAAATGTCTATATCTCCGTCTATAGGGCCTAATCAAAGAAAAGAAAAAACACGGGTCTATTTTTTTTCATCAAAAAATCATATCCTGCAGTTTTAGCCAAATCTGCTTCCCGAAGGTCGGGTACTCTCCTTGTCAGTTAAATTGAGTGACATTCTTCTTAGCCTTTTTTATCTCATTAAAGAAATTTTCTTTTGAGAAATTTATCTAAATTAGGTCCGGTTTATTCTTACAATAATTAGCCATCTTTTCTGGAAAACCTTTAATTAATATGTTATTGCAGGATTTTTCTTAATTAAGCGAAAATTAAATTTGAGCACATTTTTGTTTACTTATCGCTAATGAGGCGAACTTGAACTGAGGCATAATATTTAACTTAGCAGCAATAGACTTGACGTTCTTTTTTTAAGCTTTTCTCACATTATTTAGCTGAGGTAATGCAGTTGCACGGAATGGTCAGTAACATTGCAGTCCTTTTAGGAAATAGTGACTCTGTCACCTGCAGTTACATTATAATCACAAGATGGGAGGTTAATAAATGCGACTGGGCCAATTTTGGCATTCGCGTGTACAAAACTAAGTTTCAGACCAGGATAATTACAGCTTATTCGCCATCCTATGCTGATATTCATATATTATTTAAGTTCTTATAAAGGCTCTTATTCACCATATTTTTAAAAAAATGTCTATATCCTTGTCTAGGAGGCCTATTCGACGAAAAGAAAAAACACGGGTTCATTTTTTTGTCATCGAAAAATCATATCCTGCAGTTTCAGCCGAATCCGTTTCCCGGAGGTGGGGTGCTCTCCTTGTTAGTTCTCAACCCTCAGATCTTGAAGTTTCATTGTTCTGTGTTCCCTATAAACGTAGACACACGTTTATAAGGAACACGGAACAATGAAACTTCAAGAGCCGAGTGTTGAGTGTACTATAAGGCTCGAATTTATAGTCGACACTCAACACTCAGCACTCAGTTCTCAACCCTCAGATCTTGAAGTTTCATTGTTCTGTGTTCCCTATAAACGTAGATACACGCGTACGTTTATAGGGAACACGGAATAATGAAACTTCAAGATCTGAGGATTGAGAACTGAGTGCTAAGTGTAGACTATAAATTCGAGCCTTATCGTTCATGCGAGCCACCTTGTGGTGGGTTTTCTAAACGCATTATCTTTTACAATGTAAAATTTTCTCCGTGTACCAGGCTGAAATTTATAATGGTTACTCATTTCTCATTTCTCAATTTACATGTATCAAACATCATTCCATCCTTGTTTTTCTTATGAAAGTAGAGTAAGGCCGCGATCACATGGTGCAGAATAGACTTGCAGAATACAGCTTGCATAATAGAAATATCCAATGAGAAAAAAGCTAGAAAGTCGCAGAATAACTCTCATTGGTTATTTCTATTACACAAACTCTATTCTGCATCTCTATTCTGCACCATGTGATTGCGGCCTAAGATAGAATGATGTTTGATACATGTAAACTGAGAAATGAGAAATGAGTAACGACTATAAATTCCAGCCTTAATGTGCACTGAACATAAGACGAAGTTGACATTCTAAAGTATTGAATAATTGAATTGATAATTGAATAAATCGAATAATAGAGGTTTATTTATTAAATTTTCAATTTAAGTTAAAGAGCCGTTTATTAAAAAAAAATTTACAAATTTTTATTACATTGTTCTATAATTATTAACACTTAGAGTTTATATGACAATCTTTCAAATAAAAATTAATCTCTTTTTGATAATCAATCTAAGGACTTGAAATTATTTTACTTTATTTCATGATATCAATGAACATTCAATTTTTAAAATAATGTATGATAGCATGTATTAAAAATTTAATTTATCTATATTTAAAATAAAGTCGTTATTAATTAAGAAACTTTACTTTTTCATTTAAAAAATAATATGGCTAATCATTATGAAGTACCTAGTTGGTAATGATATTTTTAAAGATAATAATGCAAAAGAACTAAATATTTAAGGTATGTATTGATATTTAAGTTAATGTTTATTGTAGGGCTGGCAAACCTCCAGTTGGTCTACATTTAGATGTTTTGAAAGCTGATAAGCTCATTCAGGTGAGATCTAAAACGTAAATAAAAATGAACATTTATGCACAATAGAAGTTCTGTTTTTTAGAAATTGATGGTGGATGAAAAAAAATGTTATTTGTTTGGTCGGAACCAACAGTTAAATGACTTTTGTATTGATCATGCATCTTGCTCTAGAGTTCATGCAGCTCTTGTGCACCATAAACATCTAAATAGAGCATTCTTAGTTGACTTGGGAAGTAGTGAGTAAAATAAAATATTCATATACTGAAGTTAATAAAATTAAGAGCACACAATTTTAGTTAGATTCTGAAAAAGGATTATAATTAATTATAATAATTTTCTAAGCTCATGGAACTTTCATTGGAAATATGCGTTTGGAATCACATAAACCTACCCAACTACCTATAGACAGCATTTTTCATTTTGGAGCATCAACACGTTATTATATTATAAGAGAAAGACCACATACAGGTGCAAGAGTTATAATTGATGAATTAGAAAAAAATGAAGATCAAGATTCTGGTGGCTTATTAGGATTACCTGAAACGGAAACAGAATTAGATGTAATTATGTCATATTTTGAATTAAACTTTTGAATGTTTTGTATATTGCATTATATTTAGAAATTGTTAATCAACAGAATTTAACTGAATTTAATACGGCACACAACAGACGAATTTCTATGTTAGGTATATCTGATGATGAGATTCCAAAATCTACAAGAAAACGTAAAAAAAAGGGTATTACTTTTAATGATGATGAAGAAGTAATAAATCCTGAAGATGTTGATCCATCTGTTGGTAGGTTTCGTAATCTTATTCAAACAACAGTGGTTCCTAGCAAGGTAAGTACTCATATTTAACTAACAAAGAAAGTGGCTGTGATTAAAGTCATAAATTTTATTGTAACTTACGAATCTCTTTTCTTCTAATAATGAAAACAATTGCAAGTATATTTAAACTAATAAATTTTTAGAGTATTTTAGTATAACTTTTTTTCACAAACAATGTTTTATACTTAATTTTTCCTAAAATTTTTTAAGGGCATGACAAAGCTTGGTACCTTATAAAAAAATTCATTAATATCTTAATTCCAAGTTCACGAGTAAACGTTACGTTAGATTGAGTTCTTTCAGTATATTAAGAAAATTTTTAATATTATACTTGAGTGCAGACAACTTACAGAAATCAAAATACTGTACATAAAAGGTTATAAACAATTTTTGGTATATGGTATTTTGAGGTTAGGTATATCGAGCTTGATATCTAATTTCCATTCCAAGCTTATAAAAAAATAACAAGTCCAAATGATTTTTTATTTTAACAAAAATTATTCTATTAACATAGTTTTGGTGTGGACAAGTCATTAAAATTGTTTAAATTACGAATTTTAAAAGATATTAATGAAATAATAAAAGCGAAAATTGTGTCTAGCAGCTCGAACATCCCATTAAGAGGCGGTCGGGTCTATTCGCCGCTAGATATAGGGTGGCGCTGCGGTCAGGTGAAAGAAATCTATTAAATATTTTTTATACAGCTTTTTACAATTTTCTGAGACGACAATATACTTTTAATGTTGTCATTTCCTCTAGCCATCAATATGTAGAATAATTATTAATACTTATCTTTTTTGAAAAGTCTAAAATATTGTTATAAAGCGAAAAATGCGATGCAATGTAGGACTGATGTAAACATGCGTGTACCTTCCCTTAGTGCGACAGAGAGAGCAATACCAAAGAATGATCCCGAGTAGAAATGCAATTACGGCGTATATCCGTCCCGGATCCGGAGCCTGAAGATTATTGTCCGATCCGGATCCGGTTATTCCCCCCAATGTCACCAGGGGAGGTTCCGGTCCGGATACTAGTATCCTTATTTCAGGAAAAACTTATCGATACCGGAGTGGTACCGTAATATTTCGCCATTTATATTTATAACCTAATTTGTGAAATTCTTATAAAACACTTATTAACATATTTTTATCGTTTAAATGAACAATTTCTTTATTTATTTTGAATAAAATACTTAAATTATTACTTTGGAAACAAAATATGAGCTAATTATATGTTTTATAAAAATTAAAAAAAAAAGTCGTTTACAGGCGCTACACAGGCACTTATCAGTTGAACCTGAAATAAGGATTTTAGTGGCCGACACGGATCTTTCCCTGGTGACAGACCCTTATTTAAATCTTAAGTTTAGCCGGATAAGGTACTGATTACAAGTACGGTTAGCCTTTATACGTTTCTACTCGGGATGTATGCTAATGTTTACGTCGGCTCTACCTCGCGCCGCATTTTTTGCTTTATAACAATATTTTAGACTTTTCAAACAAGATTAATATTAATAATTATTTTACATATATATGGCTAGAGGAAAGGACAAGATTAAAAGTATATTATTGTTTCAGTAAATTTTAAATTGCTGTATAAAAAATATTTTATATTTTTCTCTCACCTGACCGCAGCGCCACCAAGCGGCGAATGGTTCCGACCGCCTCTTAATGTATGAATACATTAATTATGAAAAAAAAATATACTCATAAATAATTTTTTTAATTTGTATTTAAAAAAAACAATCTGTTTTTATTGTTATAATTTTTTCTGTGTATCATTAATTGTCAAATATTTTTTTTAATATTGAGAACCCACTTTTTATTTCAATAACGATTGTTATTAAACAGATATACGTTAATATTAACTCAGCAAACTCTTTTCCTAATCTATGTTATACACTGTTCTTACTTTTCAACTTTCTTATTTATTCTTTTTATTCATAAATATCTATCAAATATTAAATCTAATCTTCTACTATTTTATTCACCATATCTATCAGTACATGCTTTACATCAGCAATATTAATACAACTGAACATCATTGACAGAACGAATCAAATTATTTAATATTATATTTGTCCTAAATTAAAATAAAAATTAAATTAAAAACAGACATCAGGTGCTAATCTTCTAGACTTAAAACAACAAATTTCTTTCAATTTCTACATTTAACTTTCATTTTTGTATAAAAAAACAATTAAACTAAAATAGAACAAAATAAAGTAGAATAGAAACCAAATAAGCTAATCAATGTTTAAGGGGACGCTGTATCTCTCTATCCTTTTCTAATTGAAAAATGTAAATTTTTGGGAAAACTAGTTATTATTGATAGAAATTAAGGGTTGTCCGCAACTTCTATAGTGAAAAACAATATTTTGTCTGATGACAGCAAATTAATTTTGTTGCTTTTTTTTCAAGTAAAGTTTGACATACTTACAAAATCCTTAATTAGGCTAGAGAATACGTTATTTAAGTATGTCAAACTTTACTTGAAAAAAAAAGCAACAAAATTAATTTGCTCTCATCAGACAAAATATTGTTTTTCGCTATAGAAGTTGCAGATAACCCTTAATTTCTATCAATAATAACTAGTTTTCCCAAAAATTTATATTTTTTAATTAGAAAAGGATAGAGAGATCCAGCGTCCTCTTAAGCTGATTAATATTTTCTCCTATAACTTTTAACTTCATACTTCTACTGTTATCTAATTTATTTCAAAACTGAAATAAATTTTTCTTTTTCAATTTTCATCTAAATATAACCTTAGCATTATCTTTTTGCACTATAATTATATAGGCCATTAATATTAACTTCTTCACTTTTTTAATTTTAATTATAGCTTCCATTTAAGGTAGTTGTCGACTCCTTACATCATAAAAAACTGTTTATTATAAAATGCTTTAAAATTTAATTCACAACTTTAGTATAATTTCACAAATAAATAGTTAAAATTTTATAACCTCCAGGGGTTTCAAAAATAAGATATAAAACTTTGAAATTTTCATTTTATATAATATAAATATCATTAAAATTACAAATTTAAAATATTATATTATAATTATGAAACCGTTAATCGTTCCAAAAATTTAACTATTTATTTATAAAGTTATATTGAAGTTATAAACCAAATTTCAATGCATTTTATAATAAATAATTTTTTTATGATGTAATGGGTCGACAACTACCTTAACTAAAATGCAATAACAGGTTTAGGTTTTATGAGGCCTGAGGCTAATAGAGTAGTAGAGGCCCCCTAGTAGTCATTCACTGAATACCCACACAGCATGAAAGGTTGTTGCAAGGTTTTATGCTGTGTGGATATATATATGTATACACCTACTGCCCTCCTAAGAAGCAACGTATCTGACAAAATTTTTAAAATTTACTTTAATAATTATGATTTTAAAAATAATATCTTGTCTTTTCATTTTTCATTTTATTTAATCTATTTGGAATAATCATAAAATAAATGGTTATAAAACTATATTGCTCATTAAGTAAGTAAAAAATAAATATTAATTGTTTATTATAATTTAAAATATCAGAGTATGTAAAGTAAAGTGGAAAAATATTGATGAAAAAATAAATAAATTCGTAAAAATTTGTTGTTTTCTGTAAACTTTTAAAATGGAAATTCTCTTTTTGTTTTGTATATAAAAAATAGTACCCAAACAAAGTTATTTTATGAACAGAGCACTATGTTTTGAAAGATAGCCATAAGTGTAGATGCATTGATATGCTTTTTAAGATATGCACGTCATTAAAAAATGTCATGACATTTTCTGAAAAATTATTTCTTTCCAATTGAAGGGCCGGATACAAGAACGACTTCGACGCGTGGCCACTAGAAAGTGATATATATGTAAAAAATACTATAACCGCTAAAGCGAATGATTGTGTTTACGATTAAAAATTATTAAGGAACACTTTTCTAGCATAAAACTTTGAGCGGGGAAGTTGTTTATTATTGTTTCATGAACATTTGTGTAAATTTTCATCAATTTTTATACTATATATTTCAAAATATACAAGGTTAAAATATGAGAATTCATGCGCGCTAAAGGCATTGCCCTACTGAAAAAAATCTTGTGGTAACCACATGACATACTATATGGTTTTCACATGGTTACCACATGATTACCACATGTTTACCACATGGTTACCATATATTATTTTGACGGGGTGATCATGTGGTAACCATGTGGTAATCATGTGGTAACCATGTGAAAACCATGTGAGTAAGAAAAAAATAGTTAAAAAAAATATGCAAAATTTATTATTTTACGTAATAAATACTCACCTGCTGTCAAAATCAGCAAACTAAAAAAAATTTTTATGAAAATATAAATATTATTGATTATTATATAATTAAATTTAATATAAATATTTTTATATAATTAAATTTATTTGCGTTTTTCATTGCAACCACAAAAACATCTCTGTTCATTGAATAGAATAGAACGTGAGAAAGCAGGTCGAATGATCGTCGTTTTAGACAAAATTAAACTGTTTATAAACTCTAAAGTCTTTTATTCTTTTCGTGCGCGTTCGCTTGCTATAAGAAAGTCAATAGGTAGAAAGCGGAGCATCCCCCTAACGGTTAATCACCAGTACTATTATATACATGTGTATATTCATATTCAATAACTAACCACTAGGGGGCTACCACTCTTTTTATGTATTGACTTTCTTATGGCAAGCGAACGCGCACGAAAAGAATAAAAGACTTTAGAGCTTATAAACAGTTTAATTTTGTCTAAAACGACGATCATTCGGCCTGCTTTCTCACGTTCTTCTATTCAATGAACAAAGATATTTTTGTGGTTGCAATGAAAAACGCAAATAAATTTAATTATATAAAAATATTTATATTAAATTTAATTATATAATAATCAATAATATTTATATTTTCATAAAAATTTTCTTTAGTTTGCTGATTTTGACAGCAGGTGAGTATTTATTACGTGAAATAATAAATTTTGCATATTTTTTTAACTATTTTTTTCTTACTCACATGGGTTTTCACATGGTCACCACATGGTTACCACATGGTTACCACATGATCACCCCGTCAAAATAATATGTGGTAACCATGTGGTAAACATGTGGTAACCATGTGGTAACCATGTGAAAACCATATAGTATGTCATGTGGTTACCACAAGATTTTTTTCAGTAGGGATGACAATCTTTGCAATTGAAAGTTCATAATAAATACTTTCCTAGCATCAAACTTTAGGCGAGAAAGTTATTTATTATAATCTTTGGTATACTTTTATAGATTTTTAGCAATTTTGATA
The DNA here is from genome assembly GCA_017163975.1 of Anastatus disparis. Classification (NCBI taxonomy): domain Eukaryota; kingdom Metazoa; phylum Arthropoda; class Insecta; order Hymenoptera; family Eupelmidae; genus Anastatus; species Anastatus disparis. Next base: position 2,778,073 of record JAFFSR010000320.1, on the reverse strand, counting down.
CTGTATATTTAAAAATATGCGAGATTATGATGAAAAAAATCATGTGCGCCAAAGGTGCTGACTGTCTTTAAAATTAAAATTCATAATAAATACTTTCCTAGCATCCAACTTTGAGTTAAATTGTTTATTATTGTTTAAGGCGACTACGGAAGTTCGGTTCGATTTCATTTGGTAGTTTACAAATTACTCTTTCAGTTTCTAAAACTTTTTGAATTTTTTAATTTTCCACCATTTATTATAATCCGTAGAATGGTGGAAAATTAAAAAATCTGAAAAATTTTACATATTGAAAGAGTAATTTGTAAACTCAAAAATAAAACCTAACCTAAAATCCGAAGTCGCCTTAATTTATACTTTTATCGATTTCCAGAAATTTTCATACTTTATACTTGAAAACACCGAAAATTAAAGTGCATGGAAGCATGTATGTTGTTTTTGTTGAACACTCGCTGACAAAATAAAATAAATTTATTATATTATTTTGTTATTATTTATTTATATTACATAGATTTATTAATTAATACATTTTACTGTATAAAATATAATTAAAATTGAAATGTCCAAATTTCATTGACAAGTTAGGAATTCTATGGAATATATCAACTTTAAAATAAGTCTTAAAAAAATTTTAAATTCTCAAATTTAATATTGAACTTGTTTTTTAAAGTAGAATGAATATTCCATAGTGGTAAGATTTAAAAAGATGTATTATTTTTAGGTAATAAATAACTATTGCATTTAACATTTTATATGTAGATGTTAAAGGAGTAGATAATTTGGCATTTTATTGCTTTGTTCATACTGTAAATTATTAAGCAATATTAGATAAGAATATTAAAAAATTTAAGTTATTAGAAACGTATTACTTTAAGAGTTTTTAAAGCAAGGAATGAATAATACTAGATATTTTGAAAATTGATCATATAATTATTTTTTTACGAAAAATCATTTTTATAATTATAAATGGAAACAAAATTAGAACGCATTATTTTTGAGAACAATATTTAATTATTAACAGTTCAGTAAAATAAATTTGCAAATAAAACCTTCAACAGTAATTTACATTAAATTTTGATTTTCTTATTTTTATTTATTATTTTTTTTTTCTTGAACATTTTCTTTCGTCTTCTTTTTAGCTGTCTGATTTTTAATAAGCGTATTCTTAAAAAAATTATTATAAAAAATCTGTCCTGTTAAACTTAAGAGTCGGCCGTATAGTTCTGTCCTCGTCAAATCTACACTGAAAAAAGTACGGGAACTCTCCGTTACCGCAGCGTAGTGTCGCTGTACAAAACGCACATTCGTCTGTATGTTTTAAAATTTAGGACCGTTGATATACATGTTTAAGCAAGTATACGTATAAACAACTGAAACACGACGACGTACCGGCCTTTGAGAAGTCTGCTATTAGAATTTAGGTAAGAAGACGACCAACGGCGTATAGTTGTCGTCTTAACAGTGTATATTAGATTTCTTTCTTAAGCGTACGCGCTCTAGCTTTATTTTTTGAGATAGCAGCTTTCCCAAAAACGTAGCAAGGATCTCTGTTAAGCGAAACACGGCTGCGCGTTGGCATTTAGTACAACTGTTATCCCCAACTTTTTTCAGTGTAAATGTTCGTTATAATCAATGAATTAAATATTTTTATACAAATGTAGGGGCTGAGCGCTGTAGAGCAAAAAACCAGCAAAGGATTCTATTCCATGAAAAAATATAAAATTTTCATTATTTTCCGAGTATAGTCCGAAACGGAAAAAATGAAGTCAAGTTCAACTGTTTTTTCCGTTTCGGACTATACTCAGAAAATAATGAAAATTTTATATTTTTTCATGGAATAGAATCCTTTGCTCGTTTTTGTAAGAGTATACGGCGCTGTTATAAAAGCATAGGATATTACTTACCAACTTCAGATACGTAAACTAAATGCTCTATTGGCATGAATTTTCTCTCAGTGGAGCTTTTTTTGCAATATTAACCATCCACGTTTTTTCGTCTCGAGAACGTTTTCGACCATTCTTCGACTTTTCCTTTTCCATTGTTTGTATAACGAAATAAAACAACTTTTACAAATAAAAATAAAAAGTATAATGTATAATGAGGTAGAACCAAGATACTTAATGTTTTCTATCTATATATTTTGCGATTGTCAATAATTAATTTATTGAAGCTATGCTTCTTCGGCCAGCAGAACTTAACTAATAAAAACAAATCGTTTCGTTTGTAACATCCTATATTATAGCTACTATGTGTATATTTTATACTCTCTCTTTTTCTTTTTATCTTGAATTCTACTTCACTTCTAGGAATATAAACACTTTACTCAATGTAGATGAGCGCGATGTTGATATTAGAGACGCTTATATCTTAAATATCTATCTGTATTTATATTTTAAATGTTTTTTTTTAATAATTTCTATAACTATTATAATATTATTGTTAGTAAATTTTTTTAAATATTTAATCAAATGTTAATTTATTCTGTTAATTAGTAATAGAAAAATTTTTAAATTATTTGAAAATAATTTAATTATGTTTGTAAAATACGTGTATGATTAAGGCAAAACATACGTATAAAATGCACAAAATGAAAAAGAAAAATAACAAAGGTGATGAAAAAATTATAATATTTATCTTGCTTTTGAAGATCTTAGTTGAGGAGGCTCCATCGCGAAATGTCGCGAATCGAGACGAATCAATTTTAATAGTATAAATCACGCTGAATCCAATGGTATCCTTATTTATATACATAACCGATCAAAATCTCGAGAAATTTAAGTTTAAAGTTCGCCTTTTGAACACGGGCTCTTATTGTTGACATACTTAAATTGATCTATAATAATTCTAATTGGAATTGTCAATAAAAGGTAGTGTGTAGGTCTTATAGAATAAAACTCCCTCTTTAAAATGCTGTTGTCAAAGATAAAGGTAGCCGATTGATAAATTGAAATATTGTCGAAAGAAGTAAATATATTATGATTGTAACTGGTTGCTGACAGGAAGTCAATCGGTAAGACATTGTTGGCGCCTTGTACGAAAAACGCGCGTAGGTTGAATTTTAAAAAATAAATAATTAAATTAGTATAAATTTAATATACGATTAATATACAATAAATAATATTGTGAGATTCTATTATTCCAATATTTTTTTTCCGAACTAAATGATTCATTTTCATTCATTTTTTATCAAAAAAATATAGACTAATAGTTTTGAGATTATAACTCTATTTACTTACGATAATAAGCGTTTTCTGCTTACGAGTCAAAACATGGCTATACCCGCAATTATAATATAAGCTTGAATCTTATTGGCTGATCACAAAAGATCAAAGTTGAGTCTAAATTAATTTTTAGGATAATGTTTTTATTAAAATAATTAACAAATCATAACATTTATAAACGTTATAAATCCATTTAAGATTTTTAAGCATAAACTTATACATTATAAGTTTTATTTTATTTTAGATAGAATTTGACTAGCATGGTAGACGATGGAGCCTCCTTAAATAATTTTCTTTTAGTGATTCATGAATAAATTTATTAGATAGATTCTTGCAAATAATGTGTTGAAATATTATTTACATGTTGACTTATGTATATGATTTATTATCAGAAATAAAAAAACAATTAGATAGTTCATTTAATTCTTGAGTTTAGTTTCGAAAAAATCTAATAATAATTTATTTTATTTTGATTGTCAGTGAGCGTTAAATATGAACAGCGAACATGATTTTATGTATTTTTATAAAGTACAAGAATTTCTACAAATCTATAAAAGTATAAATTGAACAATAATAAACAATTTCCTAACTCAACGATAGATGCTAGAAAAGTATTTTTATGAATTTTAATTTTAAAGACAATCGGCACCTTTGGCATGCATGATTTATTTTCATCATAATCTCGCATATTTTCAAATATACAGTATCAAAATTGCTGAAAATCTATAAAAGTATACCTAAGATTATAATAAACAACTTGCTCGCCCAAAGTTTGATGCTAGGAAAGTATTTATTATGAACTTTCAATTGCAAAGATTGTCAATGCCTTTAGCGCGCATGAATTCTCATATTTTAACCTTGTATATTTTGAAATATATAGTATAAAAATTGATGAAAATTGACACAAATGTTCATGAAACAATAATAAACAACTTCCCCGCTCAAAGTTTTATGCTAGAAAAGTGTTCCTTAATAATTTTTAATCGTAAACACAATCATTCGCTTTAGCGGTTATAGTGTTACATATATATCACTTTCTAAAGGCCGCACTGTTCCCGCATCAAGCAGAAACTTACGGCAGAAGATTTAAAAGAAAATAATAATAATACAAGTCACTTTTTATAATTTTTTTTATTCATCTTTTTAAGCAACGATTTATTCTGTTCAGAGGTTACTTAGATTCTAAACCATGATAGAATTAGTCGCGCAACGACTATCAATTGTTTTTTTTTTAACAAACTAAATTTTTACATATCATCCACATATTTACATATGGGACATTTCATGCCAACTGATAGAGCAAAAAAATAAAAATCGTTGAAACTCTTAGAATTTATTTTTTTTGTTACCCAAAATATGTAAAAAAATTTTCAAGGATCTAGATTGAAAGGATCAAGAGTTACAGGACCTTGAAATTTGAAAATTTTTCAAAATTTTTAGAAAAGTCCCAGCTTTATCATTTTTTTTCTGAAAATCCTGATGTTTTAGTGAAAAATGCATAATAACACTTCTTGTTGTAAATGAAGAAGAGAGCTAGCAGGATTTTTTACAGACCTGAATCTCGCAGTTTTCTGATTGGCTCTTATATGTAAAACATGGTTATTGAAATTATTTAATGTTTGCCGCTGCCAAAATTGGCTTTTGAAGTCTTATTTTTTTCTATTTTTTATTAACTTTATAATAAATTTCGGTTCGTGTAAGCAAAATTCACCAATAAGGAGTTATCACAGTTTTTAATATACATTTTTATGTAAAATTTATTTTTCTTATTGAAAATAACCTGTCACATACTAAACATAATCATCTGGTTTTAATACTCAAAAACTATTAAAATAAGTTTAAAAATCATTTAGTAAAATGTTATTTCTCAATTATAAGCCTAATTATTAATTAAACAACACTCGTTATTATTATAATTACAATTAATTTCAAAGGAAAATAAGAGTTATCCGTCAATTAAATAATTATTTTTCAATAAGAATTTACATATTTCAAAGAATTGATTCATCAATAAAAAACAATAATTAAATTATCACTATTTTCCTTGCCTTAACTTTCTATAAAAAGTATCAGTAAAATGGAAAATGATGATATCATTTTAGAACATACGCTTAAAAGAAATGATAGAGGCTTTTATTACAATGAATTACATTAAATGAGCTGTTATAATTAGAATACTGATTTTTAGGTTAGCATTAATAATTTCATTAATACAAGGTACATCATGAGTAATGTTCATAGGTGCTACACGAGCAAAATGAAAAGTTTTCAAGGTTATTCAAGTACCAGGTCCTCTAATACTTTGTGCAGCTAAAGCATTAACTGCAGTGACTGGTTCAATTTTTGCTTTCATATATTTTTTCTTGCTTGTATTAATAAATTCAAGAAGTTGTGACACAGTTAAACCTATAATATACCTGTAAACTGGGACATCTGGTTTAATATGTTGTCTAATCCTAGCAATTATAATTGCAACTGTTTTCAAAAATTGAGCTGATTCTTGCTTAAATTCTTAACTTACACAAGAATATTTCTCTGACATCAAAAGTTCAGGGGTTACTTTAATAATACTAGGGCTGTCTAATGGATTTTCAATTTTGTACGTTGATGTAGATTAAATATATCATCAAGAACTCTTTTATAATCAATAAGACAGTCTTTGCCTTCCATATACGTTGGATCCATAGAATCTACACGATAAAGAATTTAAACAATATCAACAAAAGAATTTTCAACTGTCATATCATAATGTAAACTAAGATCTTCTAAACTCATACCATTCTTCTTTGCGTGTATCCAGTTTCAGCAATTTTAACAGCTATATCTACAGCTGTTCATGGATCCAAATCCATTTTACTTTCTCCACCTAATGAATATAATTTGAACTATATTTCTATTATTATAGTTCTTCATAATATTCTGAAAAAAAAAATTTATAAAACTAAGAGAATTTTCTGGTAATTAACATCTTATTTACTTTTCATATGTAACGGTCTTAAGGGCATACCAGAACTCCTCCTTTTAACAATATTTCCAATCCAAGTCTATCAATGAACGGTGCGTTTAATCTAGTTTTTCGCTACAGTAAAAAAATTTATAAGATTAAACTTGAGTGCGGATAACTCAAAAGATCCATTAAAATACTATGCATAAAAAGTTATAAACTAACATTCAGTATATAGTATTTTGAGTTGAAGAATACTTCTATCGGTTAAATAAAAATAAAAATATATATTTAAATAAATAAATAAAGATGGGTAGTCAGAAAGCTTTTGTTTATAATCATCCCCAAAAAATTCATTTAGTGTGTGTTCCAAAATTCTATCATCATTTTCTATTGAACAGATACTTTTTCTAGAAAGTTAAGGTAAGGAAAATAGTAATTATTTAATTATTCTTTTTTATTGATGAATCAATTCTTTGAAATAAGTAAATTTTGATTGAAAAATAATTATTTGATTTTGGAATAATTCAGAGTCTAATTTTCCTTTGAAATTAATTGTAATTATAATAATAACGAGTGTTATTTAATTAATAATTAAGCTTATAATTGAGAAATAACATTTTACTAAGTGATTTTTAAACTTATTTTAATAATTTTTGAATATTAAAACCAGATACTTATGTTTAGTATGTTTCAGGCTATTTTCAATAAGAAAAATAAATTTTACATGAAAATGTATATTTAAAACTGTGATAACTTTTTATTGGTGACTTTTGCTTACACGAACCAAAATTTATTTTAAAGTTAATAAAAAATAGAAAAAAATAAGACTTCGAAAGCCAATTTTGGTAGCGGCAAACATTAAATAATTTCATTAACTATGTTATACATATAAGAGCCAATCAGAAAACTGCGAGATTCAGGTCTGTAAAAAATCCTGCTAGCTCTCTTCTTCATTTACAACAAGAAGTGTTATTATGCATTTTTTTCTAAAACATCAGGATTTTTAGGAAAAAAATGATAAAGTTGGGACTTTTCCAAAAATTTTCAAATTTCAAGGTCCTGTAACTCTTGATCCTTTCAATCTAGATCCTTGAAATTTTTTTTACATATTTTGGGTAACAAAAAAAAATAAATTCTTAGAGTTTCAACGATTTTTATTTTTTTGCTCTATCAGTTGGCGTGAAATGTCCCATATATAGTTATACTAGTATCCCCCGTCTCGGCTTCGCCCGCGCAATAGTTGGGCAGAAGTCGGTACACTGAAAAAAGTTGGGGATAACAGTTGTACTAAATGCCAACGCGCAGCCGTCTTACGCATAACAGAGATCCTTGCTACGTTTTTGGGAAGTCTGCCATCTCAAAAATTAAAGCGAGAGCGTGTACGCTTAAGAGGGAAATCTAATATACACTGTTAAGATGACAACTATACGCCGTAGGTCGTCTGCTTTCCTAAACTCTAACAGCAGACTTCTCAAAGGCCGGTACGTCGTCGCGTTTCAGTTGTTTATACATATACTCGCTTAAAAAGGTATATCAACGGTCCTAAATTTTAAAACATACAGACGAATGTGCGTTTCGTACAGCGACACTACGCTGCGGTAACGGAGAGTTCCCGTACTTTTTTCAGTGTAGGTATAGAAATAGAATCTCAAAAACTATTATTTATTAAATCGTACTCTTACAAAACTTCGGAACACACAACATTTTTTGTTTGTGAACCATGTGATAATAGAATGAATTTTCATTTAAAATAATTTTTTTTTTGTAGAAAAAATAAGCATTGAATTTTTTTTTTATTTTTCGATATATGTTAAATTTAGTACCAATAAGTCAAAAAATATATTTAAATTGACGATAGAAAATTTTTTTCGCAAATCAAAATCGTGAAAGAGATATTCATTAATAAATATGAATGTTCAACAATGATAGGGAATAAGTGCAATAAAAAATTATTGCCGATAAGCTGTTCGCATTATCCTCGCGATATAAGTACCTATACCGTGCTAATCTGGTAGAGTGAGCGGCAAAACAGGTCGCCACCTATTGAGAAGTAAACAAAGTGTCATTTTTAATAAAAAAATCGTAAGTTATTAAAATTAAAGTGACATGAAAAAAGTACAAAAGAATTTAATTTTTATCTTTAAAAATGGCCAAAAATGAAATAATTAAAAAATTTTTGAAAAATAATTGCATTAAAAAAAATTTTTTTTTTCTTCCATAATTATGTCAATTGTAGTAAACATAAACTAAAAATGACAATTCAACCTTCAGCACTTATTTATTGAAATAAAAATGGCAAAAATATGAAATCAAAATGAAAAAATTTTTGAAAAAATGATTTTATTAAAAAAAATTTTTTTTCTTGAATATGTAAATTTTTGTTCAAACTAAAAATAACAATTTAACATGAAGGATTTTATCTTGAATAAAATCGGTAAATATATGTAATATTGAAAAAATGTATTTTTTCCGAAAATTTGCTGAAATATTTGTTTGAAAATATCACAGGATGATAAAATCAATGTTATTTGCAATCGTGTTAATAAATGAAAAAAAAAATTTATTTGTATAAAAATGGTTAAGTTTTGTAAACATCAAATTTCTTTAAAAATCTATGAGAAATTGTATTTTGAATAAAATTAACGTGATTTTAAAGCGGGTCAAATATCTTATATTTTTTGATAATAGATTGTAACGGTAATTTACTGCACGTTACAAAAGAAATTAGATTTTTAATCCCTTTTAATTTTTAGCTAAGACTATGCACTTTTGTTAGAATACGGAGCTGCTAGAATTTGTATTAAATATGATGAACTAGTAACAAACTCCGGCAAAGCTAGTTAGTATATTAGATTGATGTGCGACGGAGTATTTCTCTATCAGCTCGTCGCTGCGCTTCTCTCTCTCTCTCTCTCTCTCTCTTACCTGATCGAGAGACGCGATGCCGCTAGCGCAGTTCTCCTTATTTTTATTCGGTTTAGCTTTCTTAGTTAAACCTACTCAATATTTTATATAGAAAATATATATGTTTTACTATGATAAAAATAAGGACCGCGGAGGCGTCGGGGTAAGCAACTGGTACAGGCTTATCATATGATATGCTCATACAGCAGAGACAAAAATAAAGATTTTATGTTTAAAGTGAATTTATTAAAAGTAATAAAGAAAAATACAATATCAAGAATTAAAACGTAAATGATAAAGTAAAAGCAACAATTAACTAATATGACAATATTTGAATTTACAATAAAGATAGCAATAGGGGAGGACGCGACGCGAACTAAATTGCGCTATAACACAAGTAATATCACGCACGCACTTTATAGCGTAAAGTTTCTGCGAAGAAAGAAACCTTACTTTACAAAACTTATAATTACTTACGACAACGTCGAGAAGCTTCTCTTACACCGAAGACTTTACGCTGATCGCTCGCTCGTGGGCCAACGGTCGCGACGCTGCAGCAATCCTGGTCGCGGGAGCTAGTCGAAGCCCGCTCTCGAGAAATCTTCTCTGGATGAACAAAGGTCGCTATCTTCCTTAATCAGGATAACGCCTTGGGTTTGATAATGCACGTGTCTCACGGCTCGTATAGAAGCACGAGTCTTGACACGGAATAAGTGCACTAACAAAAGTTATCGACTATTCGCACCTATTGCAATGTGCTCTCAACGACCGCCGGAAAAGGTCTCCTCTCGCCTCGTGGTCGACTCGGCGTTCTTCCCTTGATGATCAGTAAGTTACGTATTTCTTCGCGTAACTCTGACGGCTTGTATGACCGCGCGCGCGTCGTATATTATCTACTACTCGCGCGATATTCAAACACGGTAAAATACCGTGACACCCCTCCGCCAGACGCAGCATAACCGGGTTTGCTGCTCTGTATAACGCGCGGGAGGTGTGTGACTGTTCTGTTAAGTCAACTTCATACATCGGATATAATATTTCGCTGCGCACGCGTTTTCCTCGGTGAAAAGTCGATTACATTTTTGACACGCTCGTTTGTAGAACCTTTAGGCCTACCTCGTTTACGCCTGATCGGTTCGGGCTCAGCTTGACGCATACGCTTCGTCATACGCCTTACGACGACGGCCGTCTTGCGTGGTCGGCCTCGCTTCCTATTCGGTTTCTCGTTAGGGGTGGGTACACCGCTCGCAGGCGGTCGCTCGCAATCTGAGCCCGATCCTCCGTTAACACACGGAGTCGCATCGCCCGCAGGAGACGGGTCGCTCATCGTCTCATTTTCGCTTGTTAGTTCCAACGGTGGTAGAGGCGGTGACTCGTCTTCTTGTCTTGCGATATATGGTTTTAGCTGCTCTACATGGATGGGACCGTAAGCATTATCATCGATGTCTAGTAATCTGTATGTGTTTGATCCACATTTAGCCGTAATCATATAAGGACCTACAAATTTCGGCGCTAACTTGCTAGCTATACCTTGAGCAGCTGAAGAAAGTATCTTATTTCTTCTCCATACTAAATCACCAACATTATAAGACACTTCTCTTCGTCCTGCATCGTATACATCGGCCTGTTTTTGCTGTGCCAGCTGCGCACGGTCGATCACCTGATCGTGTAGCAGAGGTAACTTGCTTACACGCTCCCGCCAGTTATCTACTTCTCGTAGTTGTTCATTCTCTTGAGCAGCCTTATCTTCTTTCCTTTTTAATAATTTAGGAGGGACTGGCTGTCGACCATCGTTTAGCAGTGCAGGGCTAGTACCTGTAGTGCTTTGTTTGGCCGTATTATATGCGAAAATTAATTCTGGCAGTTTTTCGTCCCAAGAGCGATGGTTTTCATCAATAAATGCGGTGATCATTGTTTTTATAGTCCGGTTTATCCTTTCGACCGGATTCGCCTGAGGGTGGTAAGTAGGAGTGGTGCTATGATACACTCCTATTTCGTTCAGGTATTTATCTATCACCTGATTCCTGAACTCTGAGCCATTGTCAGATAGGAAGACCTCTGGCGTACCAAATCTTAGGATGATTCTCTCTTTTAGTGATTTTAAGATCGTAGGTGCATTTGCCTTTCTAATCGGTATGCACTCTACCCATTTAGTGAACACGTCTTCAAAGATCAACGCATATTGGTAGCCGTGTTTGCTTTTTGGGAAAGGGCCGGTTATATCACCTGCTACCACTTTCCATGGGCCTAATACTTCTCTCTTGCCCATTAAGCCAGCAGGTAATTTTTGTTCTACTTTACACTGCTGGCAGATCTCACAGCTCTTGACATATTGAGATACCGTTTTCTCAATATATGGCCAATAATAATATTGTTTTATTCTAGCTGTAGTCTTATCTCGGCCTAAATGACCAGCTGTTGGCTCATCATGACATTCTTGCAGCACTTCTGCTCGATGTTCTTTGGGTACTACGATTTTCCATGCATTGTCGTCTCCTAGCGTTTCTTGTGTGAACCTGTCCGGTACATAGCGATATAACTGACCTCCGATTATTTTCCATCTCGGGAAGTCGCTTGGGTTACTTAATACCTGATTGAGTAGTTTCTTATACCAATCATCATTAGTTTGCGAAGCCGAGCTTAGTGCGCTTAAGTGCGAGTCGCATTCTAATAAATCTTCGTGCATGCGTGATAACGCATCGGGCACGTAATTCAGAGCACCTTTTCTGTGCTCCACGGTATAAGAATAACCCTGCAGCTCCAGTGCCCATCTCGCTAGCCTGCCCGTTGGATTATGTAAGTTACATAACCAACGTAAGCTACTATGGTCCGTTATGACCTTAAAATCGTAGCCTTCTACATAACAGCGAAACTTCTTAACTGCCCATATGACGGCCAAGCATTCTCGTTCTGTAACGCTGTAATTTCGCTCTGCACTGGACATGGTGCGACTAGCAAATTCTAATACTCGCTCTTTGTTGTTTACAACTTGCAAAAGTACTGCTCCTAGACCTGAGTCACTTGCATCTGTCTGTACGACAAATTGCAAGTCGAACTGTGGACGATGCAGTAATGGAGCAGATGCTATTAAAGCTTTTATCTGCTCGAAAGCAATCTCCTGATCGCTTGACCATACGTACTTACAGTCCTTTCTTGTAAGTCTGGTCAGTGGCTCTGCTAACGTAGCAAAGTCTTTCAGGAATTTCCTGTACCACGAAGCCATACCCATAAAACGTCTCAACTGTTTTAAGTTTTTAGGAGCTGGGTATTCCATAATGGGTTTAATCTTTTCTGGATCTGGCTTAAAGCCATCTCTATTCACTAGAACACCCAGATATTTTACCTCTTCTCGGCAAAATATGCTTTTCTCATGACTGATCGTGAGACCTGCAGCTTTGATGCGCAGTAATACCTTCTCGAGCCACTTCATATGATCATCGAACGTCTCAGTTGCGACAATGATATCGTCTAGATATGAAAATGCATAAGGCTCGAGCTCTGGACCTATGACCTTGTCGATTAATCTTTGAAAGGTCGCGCCAGCGTGGCTGGCAAGGCCGTACGGCATACGTTTGAATTGGAAAAGGCCCATGCCAGGTACTGTAAATGCTGTTTGAGCACGTGAGTTTTCTTTCATCCTAATTTGATGATAAGCACTGCTCAAATCCATTGTAGAGATGTATCTTGCTTTCTGCAGTTTACGCAAGATATCATCCATTCTTGGCAATGGATATGCATCAGGTTTTGTAACTGCATTAACTTTTCTAAAGTCGATACAAAACCTGAACTTGCCATTTGGCTTCTTAACCCTGACCACTGGACTCGACCAGCCGCTCATTGAGGGTTCGATAATATCTGCTGCAAGCATTTCATTGACCTGTTCGTGCATCCACTCTTCGACCTTCTTAGACACAGGGTAATATTTCTGTTTAATTGGCCGAGCAGATCCTGTATCGATTTCATGTTCGATCCAGTTCGTACAGCCTATAGGAGTATCATCTTCTCCTAAGATTTCTATGACTAAACTCTTAACACGAGCTCGATCAGCGGCTGATACATCAGCTAAACCTACTGATTCTAGCTTTGCAACATGCATCTGACTGAGCGCTGCCACTTCTAAATTTACCTTCACATTAGTACCCTTAAGAGAAAGTTTATTTTCACAGGGGTCAAACATAGCCTTAAATGCTCGAATAAAATTTCCTCCTAGATAACATGGTTCATCTAGGGTCGGCATGATCGCAGAGCAGATTGTCTTTGTAATTCCGCCTACTGTAAAAGGGAGGTCAACATAACCTACTAATGAGCATGATCTACCATCTGCTACTTTGGCACATCTACCCGTAGCTGGTATCAAAGGCGCGTTGCAGGCTGCTGCTAGTTGCAAGCCCGTAGAGTTCATGACCGTACGTGATGCACCTGGGTCATATAAGGCCCTTATACGGTAATCTCCGATCACTACCGTAAGCCACCATCGAGCTTCATCATCAATATCTGATTGCCGATGTTCTTCCTGTTCACTTGTCTCTGCCTGACAAGTGCGAGACTCGCTCTGCTCTGCTACAAAGGTTTCCGGTAACTTCCTGTCTACCATCTTTCTAGTAGAGAGTTCTGAGGTCTCGTAGTCCTCGTTGGGAACAGTAGGTACCTCGTCTACTTGTTCCCTTGCCCTTTTCCCGCACATTGGGGGCAAGACCATTGCGTATATCCAGGTAGACCACAGCGGTAACAACTGAGGTTGGGGTATCGATTTCTTGTACCTCCTTGATTACCCATGTTGGCCTTATCTCTATTTGGGTTTTCTGTCTGATTTTCCTTTTGGTTTTGACTTTGCTGCTCAGAGTTACCATTCCCTTGCTTAGGTTTTCGTGGTGGTCTCTTAGAATTTTGTTGATTTCTGTAAGGGTTTTTGCGTGGTGTGTTTGGCGAAGCTTGTCCGGACTGATTTATATTATGAGGTGCAGGTTGCCTGTCTCTGCCTTCAGACATCTTATCTAACCGAGAGATTATTTGCATCATCATTTTAGCAATATTAAACTGTTCGGATGCCGGTGGTTTTTCTTGTATAGCGGCGACCTGGTGTTTATTCTCTTTTCGTTTGGGCGTAGGACGGTAAGCTACGTCAGGTAATAAAGAGTGTTCCGGCAGAGGAGGTGGCTTATATGCCCTCTCTGCATCTATTGTTAGTTCAGCTTCAACTGCTTTTTCTAGGAGTGACTCCACATCCACAATCTCATCTCTTCTTACCATACGTTGAATCTCAGGTAAGAGATTGCGGTGCAGCAGATCGAGTTGTTGTCCTAAATCTGGTAATGGAACCTGTTTTAATATGATTGCTTGTAGGCACGTTATATAATCACGCACAGGTTCTTCTTTACCTTGTGTGCGTCTGTTTGCTTCAGATCGCAATCTTTGTTGAAAGCGTTTACTATGTCCGTACCAACGTAGCGCAGCTTCTTTAAATTCAGCCCAAGTATTCCACGAATGTCTGTTATTTCTGTACCACGTGGCTGCTACGTCTGATAACAGTTCGGAGAGCGAGGATAATAAGTCGCTCTCGCTAAGTTTAGCCAGCGCTCGACACTCCTCAACTCTAGTTAAAAAGAGGTCTATACTTTGGCCTCGCTCGCCAGAAAATGTAACATTCCAGCGTCGCACTATGTGACCTACGTCTGTATTTTTATTTGCATTTACTGGACGGTCACTCTGCCTGGTCAGATTAGCATTATCCGTCGCACTGTTTGCAGTGTGAGGGGTCCCCTCCCCCGCGACTGTGCCTGCTCCCGCAGCACCTGTTGGCATTGTATTATCATTACCCCTTATGGGGTTGCTACTGCGACTATTAATGATGCTGAATGTATCTTGAAATCCAACGTGTGCATTACGTCCTGCATTCTGCTGATTTTGCTGGTCGTATAGCCTAGTACTTGACGACGTAGGATACGCAAGTTCGTTAGGCTTTTGTCTGAAGTATGCCATTTCTTGTGTTAGCGTGGCTACTTGTCTATTTAGTGCTTCCAGATAGTTCAATAACTCCCTTGGTATTCCTGGGAATCTTTCTGTTTCTATATTATTTTTAGGCGTACTTTGCAGAGCACTTTGCCTGTTATCTTGCGTCTGAACGTTATGCGCTCTGTTTTGGGCAGTATTTGCTAAAGTAGCGTTTAAATTTTGTGCCACATTTGGGTCCTTTGCCAATATGGTGAGTGGGTGTTCCTCGTTTGGATCTAAGTTATCATCATAGATGGTAGATCCTGTTTTCTCGAACATGGTTCTTTCGATGAACTGCTTCCTGACCGAAAGGCGGCGTTGTCGTGTCGCCTTTTCGTCCTCTGTAGGATTTGATTGCTCAAAGTCCACCGCTGTATAATTACCTAATAGCCATTGAACTAATCGGTTTGCTTGTTCGAAAGGAAACCCTTCTTGCTTCAATTCTAACGTTTGAAGCGAATCTATTAAGTCATCTTCAGACAAGCATGATGCCCATTTATGGACCTTTATAGCGGCAGCTTTGTGATTTTTGTCGACCGTTATCTGTTGTGTAGCCATCTTGATAAATATTGCTATCTTCTTTCTTGGTATATTTTCTATTTATATTAGTCGCACGCTGTTTCACTAACGCTCACTGTGTGTGTGTGTACGATGTTTATTTTTCTAAAGAAAATTATATTACTGATCGTTTGTATATGGTCATAAGAGGACCATGTACATACGTAACAGTTAAAATTTATTAAATATGTAGATATATTAAAATTCAATTGTTTTGATTTTAGGATTTATACTAGAATTTTGAGTAATTACAATTAATTTATTAAATTAAAAATGCGATATATTACTAAACAAAATTTTGTAATATTAGTCGATTTACAATACAAAGTTTTAATATATATGACTAAATTCAAAAATCTGTGCGTTCTTAAACTTTTGTTAAAAATGCACACCTAACTGTGTAGGGACAATTTATTTATTATACATGTGTATCTAACGTGTAGTGTAGAAATCAATGCTAATTTAAAGTTTTCGAGAAAATTCTAAAATTTCTCCACAACACACACAGCGTCAGTCGAGTGCCACGAGTTGGCAGTCGTTGATGAGAGAGAATATATAAAACCAAATTTTTTCACTATGTGTAAAAATAAAAATTTTAAATTTTAAATTTCACTTATTATACAAAAAAATGTTCTGGCCCTTTAATATGTATAAAAATTTTAATTTTTATTCAATTAAATATTATATCAAGATACAGAAAAAAATCTCAATGTTAATAATACTAAATTATCCTATATTAAAGGGTTATTTGTCAACTGATTTAATTTCAACTTCCTCGCCAGTTGAAATCAATGTTTCTCTCTCACCATAAAAATTTGTAATATACTATTAACGACCTGATCGGTAAGAGGTTTATACACAACGACGCAGTATTCTTAGAAAATCTCAACTGCCTGTTCGCTTTTTCACATAAAACGAACTGTAAGGCATAAAGAGTTATATCTTTTATCTCTGTCACTATGCTTTTGAAGCGCGAGAATGTCTGCGCGTTATGAAAGTAAATAGAATTTTTCGCTGGGACACGTGGGGACAGAAATTTGTAACAGCTAAACGACAAAAAAAAAATTTCAATAGATAAATAGCAATTTTTCGAGGAATGTCCACTATTTTATTTTTCAAAAAAAAACAATTTAATATTAATTTAATTTTACGAAACGTGAAAGAAAATTTTAACGTCAATTCTAAATTTATTTGTCTTCGAGTAAGAATAATTCGATTCTCAAAAGAAAAAAAATTTCTTGACACGTGCTATCTTGAATATTAAACTTTATAGCAAAACGCCATCTTTAATATAAAGTCTCTTATGAACAACGCGAAGTCTGTTTGCGTCGACGCCAGCTACGCGCTCGACGCCATTTGCAAATTTCGATTTATTAGACAACGCGTAAAAGCCTGATCCCGTTGACGCATCTATTCGTTGGGCGCCATTTTGTAACGGTAATTTACTGCACGTTACAAAAGAAATTAGATTTTTAATCCCTTTTAATTTTTAGCTAAGACTATGCACTTTTGTTAGAATACGGAGCTGCTAGAATTTGTATTAAATATGATGAACTAGTAACAAACTCCGGCAAAGCTAGTTAGTATATTAGATTGATGTGCGACGGAGTATTTCTCTATCAGCTCGTCGCTGCGCTTCTCTCTCTCTCTCTCTCTCTCTCTCTCTTACCTGATCGAGAGACGCGATGCCGCTAGCGCAGTTCTCCTTATTTTTATTCGGTTTAGCTTTCTTAGTTAAACCTACTCAATATTTTATATAGAAAATATATATGTTTTACTATGATAAAAATAAGGACCGCGGAGGCGTCGG
Organism: Anastatus disparis; assembly: GCA_017163975.1. Lineage (NCBI taxonomy): Eukaryota > Metazoa > Arthropoda > Insecta > Hymenoptera > Eupelmidae > Anastatus > Anastatus disparis. The sequence goes on along the minus strand of JAFFSR010000320.1, from coordinate 2,760,645 downwards.
GGTAAGCAACTGGTACAGGCTTATCATATGATATGCTCATACAGCAGAGACAAAAATAAAGATTTTATGTTTAAAGTGAATTTATTAAAAGTAATAAAGAAAAATACAATATCAAGAATTAAAACGTAAATGATAAAGTAAAAGCAACAATTAACTAATATGACAATATTTGAATTTACAATAAAGATAGCAATAGGGGAGGACGCGACGCGAACTAAATTGCGCTATAACACAAGTAATATCACGCACGCACTTTATAGCGTAAAGTTTCTGCGAAGAAAGAAACCTTACTTTACAAAACTTATAATTACTTACGACAACGTCGAGAAGCTTCTCTTACACCGAAGACTTTACGCTGATCGCTCGCTCGTGGGCCAACGGTCGCGACGCTGCAGCAATCCTGGTCGCGGGAGCTAGTCGAAGCCCGCTCTCGAGAAATCTTCTCTGGATGAACAAAGGTCGCTATCTTCCTTAATCAGGATAACGCCTTGGGTTTGATAATGCACGTGTCTCACGGCTCGTATAGAAGCACGAGTCTTGACACGGAATAAGTGCACTAACAAAAGTTATCGACTATTCGCACCTATTGCAATGTGCTCTCAACGACCGCCGGAAAAGGTCTCCTCTCGCCTCGTGGTCGACTCGGCGTTCTTCCCTTGATGATCAGTAAGTTACGTATTTCTTCGCGTAACTCTGACGGCTTGTATGACCGCGCGCGCGTCGTATATTATCTACTACTCGCGCGATATTCAAACACGGTAAAATACCGTGACAAGATTTGGAATAAAATTTTTAGAAAAAATTGCAAATTATACATAATTATTTGTTATTTTTAAAATTATTTTATTAACCATGAAGGGTTAAATTCTCATGTATGAGCCAATGAATATTTGAGGAATAAAAAATTTCCTTGAATAAGATATAAAATTTTTTCTAAAGGTAAAAAAATTGTCTAATTTTTGATTCTGCCTAATGGAATAGGAAAATATTTCATTAAACAATCTGAGGTAATATTACTCCGTGATTAGAGAATATGCAATAAAAATTTATTGTGTTGAAGTTACGGAATATCATAGGTGTATAAATGTTTATACCGTACCAGTTTAATAAAGTGAAAGACAAAATCGGTCGCCACCTATTGGGCAACCAAGAAAAGTAGCAAGGATAGAGCATGTTGACCGCAGAACGCCGAAAAAAGTAGTCCCTATTTCCTACGCGTTAAGATCTAGGTTTATAATTATTTTATTGCAATTATTGATCAAAAAAGTAATTATTTATATGGCTGATTCCATTCAGATTCATGCAGGCCGTCACTGATCGAATTTTTTTTTTCTTCTAAGTAATAAAAATACCTTCTATTATGTATATGAAGATAAAATTTACCTCGTAGAACGCTCAAAAATTTTTTTTTTTTACTACAGCAATTTTAGTGTTGGATGTAAAAACGAAAATTCAAAAATTGAAAATGAACCTCTACTTTTAAATGACTATAGCTCCATCAATTTTAAAACTTTTTGGGCGTTCTTTTAAAGAAAGTGTGCGGAATTCTGTCTAGTTTTAAATGCAATCTCGATTTCTGTAATATAATTTGATCTCACTGAGTTATTTACGAAAAACCAAAAAAAAGCGATTTTTTTCAAACCCGATTTTCTCAAAAACTATATTTTTTTTTTTGAAATTTTTATATGATTTTATACATAAAAAATACTAACTTTTAGGGTAGGTGAGAATATGCGATTTTGCCTCATTTTTTTTCAACAGATTTTTAAACGTTTTTTTTTATATTTTCGATTTTAAAACATTGATACCATGGCGCATCGTACTATTTTTCCAACTTTACGTGTTCTTACAACTATTTTTATGCTTTTATTTATTAATATATCAGAAATATCAACAATAATCTTTAAAATAAACCCCAGATCGAATATTTTGATCAATTAGAACGAAAGTTATGCGATTAGAACGAAAGTTAAACGCAATTTTCGTTAAAGATTAAAATCTGAAGATATAAATTTTTTAATTTAAAAAAAAAGTTATTTTGATGAAAGAATACATAACCATTTATCCTCTTTTTATGGTACATTATTATAATAAGGATTTTTTTTGTTGGAGAATATAATTTTTTTATTAGTTTGAATTTCGCGCCTAGAATTTGAATTTATTTTGTAGGGAGTTGACGCATGTCACTACTAGGTGGCGATGATTCGTTCTTTGCATTCTCATCAACGACTTGACGCGTTTAAAAATATAAGAAAAGGAAGATAAAAAATAAAGTTGTTTAAGAAAAATTATTTTTTTCGATCTGTCATTGAACAGAATATCAATAATGGCATCACTGATTGTTAAAATGAAGTGCAAGGATTTAAAAGAAAGGCACAAAAAAGTTGTTTATGATTGCTCCAAAAGTCCGCTTGGAGAATTAAGTGATCTAACTGAGTCTTTGAAGCGCTTGTATCCAAATACTTCTTTCTCTAGAGAAGATAAAGTATGCCCTTCGTGTTACAAAATATTATTAAATGAAGTGAAAAATGCGCCTATTTCATCGACTTCAAGCAGTCAACAATCTTCGGAAGATTTTATTCATAGTCAGGCTGTGGTAGAACAGCTCAACGAGACTTCAAGTAATTTGAAATTAAACATTTCACCAATTAAAATGCCTCAAAGTATCAATATCAAGATGCGAGAATCTTATGCTTTCCGAAAAAGAAAACAAATAAACGATGCATTTGATTCACAAATAGCATGTAAAATGATGAAAGTTTACGATATAACGGATTTGCCCGCATTGAATGAAAATAATGAATGTAAAACAAATGATAAATGGCTTGAGAATATTAAAATTGCATTAGATAATTGTTCAAATTTTCTTGAGAAAGTGCGATTGTTGAGTATTATACCGAGTAAATATTTCCAAAGATTATTTATTATCAGTTTTACCAAATGTAACTATTTATATGATTGATCAAGCACGATCATTGGTAAATAATAAAAAAAATTACAATCAGTCTGAGAACTATTGTGGCCATTCTTTGGATAGTGAAATCGTAATGAAAGTAAAGGATTATTATCTGAACGATGATTTTAATTGTTCTCGTCAAAGTGCAAATAAAAGCGACACAATATCTATCAAAGAAAATAATCAATAAATTATATTTATTTATAATTGATTCATCCTAATATCAATTGTTGTTTGAATAAAGTTCATAATGAAGATTTGAGAAATAGACTTTGCCTACTGAAGGTTGCAAAAAATGGCCTTTAAAGTCACGGAAATTTTAACCTTCTTTACGAAGTTTTAGTCTCGTCAGCACTCACAGACCTTCACTGCTCAGAAAGCGCCTCCTTGCCGTCGCGATCTGGGTCGACCCTAGACAACACTCCGGGACCTTCACTGCTCGGGGGCGCGCTCCCGAACCTCCTAGGTGTCACGAACCACCACTGGCGGCCTCTCCATCTGGTGATTCGGCTGCCGTGATTTCTGTACTTACTTATCAATTCACAAAAGTAACAAAGCCTAAAGCTTGTAAGTCACACAAGTACCATATTACCTAATACCACATCTCAATCCTTTGCGTGCTCGCGTGGTGGATCTATTGATAGTGGTAAGGTATCAAATTTCAACATTCATTAATGTCATAACTGTGTGAATTAAATTATTTCAAACTTTTTTTTTTACAATCATTCACTCACTTAAAAACCAAAAGAGCATCCAACTATCTAAAGATTTAAATTGATCGAATTTTTATTCTTGTTTGTTCTTTTTAATCTTATGAACGCATTTTTACGTTACTGATTTCTAGATTTGAAATCAAATACGTCATTTATATGCGGAAGACCTGAAGTAAGAAGAATATACTCATTGGGTTATAGGCTTTCAAAAAAATCATAAATGTTAGCTGATGAATTTAAAATTTAATATTCAAATTGAACTATAACGTACTTTACAATTATTAAAAAAGTCATTTCTATATGCACTAAGCTACAATTATCTATATAAGTTATCTTCATCAGTACTATTCCATATAACAATCTCAAATACTAAATATATATGTATATTTTGTACATTCTGAATGAAAACTGTAACTTTTGATTGAATTAATGAATATATCTCGTTTTCAAAATTGAGAATCTTATAGTGAATTGAAAAACTACATCGTTTTATTTCAATGGTGTGAATGTTTCATCATCGCTCGAATAGACATCAAAATTTAAACAAAATACTTTAACACGTTATTAAGATGATATTAATTTTCTATTCACATAATGTGAATATGACGTCGCTATGTTCAAATTTTTGAATATCTACATTTTATAAATTCTTCTGCATAAATTTTTCATGCATCCTTCTATTAATCTTGAACACTCAACATCAATTCCATGTTACGACAACTGTTATACTGGTATTAAGTTTTGGCTCTTTAAATATTATGTTTTTATAATTATGTTCCAAATCTCTATTTAAACTAGAACATTGTTAAATGTAAATTGCAATCATACGTTATAGATTTCTAAAATTCGAAATCATAAACGTCCTTTGCTTGCATTAGGTTTTAATTATATTTAATTCAATCATATCAAGTTTAAAATACAATAAAATTTTGAACATTAAGTTCACGTTTTAAACACAAAATTAAGCTTAAAGATTTTATATAATTTTGGGCTTCAGAATAAATATTTCCAAAACTGCAAGATATTACGAATCGCCAGGATGTCATAGTCACGCGTTTACAAATGACAATAAAAGTTCTGTGAGAAATTCCTTTATCAGGAATTGTCGCTTGTTCATATTAACTTTTTATAAATGATCGCTCATTACATAAAGTACATTTACGCGATTATGTAAAGTCTTGGACGCGGTTGTATTATAGACGAAGTTAATCGAAAAACGGTGGACTTGTGCTGATCAAAGAAACGGGTGCTGACACGTGCTGACTCAGCTCTCAGGAACGTCGCGCTAATACGGCTTTCAAAAACGACTCGTTAATACAGCTCACAAGAACGGCGCGCCGACGCGCACTGAAGCAGCTCACATGAACGGCGCGCTGATGTAGATCTCAGTAGCGATAATCTGATACTGCTCACAGGAACGCCGCTCTGATACGCGCTGGTTCGGCTCTTGAGAAAGGCTCGCTAATACAGCCTACAGGAACGGTGTACTGATACAGCTCACATAAACGGCTCGCTGATACGCGATGATGCTGCTCACATGAACGGCGCTTTGATACGCACTGATAGACGTTACTTGTGGCGTTGTAATCGAAGTATGTAGACACGGAGTTGTCTTCAATTTTAGGATCTTTTGGTGACCGATAATTGCAGAGAGAAGGCGGCTCAAGAATTTGGACATCATTGGCACTACACTGTCACATTCTTGCTGTTCATAATAATTCAAAGATGGGACAAACCTCAAACGAATTTATTGTGTTAATCAAATTATCATTTGTAACGCGGTTTTTTCTTTGAGAGATAGAAGATGTTGTTGACATGCACATCTTCCCTCTAACTCTAAAACTTTCTTTTCGTCTCTTTTTATCCCCCTTCAAACCGAAATGAATAAAGTAATAATAGCTACTTTACCACGCATTTAAACGCCGCATACACATGCACACCAGGACCACGCCATTAAAAACCAGAGTACTAATCCACGTGGTTATTGGTTGTTTATTCTCGGTACCACTGTTCAAGCCCTGTCAACTGGTAACACGTAAGACCGTGTATTTGAGGTTAGAATCAGCTGGGGACACTCACTGAAGCATACCAAGGTACACACACACATGGTTGCACTCACTTCACTCAGGAGTCACAACAATAGCCCCGAGCAGACGATTCTCACGATGAAACGTCTAGGAGGTGGCGAAGCGGCGCCGACGGCACAATATACATATGAACACGTGCGCGCGCGATTGCATTAAAGCATATCGCTAGTATATCATTACTCGAATAATAAAGAGAGAGAGAGAGATAGAATAATACGAATAAAACATTGGAGGCCGGTAATGCAGATTGAATTCGTGCACATGATAAAAGATAAAACACTTATAAAAAAAATTAATTATAATAGAAAGAGATAAAAGATTACTTGATAGAAATACTGTAATTAGTCATATTATAGAGGGCGCTCAAAGACTAACGATATTCAAACGAAACTTAAATAATAACTTCTTTGTGTTTATTTTAAACATCTTTTCTTGTAATTTTATAGAGGACGCTACAGTACAATTAAGTAAATTAATATTGTAATTGCGCAAATTAATTAAAAATAAAGAAAACCAGTATAATAAAATTCAAGTGAGTTAATAAAACAAATAATCAAAAATAAAATTGTTTGATAAAATAAAACTTTGTAATAAGATGTATGATTAGTTATTAATAGCTAAAATAACATAGAACTTTAACCAAATTAAGCGCGCAGATGGCGTAACAAGTAAAGTGTAAAAACACTACACTAGTAAAGGAAATAAAATGTTAATTTGAATAAAGAGTAGCGAACTACACCAGAATAATTAGATTATGTAATGAAAAGAAACTAATTTGATTCGGGAGCTACTAGTTAAGAAAGAGATAGTAGATAGGATATAACAAGAGTAACAAAGAGAGCAATAGAGAAGAAGAAGTAACTAATGCTCAGAGTTCGCTTCCTTCTTCTTCGTGCCTCATTGTCGTTACAGTCACGGTGCTATCGAGTCACTTTGCTTTGTATCGCAATTAAAAATTAGCTTATTACTAAAATTTCTTAAAATCGTTAAATTTGTTGAATTGTTAATTTATTTTGTTTTCTTTGGTTGTTGATTTTAATAGTAATTTTACACCTCTTTTCTCTAATCTATGAGTTTCTTTCTTTTGTTCGAATTGAGATGGTGGCTACGACTCAATCAATACAGGAAAAGGTACTACCTAATTAAATAATTTTTTTTATCGTTTGTGAGAAATAAATCAGTGAGCTTAGCTCATAACCTCTCTCTCTCGCGGAGAAAATCATAGAGATTTATTATTACTCTAAAAGAAAAAAAAGGAAAGTGGCGGTAAAGTAACGAATAGAAATTTTTTTTTGTGTGCATAGAGAAATTAGGAGAGTGTAGCGAAGAACCACGGCCGGCTATAACAATAACCACGTGGTTACTATGAATCTTTCTTTGTATAAAGTCACATATTAAAATTCAGAGGTGAGATAGTAGTGAAACTCAGTGAGGTTATATGAGGAAACCCGATACTAGCGCTAACAACTAGGCTCTGACCCCATTTAATTTATAAAATTGCTAATTCATTACCGATTTATTGTTAAGATTTTTAGAGTCATTGAACAGTTTATTGGTGTAGATTCTAACTTAGTGAAAAATTAATAGTTTATTTGCAAAATTCTTTGAAACTGTTTTTCTCGAATAACTTTTCTTTGGTTTAATAATTTTTTTTAATTATAAATTAAAATTGTGAAAATGATGAAGTATTAAATTTAATATTTGAGATACCTAATTACCCAAAAATACAAATTATAGTATTTGAATTTCGGGATATATAGGAAGAATATATTAAATTACCACAAAGTATATAACCTTACTCCCACGAAACACCTATTAAAGGTCAGAGAGAGAAAGAATAAGAGGACATCCGATACTAGCGCCACCAACAGAAAGATTGCGTAATCTGGGATACGCACTGCCGTTCGAGCCCCCACCCTTACATAACCTAAAATATATATTGAGCACGTGTTGTACCCGTTGTTCAATTTTTATAATATTAAGTAGAGTTAAATTATTATTATTGCTTAACAGTTAAGCGAATAATTTTCTTTTGTCATTTAACATATTACAATTAAATTCAATGGTTTTTTTTTATTTTAACTTAACCTAGATTTGCCTAAAGAACTTGTTTTATAAAGGAACTTGTCTATGGATTACATTAAATTCTTTTAATTAAATTATTCGAAGTTTATTTAGTGGATTATACTCTTTATATTTAGACGTTTATTAATTTATTTTTTTAAGTGATCTTATAATTGGTTGGTATATTAAAGGTAGAGTATTTAATTAAAGATACCTTAAATCTTAAAAATATTTTAATATAGAAAATTACCAATATTTACCAAATATCCAAACATATAACCTCGTAAAATTACAAAATTTTAAGTGATAGAAAATTTTAGCACAATAAACCAGATCCATGAAAACTCAAAAATACGCAGAACTTAACAGATCACCACCAAAAGCAATTATTCTATACAGCACCTTCATTGAGCATCTTCGTTCATATCTTATGATGATGAAGATTATTGTAAAGATTAAAAGTCGCACGATCCCAAAATCAAATTGAAATCCTATCTCCTCTGTAAAAATTTCCCGGGCAAATATTCCCGGGTTTCGGCACCAAGAGATTTAAAAGAAAATAATAATATGGATGAATTAGAGTTTGCAGGCTATACCGTTCAATTACTTTATTATTTAATACAGCTGTATTAAATAATAAAGTAATTGAACAGTATAGCCTGCAAACTCTAATTCATCCATATAATTTTTACTGTTCGTGGAGTCTTTACAATTACCTGAAAATAATAATGATACAAGTCACTTTTTATAATTTTTTTTATTCATCTTTTTAAGCAACGATTTATTCTGTTCAGAGGTTATTTAGATTCTAAACCATGATAAAATTAGTCGCGCAACGACTATCAATTGTTTTTTTTTTTTTTTTAACAAACTAAATGTTTACATATCATCCACATATTTACATATATAATTATATTACAATCAAATTATTCATTTATTTATTTTATACTAAATATTTTTCTACTAATGTCTTAAAACGAAATATCAATTCGTAACACGCACGTCAAAGTCGTCCTTGTATCTGAACCTTCAATTATTGTTGTTTTCAACCCTGAAACTTTTAGTTTTAATTTTTATAACAGTTAGACATTATAGTATATATCAAGATAAATAAAAATAGCTTTGAAATTCAGTCTGAATAATAGGTATGCTTCCTGAAAAATTTAAATGGCAACAATATGATAAAAGAATATGAGGGAAACTTGTTTAGAAAAATAACATTTTCTAAGAGCACAATTTTAAATTAAATTTTAAGACTTGTTGCTAAATAGCAAACATATTTTGACACTATAAGTAAATATAAAATTAAGTGTTGATATTCTGATAGAATATATAGTTGGTGACTGAAGATAGGGAAAGATTCTAGAATTCCTTAAGAAGGGGCCGAACTATCTGTCTCTGTCTAATAGCGTTTTTCATTATTTATATAAACACTATCCTTTATAACAAGAAAAAAATAGCAGCCCCCGCTAGATATTAGTATAGCTAGTAAATTTTGTAATAACAATCAAATTTTTTACCGCATAGTTTTTGACTAATTAGAGACCTACTAGCAATCTAGAATATAACCTATCTTTTTTTGGTAGGTCTCTAATTATTCAAAAACTACGCAGTAAAAAAATTTGTTTGTTATTACAAAATTTACTTATTATACTAATATCTAGCGGGCGCTGCTATTTTTTTCTTGTTATACCAGATAGTGTTTACATAAATGATGAAAAACGCTATTAGACAAAGACAGATAGTTCGGCCCCTTCTTAATTAATTTATTGTAACTTTTGGCTTTTCTCTGGGTGGCTCGTTGATCTCGTTGACATCAGACTTTGAAGCTTTGATGTGTGGTTCTGATAAGCAAAAATTCAAATACTTACAAACTAATGAATTTACTGAATTCAAATTAATGATTTATAATAAAAAGGAATTAACGTAAAAGAAAAATATAAATACTGAGTTTGAATGAAAGTGAATAAAGAATTAAATATTTAATTAAATTAATAGTAAATCATAAGAAAGATAAATAATAATAAAGTGATGAACGACGAGGCGGATTACAGGATAGGTTTAGCGGAACTGATAAATGACTTTGAGCCAAAACATTATATTTTTAATATTCAACAAAAAATTTTTTTATTGATGGGACTGAAAAATCAATACAAAAAAAAGAATGCAAGTGGATCTTTGTTGCTTCGAGTCAAGAAATATCACGATTACAGGTTTCGATGTTACCGGCAACGGGTTAAACTATAGACAAACGGTATGTGTCTCGAGTGACACCTGGTTAAAGGCAATATAAAAAATACAGGATTAGTAACCCATATGCGCGTTAATTTAATTAAAGGGGATGAACTAGTTGTGGTATTTCTATCGACTAGTGGAGGCACTACCTCGACCCGACAGGTAGAGGTAGCAAGGTAGGAAGTCGTGTAATGTTATTTTTCTAATACATGACTTAAGATGTTAAAAAGAAACCTTAACTCCAAGTTCACTCCTAGAAAGTCAAGGAGAGAATTGGATCACCGTGAACATTTATAGTTCTTCTCCTAGTACAAAAAAAGGGTCTTGTCATGGGCTGAAGAAAACCAATTAATTAATATAATTTATTATATTACATCTGAAAATTACGATTTGGGTGCTATAAATATTATTATTATGAATTACGCAAAGAAGTTAATATTAATACAAGTGCGAGAGAGTGATCCGAACTTCGTGCGGACGTTTGCGGGTTTAAAAACAAGCTTTCTGCTCGTCGAAGTGATTTTCACCCTGGGCAAACACGTCTGCGCCAGATTGAAACCACTTTCTCGCACTCATATCGAAAATAGCTATTTTCTGTTGAGTTACTAAACAGAATTCTCTTGTACAATGTGCAAATGCTTGTTTTTAAACACGTTCTTTTGTACATGCTAACGCAAAAACAAGCTTTGTGAACGGAGTGCTAAAAATATTTTATTGCATTGTTTTTGAAAAAAGTAAGGATCGCAAAAATATTTATAAAAATAACTTATTATGAGAATAATTTTTTTATTTATTTTTTGTCAATTGTTTACTCTTTTTATTTAATACTACGAATGGTATACTAAAACAATATATTTTTCAACACCTATCCCGAAAGTACCATTTTTTTCCTGGCTTCGAAAAAACAAAGTGGTATTTTCGGCCCGGTATTAGGAAAAATTGCATTTTCCCCACGGAAGCAAAAAAAAGTATCTGAAATCGTATGTTTGACAATTTACATACGATTTAGGATATTCTTTACTTTTGCTTCCTAGGTAAAAAATATACTATTCACTAGAATTTATTAGAATAATAAATTAATTTTAGTCATAAATTTTGTTGGTATTTTTGAAACTAATAATAATTATTCATTTTTACTTCGCTTATTGCTTGCTATTTAAAAAATACCAAAATATTTATCCTAAAATGAAGATGAGTTAGATTTTTACATGTAAAAAAGAGAAAATATATTATTTAAAATTTTTAAAACTGAGTTAAAAAAATTCTGCAGTTTCAAATTCAAAATATTTAAATTGAGCCATATATTGCATCATCTTGCACACTTAGATAATTTTTTATTCCATTTTATATGAACAAAAATTTTAATTTTTTTTAAATTTTGAGTTTTGGAAATACTTGCATGATCTGGTCAGTTATATAGTGTGATAATCTTTATTAGAAAATTAGTAATAAAAAAACTCTGTTACAACTTGGCTTGACGATGTACGCATCAGGTTAATTTCTTATTATTGTGAAAACCTTAATTTTTAAATAATGAATTACTTTCACACTTATGCTGGTTTTATTATTTTAAATTTAATTTTGTGAATTAATTAATATTTTAAAATAATAAATTTTATTAATAAATTTAAATTCATCATAATCTTATATTATTTTAATAAAATTTCATTTAATTTCGGATCTTTTAGAAGGGAGGGCAATCGCCCTTATCGCCCCCTCCTGGATCCGCCACAGCATGGAAGATTTCACTAAACTATTCGTAATATTCCACTAAAATATTTAAATGGAATCTTCCATGCAGATTCTAGGAAGTCTCCACGGAATATTTTAAAATATTCCACTGGAATCTTCTATTGAAAGTTTTCAAGATAATTTCAAGAATATTTCAAAGAAATGTACAAAAACTTTTCCGGAAAATTCCATGAAATATTCACAAAAGATTTATGGAATAATTCATGAAATATTACATGTAATGTTTATGAAATATTCCACTGGAATATTTCATGAAAGATTCTAGAAAGGTTCCATAAACATTTCGCTGGAAGATTCCGGAAATCTTCTAAATCGTACAGCAAAATATTACATGAATCATCTAAAAATATTCCACTAAATATTTCACAGAAAGATTTAAGTAATCTTCCGGTAGAATATTCCACGAAAGATTTCAGAAAGATTCCATAAACATTTCATTAGAAGATTTCTAAAAATTTTAAAATCGTATAGCAAAATATTACATGAAGATTCCAAAAATATTCGATAAAATATTTCACAGAATGATTAAATTGATCTTCCGATGAAATATTCCACAAAATATTCCACAGAAAGATTAAAGTAATCTTTCAGTGAAAGATTTCATGACAGATTTCAGGAAGATTCCATAAACATTGGAAGAACCAGGAAAATTTTTAAATCGTACAGCGGAATATTACATAAATCTTCCAAAAATATTCCACAAAATATTTCACAGAAAGATTTAAGTAATCCTTTGGTGAAAGATTTCATGGAAAATTTCAGAAAGATCTCATTAAAATTTCGTTGGAAGGTTCCAAATAATTTTAAACTTGTACAGAGAAATATTGTATGAAGAATTTCAAGAAGATTTCATCAACGTTTTGCTAGAAGAACCCGAAAAAATTTAAAATTGTACAGCGGAATATTACATAAATCTTCCAAAAATATTTCACGAAATATTTAATAGAAAATTCAAGTAATCTTTTGGTGGAATATTGCATGAAAGATTTCAGAGACATTCCATAAACATTTCATTAAGAGATTCCGAATAACTTTAGGATCGTAGAGCGCAATATTACATAAATCTCCCAGAAATATTCCACAAAATATTTCACAGAAAGATTTTACGAAGATTCCATAAATATTTCGCTGGAAGATTCCGAAAAAGTTTAAAATCATACAGCGGAATATTGCATATATCTGCCAGAAATATTCCACAAAATATTTTACAGAAAGATTTAAGTATTCCTCAAGCAAAAAATTTCAGGAAGAGTTCATAAACGTTTTGCTAGAAGAACCCGAAAAGTTTTTAAATCGTACAGCGATACATTACATAAATCTTCCAGAAATATTTCACAAAATATTTCACAGAAAGATTCAAGTAATCCTTTAGTGAAATATTTCATGAAAGATTTTAGAAAGATTTTATAAACATTGCGTCGGAAGGTTCCAAATAATTTTAAACTTGTACAGAGGAATATTGAATGAAAAATTTCAGGAAGATTTCATGAACGTTTTGCTAGAAGAACCCGAAAAATTTTAAAATCGTACAGCGGAATATAACATAAATCTTCCAGAAATATTTTACGAAACATTTCACAGAAAGATTTAAGTAATCTTCCGGTGGAATATTTTATGAAAGATTTCACGAAGATCCCATAAATATTTCGCTGAAAGATTCCGGAATCTTTAAAATCGTACAGCGGAATATTACATAAATCTTCCAGAAATACTCCACAAAATATTTCACAGAAAGATTTAAGTAATCCTTTAGTGAAAGATTTTATTAAAGAATTCAAAAAGATCTCATAAAAATTTCGTTGGAAGGTTCCAAATAATTTTAAACTTGTAGAGAGAAATATTGTACGAGATCTGTCCCAAAAGTATCCGACCTACCTCGATTTCTCGGCGCTTGATTTACTCTTAGTCATCCGGGGGGTGTCATCCTTTAAAGTAGTCCCCATTTGATTGAACAAAATGCTCATATCGATGTTTCCAATTATTAAAGCATTCTTGAAATTAAGACTTCGGAATCGCCTTTAGTGCATTCGTCGTATTAGTTTCAAGAGTCTGTTTATTATCGATTCGATGTCCCTTAAGCAGCATTTCCAATCGAGGAAACAGACAAAAGTCGCAGGGGGCTATATCGGGACTGTATGAAGGCTGGCGGAGCTGCGCAACACTGTGTTTCAATAAATACTGCTGCACAAAGTTTCATGCGTGCGCTGGAGCATTGTCGTTCTACCATTTTTAGCAATAAGCAAATTGCGACGAACGCAAAAAAATCGTTGTAAACAAATACACGCTGCGCAGGAACTAAGGCTTTTCATCGGTATCTCAGGCTCCTGACGAGAAAGTTAGGAGTTTCTGGTGACGCTTGTACCCTCCAGAGGTCATCTGAGTCTTTCCGCGCGAAGATATGAACGTAGGTCGGATACTTTTGTGTCAGACATCGTATGAAAAATTTCAAGAAGATTTCATAAACGTTTTGCTGGAAGAATCCGAAAAAATTTAAAATCGTACAGCGGAATATTACACAAATATTCCAGAAATATTTCACGAAATATTAAACAGAAAATTCAAGTAATCTTTTGGTGGAATATTTTATGAAAGATTTCAGGAAGATTCCATAAACATTTTATTAAGAGATTTCGAATAACTTTAGAATCGTACAGCGGAATATTACATAAATATTCCAGAAATATTCCACAAAATATTTCACAGGAAGATTTCAGTAATCCTTTAGTAAAATATTTCATGAAAGATTTCAGATAGATTCCAATTCGCTGAAAGATTCCGAAAATCTTTGAAATCGTACTGCTGAATATTAAATAAATCTCCCAGAAATATTTCACATAATATTTCACAGAAAGATTTAAGTGATCCTTTAGTGAAATGTTTTAAGAAAGATTTCAGAAAGATCTTATAAACATTTCGTTGGAAGGTTCCAAATAATTTTAAACTCGTACAGAGGAATATTGTATGAAAAATTTCAGGAAGATTTCATGAACGTTTTGCTAGAAGAATCCGAAAAAATTTAAAATTGTACAGCGGAATATTACATAAATCTTTCAAAAATAGTACACGAAATATCTAACAGAAAGATTTAAATAATTTTCCAAAAGAATATTTGATGAAAGATTGAAGGAAGATTGCATTTCGCTGAAAGATTTGGAAAAACTTTAAAATCGTACAGCGGAATATTACATTGATCTTCCAGAAATATTTTACAAAATATTTCGCAGAAAAATTTAAGTAATCTTCCATTAACATATTGCATGAAAGATTCCAGAAAGATTCCATAAACATTTCATTAAGAGATTTCGAGCAACTTTAGAATCGTACAGCGGAACATTACATAAATCTTTCAAAAATAGTACACGAAATATCTAACAGAAAGATTTAAATAATTTTCCAGAAACTGTTTCAAATGGCGAGCTCTTTCGATTCCAATTATTTTCTTTAACATAATCAGAGAGCGTGTTTGTCAAATCTTTTGTTAAGCTGATTCTATCAATTATAGCTTGAAATTGTTCTAGGTCTGAATTTAAACGTTTTCCAAATCAATTAACTAAAAAACAAGCAATCTGACAGTATAGCTGGGCGTTGTGCAACAGAGCATTGGAAAGCTGATTGTGAAGGAGTTTGAATTTCTGACCTAAAATTCCACGAACAGCTTCAACAACCCATCTTATCTTTGTTACGAGCCTAGAATTGTTTGACTCCGTTACTGTCAATCGATTCCTTTTACCCTTTAGTGCTGGCATTAAAATCGTAAATCCTTTACTTTCTAATAGTGAAACGACATCGCGAAAACCTCTATCTAAGATAAAAATATCACCTTCTTGTAGCATACTGCTCAGTCCAGTTGGTGATTTTATCAATTCTTTTAGAATTTCAGAATCATTTTTATTTGCATTAAAAGGGCCTTCAACATTTACTATAAAACCATTTGTAGTTGCTATAGTGAAAAGTTTGCACAAACTTTTTTTTTGTCCAGAATAAGACTTACGTTGGTAAGCATTGTTGCTACTTTTTTGATGATACATATAAGTTCCATCGCATATTAAAGCTAAACGATTATCTAATTTATGTAATGTTTTTGCCATAAGAGAAACTTGATTAATCAAAAAATCTCTATGATGAGCCTCATAACTAAAATATTGAGGTAGACTCTTCTGAAAACCTTGTAAGACTGATTCAATGGTTTTTTTAACTTGTTTTTCTTCTAGTTCAAGGATTGATGCAATACATCGATTAGAGATTCTGGTTCTCAATTTAATCAAAAATGTAACAAGAGCTTGTAAAACGCTTCTATTGTCTGAAGTCCTTATCGTAATCATGATATCCTGAAGTTCGATTACATTTTGCCACGTGAAACCTGTCAAAGCTAAGACTCTTTCTTCGGACATTGCACAATCCTGAATTTTTTGGTGGAGCGAAATGTTCACTTATCCGACAAGCAGTTTAAAAATTTTCTCAATTCTTCTGCTTCAATGAAAGATTCATTTGAAAATGCAACAGTATTTATTAAATCATGTTCATAAAATCTATCTTCAATTAAATGAATCTTACAACATTTATTATATTTAGATATGAAAATTCGTTTTTTTGTAAACACTTGAATTCGAGCATTGAAAGGTACAGGTTGAATATCATTCTTTGATTTACATATAAAGCAATAGGCATGCATTGTAAGTTCTTGGAAACACGATGTTAACAGTTTCAAGTGGTATTTTCTCCGACAAATGATACGATGAGTCAGATGAGGTTGTTACCTGACTAGATTCAGAACCACTTGATTCTGTAACTGGAAAATGCTGTTGTGGAGGTGTTTCATAAAGATCTTCTGAAGACTTTTCCATCTGTAAATCATCTGAAATTATCTGACTTGAAGATTGTTGACAAGATTCATCATTTTGAACTGAAACACAGCGTTTTTCTATCATTTTTTGCTTTCGAAATTTTGTTCTACATTTAGTACAAACAATGTCCCCCAAGATAAAAATTTTACCATATTCTTCATTTGCTTGAATTATTTCTTCACGTGTTTCGAATATTTTATAGCTTCCAGTAACTTTCCGTAAGAAAACATTGTAACATGCACATTTAGAATTATTTGTTTTACTCTTCTTGGCTGGAGGCTCGTCAGCGACATTGCTCATTTTGCTGTAAAAAAAAGGTTTTTAAATAAACAAAAATAAAGTACAATTCTTTAAATATCTAATAAAGTCTCAATGATCAAACAGTTTAATGTGGATATTTATAATTTAGCTTTGATTAGCATGATAAAAGATATCAGTCAAACTTCATTTTATTATCATTTTTAAGATAATTTCTGTTGTTGTATGTATGATAGTTTTGCTTAAACATTTATAAGCATTGATACTATGTTCAAGGAAGATATTTTAAAGCAATATACAGAGTATCATTGCTTTAAATATTATTAGTTTAAAAAAAATAATCTAATACGTATCACATGAAATATATTACTTAACATAGACTAAAAATGCAACTGGACATAAATCTGAAGAATAGTGAATAAAAAAATAATAAAAATGAGTAGAGAAAGATAACAATTAAAGTTAAACTTGTTATACTATAAATACAAGTTGATTGTAGTAGTAACGTGTGATTTGTGCGTACAAATCACACGTTAGAATAAGTCCATATCATGGCCAACGAATGTTGAATGACAGTGTAATTACACCATACAATTATGGGCATATATTGGTAGACCGACCATATTTTATGGTGAGCTGTCTACCAGGGATATTATGGAATTTATTATATTGTAAGCACTATAATTTTTCTTCCTTTAAATTAATTTAAATATATTCGGGCAAAAATTGCTCAATTATTAAGAATACATTTTACGAATAGTTTATGGTGTGTTCTAGATTACAATTTTTTTGTACGCTATGCAGAAACTAAACTTACGGATAAAAGAAATCTGTAAATGTAAAAGAACTGATGAAACTTGAAGACAAAAAATTATTTTAAAGAAATATACTTTAAACATTTGAAATGATGGAGATAATTCATTTTTTCATTGCAACAATAGCAAGCTGATTTTTGAAAATATTAATTATATATATGGACTTGGTTAGAGGTCGCGAGAGTGAATGCACGCGTGCGAAAGCAACTCGTGAAAAAAAATTAATATTTGTAAAGATTAGAGTGTAGAATAGGATAAAAAGTGTAAAAAAAAGTAAAGAATAGGTGAAGAATATATAAAATAAAAAGAAAAGTGAATACGAATAGGTTAAAAAGGTGAAAGTTGTATAATAGGCAAGTGGTGAAAAAAGCGAGGTTAGCTATGTTTCATAAGTGAAAGTAGACAAAGGATAGGAAAGTATAAATGGTAAAACTGAGACAATGAATGGAAAAAAAGAGAAAAACGATAAAAGTGATAAAGTGAACGAAAAGAAGAAATATGACAATCTTAGACAATCAACACTAGACAATAAAACAAAAAGAGTTAGTTTTGAGGCCGGGGGAAAAAGCGGGAAAGGGGATTCAGAAGGGAAATTTGAGGATTTTAAAATTAGGATGATCGAAGAAGTAAGGAAAATTAGGCAAGAAAAGATTGATTTAGAAAAGCTAAAGTGCGAATTGTTAGGTACAGTTAAAGAATTAGAAGAAACAATTGATAAAATAGAAGAGAGAATAGAAGGTTGGGAAGAGAGAGAAAGAGATATGGAAACAGCAAGCCGGCTAGTTCGCGCAGTCGTGCAACAGATGGCGCCAGAGGATCAAGCTGGAGTCTAACAAGCGCGGCAAGCGGACTAAGCCTAACAGAAAGAGAGGTATATAGAATGAAAAGACTAGTAAATGAACAGGATAAAAAAGAGAGACAGAACAACATCATGATTAAAGGTTTAAATATAGCTGAGGATGTATTGAAAGAAAAAGTCGAGGAGTTTTTTGAAAATCAGTTAGGACTAAAAGTGAATACGGACAGTACTAGAAAAAGTGGTAATGTGATTGTAGTAAGGATTAGTGCAGAAGTAAAAGCAGAGATCATGAAAAGGAAAAGTAAACTAGCAGAAACGAGAATTTTCATAGAAAATGATTTACCATTTGATGAAAGAAAAAAACAGGAAAAAATGTACTAGTGGATAAAAGAAAAAAAAAGATCTAGGATGGAGTGTAAAGGCTGGCACAGGCAGAGTATTTTTTAAAGGAGTCTGGGTTAGATGGGAAGAAAAAGATAGAATAGAACAAGAAATGGAAATGCAAGTGAATAGGAAAGAAAGTAATAAGAGCGGGGTAAATGAGGAACAGAGTAACAAAGAAAAACAGTGAAGATACAAACAATAAACATAAAAATAATAGTGAAAAAAACAGAAAAGAAAAGGATGGTAAATTTTTATTCTGGAATATAGCAGGGTTGGGAAACAAAGATAGAGAAATGTGGAATTTTATAGAAAGCATGGACTCTATAAGTATATGTGAAACATGGTTGGAAGAAAAAGACGTTGCAAAAATTGAAAAGTACTATCAAAAAAATTTATTTGGAAGATGATACCAGCTATAAAAGAAAATAAAAGAGGAAGAGCGAAAGGAGGATGATTAGTAGGTGTGAGAAAAAACTGGGCGGAAGAAATTTATGGTGTAGCTAAAGAAGTTGAAGAAGGACTGTTAAAAACAGATCAAAACGAAGATGGGAAATTATAGCATTTGGTCGGTATATAATACAGGCAAGGTTGAAAAATTCTACGATATTTGAAGAAAAATCGATTTTTTACAGGAAGAAAATTTAATAATAGGGAGAGATTTCAATATAAGGATAGGATTAGAAGGTAGTATAATAGGTAGTGAGAAGGAGAACGGGAAAGAAAGAAAAAGTAAGGACAGGGTGACTAGTAACGGAGGAAAAAATTTAACAAAATTTATAGGTGAAATGGGGTGGTCAATCTTAAATGGTAACTTCACTGGGGACGAGGCGGGGGAATACTCGTTCATAGGGGGGAAAGGTAGAACGATTATTGACTATGTTATAGTAAACGAACTGGCAAGGGAAAAGATAGGAAAATTTAAAGTTGAAGATAGAATAGAGTCAGATCATACACCTTTAGTAGTGCAGTTAGGTACAGAAGATAAAGTCAGAAACAATAAAGGTGAGGAAAATAAGGTAAAAATGGTATATTTATGGAACGAAGAGAGTATAGCTATCTTTAAAAATAAAACAGAACATATTAAGATAGAAGAAAAAGCAGAAGACACGGTTGAAGATAGATGGCAAGACGCTAAAAAAGTTATAGAAGAAGCGACAGTAAAGAAAAAAATAAAGATAAGGAGATGGAAATTAGGAGATAGAAAGTGGTGGAATAAAGCATGCTCAAAGAAAAAAAGGAAGGTGAAAAAAACATATATGGTGTGGAAAAAAAATAAAGAGCAAAAAGAAAGATATCTACAAGAAAGAAGGGAATGGAGAGAATTGTGTTGAGAAAAACAGAGAGAAGAAAGGGAAGAAGAGTTAGAAAAAATCAGGAATATAAAAAAAGAAAATGAGGTATGGAAATACTTGAACATCAAAGGAAAGAAAAAAAATTGAAAATAATATCACTAAAAAGGAATGGGAGGAACACTTCAGGAGTTTACTGGAAGGTTCGAAAGAAAAAAGGTTAGGGCAAGGTAGAGAAAAAAGAGAAGAAGAAGAAGAAGAAATAACAGCACACAAAATATTAGCAGCATGGAAAATGCTCAAAAAAAGGAAAGCAGCAGGAATTGATAGTATTCCGAATGAAGTGTGGATGTACGGGGGGGGGGGAAGAGCTGATAAATAAATTAGTATGTATAATAGGAAAGGTATGGAAAGGTGAAGGAATTCCGGAGGATTGGAAAACTGCATTGATAGTACCGTTATATAAAAAAGGAGACGCAGAAGAAACAAGTAATTACAGGGGTATCTCTTTGTTATCAACAGCATACAAATTGTATACAGAAGTTATAAAGAAAAGGTTGGTAAAAGAGGTTGAAAATAAAAAAATACTACCGGAAGGACAGGCAGGGTTTAGAAAAGGAAGATCAACAATTAATAACACATACGTACTGAATCATATAGTGCAGACGGCAAAAATAAGGAAAGAAAAAGTATTTACAATGTTTGTTGACCTTAAAGCAGCTTTTGATACAGTGGACAGGGAAAGGCTTTGGAAGATAATGGAAGAAGAAGGAATAAGCAAATACTTAATAGAGAGGTTAAAGGAGCTGTATCAGGAGACCCAAGTAAGGGTTAGAGTGGAAGAAGATTGTACAGAGGAGTTTTGGACGACAAAAGGATTTAGGCAAGGGTGTCTACTGAGCCCGATTCTGTTCTGTATTTATATAGCAGGTTTGGAAAAAGAATTTGAAAAAAGGAACATAGGTGGGATAAAAATAAACGCATGCAGAATTTGGTCTTTGGCTTATGCCGACGACATAGTATTATTAGCACAGAACAGAGAAGCGCTAAACGATATGATAGGTACAATACAAAGATTTTTATTGAACAGAAAACTGATTCTAAGTGTAAAAAAAACAAAAGTGATGATCTTCAACAAGAAAAAAAATTGCAAAATAGAGAAGTGGAAACGGGAAGGCAGGGAGATAAAGGAAGTAGGTAATTTTAAATATCTAGGTTTTAATTTTAATACAAAGGGAAACTATAAAGATCACTTGGCGGAGTTAGGAAGGAAGGGGAAGATAGTGGTTAGGAAAACCTGGGGGTTAGGTGAGAACAAATTTAAAGGAGATTTTAAGAGAAGAAAAGTTTTATTTAGCTACTTAGTGAAAAGTGTAATGTCGTATGCTGCAGAGATATGGGGATGGGAGGAAAGGAAGGAGCTGGAAAGAATACAAATTGACTACATGAGATGGATTTTAAGGCTGGACTTCTGCAAACATAGGTACATTATTTACAAAGAAACAGAATCGAAAAAACTAATTGGAGATTGGGGAAAAAGAGCAGTCAAGTACGAAGAAAAAATAAGTAAACAGGAGGAAGATAGACTGACAAAAATGTGTCAATTAGAAAAAGTAAAAGGAGGGGAAAACGATAAATACAGTGAAGAGAGGAAGAAATTTTATAACAGGCTAGGATTGAGTACTGTACAAGTGGATCTATGGAAGGGCAGGAACAAAGAAATATACATAGAAGTTGTGAAAAGGCAAAAGGATATAGAAAATCAAGAAAATTGGAGCAAAATAAAAAAATCAAAGTACAACAATAGGTACAGGGATATAGCGGTAGAAGGTTTACCTAGGTATTTAACAAATTGTAAAAGAGGAAAAGACGCAGAAGTGATTGCTAGGGTAAGATGTGGAAATATGGAGGAGAATAATAGGTATTGGCTAGGCGAAGAAAAATTATGTGGAGCATGCAGGGAAAAATTAGGTACGTAGGAACACATAGTTAGGGAATGCAGGATGCTAGGGCAAATAACTGATAAATTGAGAGGTGTACAATACATAAAATTAAAGAATATAACAGAAAAGAAAGGGTATGATGCGATCGTGAAGGAATTGAAATTAGTCGTAAAACAGAAAAACAAAACGGAGTAGGTATGTAGAGTAAGTTAAATAAACAAAAAGAAAAAATAGTAGGTAAAATAGTGGTAGAATAGACTGATTAGAAAAAAAAAAAATTGGGCGTCAAGTAATACATGAAGTAGAGAAGCATAATTATTATGTAAGGGCTGTCGTTGCGTGGATGAATGAATGAGTAAACGAGCGTATATTTTGTAAAACAGAGCGTATTAGAAATAAAGAAAATAAGCAGGAAAAGAAAACATGCAAATTAACAAAATAGGTAAAGGATTGAAAATGTAAAATGTAGCTAGGCAAATGTATAACAAAAATTTAAAAAGGTAATTAGAAAAAGGGAAGAAAAAATGTAATTCAATTAAATTTATAGCAGGTTGCGTACAGGTAGTTGAATAAGTTGGATACAGTTGTAAAATACAAAATGGGTAATGGAAATTTATGTAAATATGTAAAAAAAATGTAAAAATATGAAACATGTAAAATAGGCTAAATGTAAATGCAGGTAAACCAAAATAATTAGTGTGTTTGGAAGGATGTGTGGATTAAGGTTAAGTTTTATTTGTGAACCAAGTCCATTTCTGGGCCTTAGGGCTGAAATAAATAAAGATTATATATATAATTATATATATACAAATATAGGTACATTTCAAATACATAGATTTATAAATTATTAAAAACTCAAGTTTCTATCTAGTGTTTGTAAAGAAATAATTATGAAGATTATTAACTTATTTTATCAAAGTTAAAAGGCTTGCTATTATAAAGTACTTGTAACTAGTAGGAATTGTTATAGCCAACATTAATATATTAGTTTAAATATAAAAGTATTAATTAATAGGATCATTTAATTAATAAGTAAGTGCATTAGAAATATTAAATATTGATAAAAAGTAAATTATCATTTTATTTGTCAATTTTTTTTAACTAAATCACCATCATTGAGAAATTTTTATCAATTTACTTTGATATCGACGTTAAGTAAGACACATATACATAAAATAATATAAAATAGTATAAATATTTAAATTAAACAAAAATTGTTTTCAATGAGACTTTTATTTTTTCCAACTGCTTAAATAAGATTATCTATTAATTGCTTTAATAGATAAACATAAAGTATAATTATATTTTTGTCCATAATCTTTCAGTGCTTATTTGCAGTCGATCACTGTAAAACTTATATCAACCTATATTTTAACATTTTCCTCAACATTGAATTATTTATATAAATTCATCTTTAATAGCTTAAGATGAATTTATAAAAGTATAATTTTCGCCCGAATCTAACATAGAACAATGATAAAATTTTTGTGGGACACCAAAGATGTAAGGTCTATGACCTTATTAATGTTAAACCAACTGCTACAATGAGGTGGCATGTACGAAATGTGCAGGGAAACATGAGGCGAATCATTGTAATAAAAATATTTTGCTATGTGTTAATTGCATTTACAGCAATAACAAATACCAAGCTAACCATGATACAAATCACTCTGCATGTGATAGTGACACGTGTGCAATATTCAAATCAAAAATAAAAAAATACATAGAACAGACTGATTATCCAATGAAGCCTGTTTTACCGAAATATGATGGTACAGCAGGAAACTACCAAAGAAGATCTACAACTACACAATCGATGACGTCTATACCAGAAGCACTGACGGGAAGCAGAAACAGTTTATTAAGTGACGACTCACCTCGGCATATAAACAATAATAAACGCAATGGCACATAATAATGATATAGATATAGTAGAAAATGAAAAAATTTGTGATAGTCTTGAAACTCTCAACGGATATGTTTGTGATACTAATAACTTAATACTTTATGTAAATATAAGAAGCTTAAACACAAATTTTGAAAGGTTACAAATGTTGGTTGAGGGTTTGGTGACTAAGCCGAATATAATTGTATGTGCAGAGACATGGAATCTTGAACATTATAAATACTATGGGATAAATGGGTACAAAATATACTACAATAATAGTAGATTAAATAAAGCAGATGGTGTGGTTATGTATATTAGTGAAAACTTGTGTGAGACAACTAGTACAGAGAATTATGGTAAACTAAGTATAATAAATACTAAAATCAAAATGCAAGATAACGAAAATATAGAAATAAGCGGAATATACAGATCACATAACTTACATAAAACGGAATTTATATTAAATTTAGAAAGATTCTTAAAAACAAAGAAAAATATTAAAAATCATTATATTATTGGGGATTTTAACATCGATATTTTGGAGCAGGACTGTCTCAGTCTTAATTTCCTTTAATAATTTCTTAGAAAAAGGATACATATCTTACTTTAATGGTGTAACAAGGCCAAAAGATAACAATTCTGAAGGTTCTTGCATTGATAATGTTTTTATTAAAACAGATGGTAAAAATATTAAATCATACAAATTAAGTCTGGATTTTACAGATCATTTTCCATTAATAGTCACGACTGAATATATATGTTCTAAAGAAATTGATAAAGTTAATTACAGTAAAATAAGCTATTATAAATTGAAAAATATTGTAAAATCAAAGAACTGGGAATTAATCAAGACTGAGACAAATCCTGATTTAGCTATTGAAATGATAATTAGCGAAATTCAAAATTGTATGAACTTGGCAATAAAGAGTAGTAAAAGTAATGATAAAAATAAACCAAGAAAATCTTGGATTACTAAAGGAATTATAAAATCATGTAATACAAAAGATAATCTATATAAACTATGGAAAAAAAATCCAAAAAACGAAATCTTAAAACAAGATTTCAAAAACTATACGAAAATTTTGAATAATTTGTTGAAAAGAATAAAAATGATACAAAAAATATATGGAAGTATGTACATGATAAATTAGGTAATAAAAAAAGAAAAAATAACATAAAATATTTGCGTGATGAAAATAACAAAATTATAAATGACAATAAAGAAATGGCCAATTATATAAATAAATATTATAGTGAAATAGGAGAAAAACTAAGCCAAAAAATCGAACAATCTAAAGAAAAAATAATACTGCCACCAATGGTCTCAAACACAATTTATTTAAGACCTACAAACTATTTTGAAGTACATAAGATAATACATAGGTTAAAGGATAAGTCTGGTGCAGTTGATAACATAAATATGAAAATATTAAAAGCTATATCTGAAAATATTTCGGAAGTTTTGGCCCATGTTTTCAATCAGTGCATGCAAAAGTCTGTTTGGCCAGAAGTTCTTAAAATAGCAGAAATAATACCAATTTATAAAGCAAATGATAAACATATTGTGTCAAATTACAGACCGATATCACTGATTTTGGCTAAGATTTTCGAAAGAATAATCTATAATAGAATATATAATTTTGTGCAGAAAAATAAACTGATTAATTTACATCAATTTGGTTTTGTTAAGGGTAAGGGAACCAAAGACGCTTTGAAATATATATCGAGTATAATATACAATAAATTAGATAAAAGTGAACCTATAATTGTCACATTTTTAGATTTAGCCAAAGCGTTTGATACGGTTAATCATGAAATACTTCTTGATGAATTATATAATTATGGTATCAGAGGGAATGCTAACCAACTACTCAAAAATTACTTAACGAATAGAAAACAATCAGTAAAAATACAGGATTCCAAAAGTGAATATTGTAAAATTAGTACAGGTGTTCCTCAGGGAACAATATTAGGACCTCTTATTTTTATACTATACATTAATGATATGTTGGATAATTTACCAAAGGGTTCCATATTATCTTATGCAGATGATACGGCAATAATATCGAAAGAAAAAACGTGGCAAGCCACACAAGATAAAATGAATGAATATCTTGCATATGTTAATGTATGGTTGGCTTGGAACAAATTAACTCTAAATGTTGAAAAAACAGTATTTATGCCTTTTGGTAATTACAAGAATAGTATTCCAAAAACTTTAGAGGTTGAAATTAATAATAAGAAAATAAAAGGTGTTGAAAATTTTAAATACTTGGGAATTATTTTTGATTCGAATATGAGATGGGATATGAACGTAGAGAACTTAATAAAGAAAACCAAATATCTTACATTTATATTTTCCAAATTAGCTTATATTATGCATACAAAAACATTACTTATAATATATTATGCATTATTTAACAGCATAATTAGTTATGGAATAATTGCTTGGGGAGGCATTTACAAAAGTAATATAAGACCATTACAAAGTTTACAAAACAGAATACTAAAAATAATCTATAAAAACACTTTTGAAATAGAAAACTATCCCCTAAATTTAGAGCAACTATTCTCTTTAGAGTCATTAATGTTTCATTACCATGAATTAATGGATAAATATAAGGTACAAAATAGCAGTACTAGGAAAAAATGTTTGCAAATGCCAAAAATGATCAAAAAGATTAGTGAGAAAAATAGTTATACTGTAGCTATAAGACTTTATAATTTACTACCGAATGATCTCAAAACAATTGAGAGTAATAAAAAATTAATTAAGAAAAAGTTAAAGAAATGGATTAAGTCTAATATATATAAAGATGTACTTGGGGGTTAGAGAGATATAATATATATATGAATTACGTTCACCCTACTAATATTTTAGTTGGACTGAGCGATGTGATAAAAATATTAAAACACAAATAGCAAGGGTGCACTACTTATATTTTTATTATTATTTGTATTAGTTTATAAGTTAATGTATAAGTATTTTCTGTAATTTATACCAGACCTACGATCAGGCATACTTTGCCTATGTAGGATTACTTTGTAATTAACTGGTTGATAAATAAAATAAATAAAAATAAAATCTGATTAAAATGTTACAGAAAAAAGAGGCCATAAGCGAATTGAAATTTTTAAATTTGATTATTTTATATCATAACATTTTTATTCTTACTTTAAAAGTATAATGATGTTAACCTTTTTATATTTGCACTAATTTTAACTAAAAAATTAAAACCTTAAGAATGAATTTAATAAGATACCACTGATGATAAAAACAATATGAATACTACATAATATTTTGTCAACAGTGAGAATTAAACAAGTTTTGAAGTTATCGATATTATTAATGACTATGGGCGATTAGGGTTATCACACGCTAGAAAAAGAACAGGGAACAGATATAAGAAATACATCACTTCTATATCTATATATATATATATGAGGAATAGCGAGTTGTTGCTAGGAACAACGCGCTTATTTTTCATATATATATATATATATATATATATATATATATATATATATATATATATAGATATAGAAGCAATGTATTTCTTATATCTGTTCCTGTTCTTTTTCTAGCGTGTAATAGCCCTATATATTATCAAAGGTTTCGGATTTATTATCTTAACCTCATACAAATTATAATTCAAATATTTGACCCTAACGTTTTATCAAAAAATCTTCTTAAACATCTACAATAATAATTGTTATGAACCATATAATATCGAATCAATTTTTATTATACAATGTTATTTTAATATTGTAATATAGCCCATGAAATAATATTATCGTCTTAAACTACAATTTCGTTAGAAATAAATCCTTACCTAATATATAAAATTAATAGAAATAGGATTTTATTTTTTATAATAATATTCGTAATACTGTTTCAATTCTAATATTCGTTATTCTATTTACAAAATATTTTACATATTACTTTTCTTTGGCCCGAACTTAGGCCCGAATTCATAGTAGTGTCTTGAGTATTAAGTATGACTTAAAAATTAAGTATCGTTACTTGAGTATCAGCTGCTACTTCATTTGAGTATTACATCTTTACCGACGACTACCTTATTTGTGTGATTTTGTTTCATAACTAACTGTGATATCTTCTTCATGTAGCACTCAATTGAATTAACAGCTGATACTCAGGTAACGACACTTAAGTTTTAAGTCATACTTAATACTCAAGACACGACTATGAATTCGGGCCATAATGTTTTTTTATGGCTCTAATTCATAGACCCAACTTAAGTCTAAGGCTAGAAGTTATAGTTGTTACTCAGTTTTCAAATATTCTATCCTTATTCTGCTTATGGAAAAAGGATAAGAACATAGATAGAATATCTGAGAACTGAGTAAAGACTATAACTTCCATCCTAACGATTGTTACTTGAGTTATGTTACTGAATTCGTACCTACGCCAATGGAAATAATAAAATACAATACATGACATAAGTGCAAACTTTATTTATTATCTTTGAAACGATTGCAAATGTCATAAAATAATTGCGAATAATATGCGCTTTTTAACAAAAATATATTTAATATTGTAATATTTATATGAGACATGTAAACAAGATTTCAATGTATTCGCATGCTCACATTTTTTTACACAGTGTAAAAATAGACCACATAGCTTTCGCAAAAGTGTGACTTAAGAAGGGGTCGAACTATCTGTCTCTGTCTAATAGCGTTTTTCATTATTTATATAAACACTATCCTTTATAACAAGAAAAAAATAGCAGCCCCCGCTAAATATTAGTATAGCTAGTAAATTTTGTAATAACAATCAAATTTTTTACCGCATAGTTTTTGACTAATTAGAGACCTACTAGCAATCTAGAATATAACCTATCTTTTTTTGGTAGGTCTCTAATTATTCAAAAACTACGCAGTAAAAAAATTTGTTTGTTATTACAAAATTTACTTATCATACTAATATCTAGCGGGGGCTGTTATTTTATTCTTGTTATACCGGATAGTATTTACATAAATGATGAAAAACGCTATTAGACAAAGACAGATAGTTCGGCCCCTTCTTAAGTAAAGATTTAGATTACATAGTGATAAAAATGCCAAAGTCAAGCTTCATATTATTAAATCATGATTCTAATGTTTGTATTGATAAGTTTTTCTTACGAAATATAAATTCATATGTAATCTCAAGTTAATATTTTGACTGTACTTATAGCTGAACCTCTGAAATGACTTATTTATCAAAACATTTTCTTTTGTTGAAGTAATATAATATTTAAAAGATTTTATCACATATGAAGTAGAGAAATATCAACAAAATCATGAAAGAAGTGTTTAAATACCTAATCTAAAATGTGGATTCGTGCAAAAATATGATGCGAATGTTTGTAAATCTTATTTTCCTGACTTGATTGCATAATTTAATTCATAAATAAAGTTCTAGAATACAATTTTATAGTATAAATAATAATACAAAGTTTGCGAATGAGCTACAATCAGCCAAAAACATCGAAAAAACGAGTTTTTCGCATTTTTCACTATGGCGCACCAACAGAAAATATCTGGAAAAATTCAAGCAAGTAATTTCAAACAAAATACAAGTTTTTTTGCAAGAATTGACCCTGTACCGCATTTCCCGTAAAAATAGGAGGGGTTTAAATTTTTTTTTCATCTTTTTAGGTTATATAGCATCATCAAATCTTTATGAAAAAATTTTACATGATTTTTAATCATTTAAGCTATAAGCACGATTTTCTTGGGGTCTTTTTACCGACTAGATGCGGAGAAAAAAAATAAATAGTGAAAAAATAATTTTTTATATGCTGTGGACAGGGGAGGGGGGTCGTGGTCTGCAAATATGACAAAAACTATTTTTTTTTATCCAAAACAAAGTTAAAAGGTCAAACAAAAATTTCAGGGACAGGGAAAAATTGACTATTCTAACGGGGGGTACCCTTTAAATGATTTTCCAGTAGAATATTTCATGAAAGATTAGAGAAAGATTGCATTTCGCTGAAAGATTCGAAAAAACTTTAAAATCGTACAGCAGAATATAATATTAATCTTCCAGAAATATTTTACACAATATTTTACAGAACGATTTAAGTAATCTTCCATTAAAATATTGCGTAAATGATTCCAGGAAGATTCCATAAACATTTAATTAAGAGATTTCGAATAACTTTAGAATCGTACAGAGGAATATTACATAAATCTTCCAGAAATATTTCACAAAATATTCCACATAAAGATTTGAGTAATCTTTTAGTAAAATAATTTACGGAAAGATTTAAGAAGGGGCCGAACTATCTGTCTTTGTCTAATAGCGTTTTTCATCATTTATGTAAACACTATCTGGTATAACAAGAAAAAAATAGCAGCCCCCGCTAGATATTAGTATAATAAGTAAATTTTGTAATAACAAACAAATTTTTTTACTGCGTAGTTTTTGAATAATTAGAGACCTACCAAAAAAAGATAGGTTATATTCTAGATGGCTAGTAGGTCTCTAATTAGTCAAAAACTATGCGGTAAAAAATTTGATTGTTATTACAAAATTTACTAATTATACTAATATCTAGCGGGGGCTGCTATTTTTTTCTTGTTATAAAGGATAGTGTTTATATAAATAATGAAAAACGCTATTAGACAGAGACAGATAGTTCGGCCTCTTCTAGTAATCTTCTAGTGGAATATTTTATGAAAGATTTCACTACGATCCAATAAATATCTCGCTGGAAGATTACGAAAAATTTTAAAATTGTACAGTGGAATGTTGTATCAGATATTTCAGAAAGATTCCATAAATATCATGCTAAAGGATCCTAAAAAACTTTAAAATCGTACAGCGGAATATTACATAAATCTCCCACGAAATATTTCACAGGGAAATTTAAGTAATCTTCCATTGAAATATTGCATGAAAGATTCCAGGAAGATTCTATAAACGTTTCATTAAGAGATTTCGAATAACTTTAGAATCGTACAGCGGAATATTTGTAAGGGTGGGTTTTATTTGGGAAATTATAATTATATAAATTTAAATAAGAAATAATAGTTTGTCTATAACCTCCAAATCCTAAGATTCCTCAGCCTACAAAAATAATAATATGGATATAATAAGGGAATCAGATACTCTACCTTTAATATATCAACCACGTATAAGATTAATTCAAGAAACAAGTTAATAAAAAAAAATAAATATATAGGTTGAAATCCAATTAGCAAACTTTAACTAATTTAATTAAAAGAATTTAAATTTAAACCGCATGGAAATTTCTGTTTAAAGCAAATTCTTAATATAATCATATGTTAAATTAAAAAAAGAAAATCTATTGAATTGATTTTTATGTTAAAATACGAAATAAAATTATTAATTTTAAAATATCAAGCAATAATAACAATCTTAATTTTCCTCAATACTGTAGGAGTTGATCAACGGGTGTAACACGTGCTCAATATATATATTTTATGTTATGTAAGGGTAGGGGCTCGCACAGCAGTGTGTATCCCAGATTACGCAATCTTCCGGTTGGTGGTGCTAGTATCGAGAGTCCTCTTATTCTGTCTCTCTGACCTTTAATAGGCGTTGCGTGGAGGTGATGTTATATACTTTGTAGTAATTTAATATATATATTTGCTATATATATCCAGAAATTCAAATACTATGATTTTTATTTTTAAAGTAATAAGGTATTTCAAACATTTAACTTTCATACTTTGTTATCTTCACAAATTTAATGAAAAAAATTTTATAAATCAGAGAAAAGTTATACAAGAAAAACAGTTTTAAAGAGTTTTGCAAATAACCTATAAATTATTAATTTCTCACCAAATTAGAATTTACACCAACAAAAAAAAGAATTTTAATCACTTTATTATTTTAACAATAAATCGATAATAAATTAATAATTTTATAAATTAAATGAAGTCAGAGCCTAGTTGGTGACACTAGTATCGGGTTTCCTCTGAGAGTCGTTTTGAGACTTGCTAGTTATATTTGAAGCGTATAGCTGCAAAAGTAGTTATCTCCAAAAAAATTTTTTTCAAGAAATGACATTTTTTGCTGTACTTATACTTAAAAGTCAGTGTATTTTGCAATATACCATATTTTTTTCATTTCATAAAAGAAGACTATACCTATCTTTTGGTCCCATATGATTTTTTCATGATAAATTTTAATGTTCTGTATACGAAAAGGCAATAAAAATGAATTTGGAATAAATGGAGATAGCCACCTTTGCAGCTACACGCTTCATTTTCATTATATATATTTCGCAAGGCTTTTCACCACTATATAATTGATAATTTTACTATTTAATCGAAATGGATACTATATGATCAAAGTGACTTATAAAAATGATTAATTTTATGAATTCAATAAAACACAAAATTAAATAAAAGAAAACTTTAAAAGAAATTTTTCTAGACTCAACCACTAATTGTTATTTTATATTATAGATAATTGAAATTTCACTTTGATAAGATATAATTAAAGAGAAGAAAATAACTTGTATTCAGAGAGACACCACTTTAACTATCAAAAAAGAATATATAAAGGTAAATAGTTAAGTCACCAAATTTATTTTTACACTACACGTTATTAGGATAGGTAGATAAAAGAAATTTCACTCATAAACTTTCACTGTTTCACTTTCCTCACAAGAAAAATTATATATATTCAGTTTTTACAATTTTTTACGACAAAAACTTACTTAACACACAAAATAAAAAAAGATTTATAGGTTAAATATCCACGTGGCTATTTTTATAGCCTGCCGTGGACTTCCGCTAATTTTTTTGTTTTTTACACTAACAATAATTCGCAATTTTTCTTCGCGAAAAAGAGAGATTATACGCACTAATTTCTTTAATTGGGTTCTCACTGACACAAAAAAAAAATTATTTTATTCAATTAGATTATACCTTATTTTCTCTGCGGTGATTTGCATCAGCCATTTCGATTTCAATATGCCGCAATTAAGGTGAAGTCATCCTACACAATACTAATCTACTCCCCGAAATGGCCGTTGGTGGCTGACGAAGGACCCTCTGGGAAAGATGGCCAAGAGTAAGGTGTAGATAGCACATGCGGAAGAAAAGAAATTAAATTCTCGCGAGCGAAGTTTTTAAATCAATAACAACAACAAAGAAAAAATATATAATTTAACAATAATCTCTTTTTTTTTTAAACTTAACAAAGATAATAATTCAACAATTTAAATAACAAGGTGAACTTTAACAAACTTTTAAAAATATCAAAAAAGCACCTGTATAACACGATAACTGGAACGACAATGAAGCACGGAAAAGAAGGAAGCAAACACTGAGCATAGGTGGCTTCTTCTTCTCTATTGCTCCCCTTGTTACTCTTGTTATGTCCTATCTACTATCTCTTTCTTAACTAGTAACTCCCGAATCAAATTAGTTTCTTTTCATTACATAATCTAATTATTCTGGTGTAGTTCGCTACTCACTAGTCAAATTAATGTTTTGTTTCCTGTACTAGAGTAGTATTTTTACACTTCACCTGTTACGCCATCTGCGCGCTTGATTTGATTAAAGTTTATATTATTTTCACTATAAATAGCTAATCAAACTTCTTATTACAAGGTTTAAATTCTTATCAAACAATTTTATTTTTAACTATTCGTTATATTAACCCATTAAGGCCAATCAAATCTGGATAGGATAGCAAAAAAGTAACTACGCCATTCTTTGCATAATCAAAAAATAAAGTATACGTGTTTTTTCTTTTGCCATTTGTAATTGTTTATGAAAAATTATTTAAACAAATTACCAAAAAGTTCATAGTTTAGAAAAACTAAATGCGGAAATCGATTCTACGGGAAAAATCATGAAAAAAACCTAAGTAACATATATTTGTCAGAGTCCAATTTGTCAGTGTAAAATGAGGATAAACAATTGCATCCTGGCCGGGAGTGAAAGTGACTATGTCTAGTCCCATGTAAAATCTGGATACGATAGCAAAAAAGTAACTACGCCATCCTTTGCATAATCAAAAAATAAAGTATACGTATTTTTTCTTTTGCTATTTGCAATTGTTTATAAAAAAATTATTTAAACAAATTACCAAAAAGTTCAAAATTTTAAAAAATTAAATGCAGAAATCAATTCTACGGGAAAAATCATGAAAAAAACCCAAGTAACATATATTTGTCAGAGTCCAATTTGTCAGTGTAAAATGAGGATAAACAATTGCATCCTGGCCGGGTGTGAAAGTGACTATGTCTAGCCCCATGTAGAATCTGGATAAGATAGCAAAAAAGTAACTACGCCATCCTTTGCATAATCAAAAAATAAAGTAAACGTGTTTTTTCTTTGGCTATTTGTAATTGTTTATGAAAAATTATTCGAACAAATTACCAAAAAGTAAATAATTTTAAAAAACTAAATGCGGAAATCGATTCTACGGGAAAAATCATAGAAAAAACCTAAGTAACATTTTTTTGTCAGAGTCCAATTTGTCAGTGTAAAATGAGGATAAACAATTGCATCCTCGCCGGGAGTGAAAGTGACTATGTCTAGTCCCATGCAAAATCTGGATAAGATAGCAAAAAGGTAACTACGCCATCCTTTGCATAAACTAAAAATAAAGTATACGTGTTTTTTCTTTTGCTATTTGCAATTGTTTATAAAAAATTATTTAAACAAATTACCAAAAAGTTCATAATTTTGGAAAACTCAATGCAGAAATCGATTCGACGGGAAAAATCATGAAAAAAACCTAAGTAACATTTTTTTGTTAGAGTCCAATTTGTCAGTGTAAAATGAGGATTAACAATTGCATCCTGGCCGGGAGTGAAAGTGACTATGTCTAGTCCCATGCAAAATCTGAATACGATAGCAAAAAAGTAAGCACGCCATCCTTTGCATAATCGAAAAATAAAGTATACGTGTTTTTTCTTTTGTCATTTGTAATTGTTTATAAAAAATTATTTAAACGAATCACCAAAAAGTTTATAATTTAGAAAAACTAAATACAGAAATCGATTCTACGGGAAAAATCATAAAAAAACCTAAGTATCATTTTTTTGTCAGAGTCTAATTTGTCAGTGTAAAATGAGGATAAACAATTGCATCCTGGCCGGGAGTGAAAGTGACTATGTCTAGTCCCATGTAGAATCTGGATAAGATAGCAAAAAAGTAACTACGCCATTCTTTGCATAATAGAAAAATAAAGTAAACGTGTTCTTTCTCCTGCTATTTGTAATTGTTCATAAAAAATTATTTAAACAAATTACCAAAAAGTTCATAATTTTGGAAAACTAAATGCAGAAATCGATTCGACGGGAAAAATCATGAAAAAAACCTAAGTAACATTTTTTTGTTAGAGTCCAATTTGCCAGTGTAAAATGAGGATTAACAATTGCATCCTGGCCGGGAGTGAAAGTGACTATGTCTAGTCCCATGCAAAATCTGGATACGATAGCAAAAAAGTAAGCACGCCATCCTTTGCATAATCAAAAAATAAAGTATACGTGTTTTTTCTTTTGTCATTTGTAATTGTTTATAAAAAATTATTTAAACGAATCACCAAAAAGTTTATAATTTAGAAAAACTAAATACAGAAATCGATTCTACGGGAAAAATCATGAAAAAAACTTAAGTAACATATATTTGTAAGAGTCCAATTTGTCAGTGTAAAATAAGGATAAACAATTGCATCCTCGCCGGGAGTGACAGTGACTATGTCTAGTCCCATGCAAAATCTGGATACGATAGCAAAAAAGTAACTACGCTATCCTTTGCATAATCAAAAAATAAAGTATACGTGTTTTTTCTTTTGCCATTTGCAATTGTTTGTAAAAAATTATTCAAACGAATCACCAATAAGTTTATAATTTAGAAAAACTAAATGCGGAAATCGATTCTACGGTAAAAATCATAGAAAAAACCTAAGTAACATTTTTTTGTCAGAGTCCAATTTGTCAGTGTAAAATGAGAATAAACAATTGCATCCTCGCCGGGAGTAAAAGTGACTATGTCTAGTCCCATGCAAAATCTGGATAAGATAGCAAAAAGGTAACTACGCCATCCTTTGCAGAAACAAAAAATAAAGTATACGTGTTTTTTCTTTTGCTATTTGCAATTGTTTATAAGAAATTATTTAAACAAATTACCAAAAAGTTCATAATTTTGGAAAACTAGATGCAGAAATCGATTTAACGGGAAAAATCATGAAAAAAACCTAAGTAACATTTTTTTGTTAGAGTCCAATTTGTCAGTGTAAAATGAGGATGAACAATTGCATCCTGGCCGGGAGTGAAAGTGACTATATCTAGTCCCATGCAAAATCTGGATACGATAGCAAAAAAATAACCACACGATCCTTTGCATAATCAAAAAATGAAGTATACGTGTTTTTTTTTTTGCCATTTGTAATTGTTTATAAAAAATTATTGAAACAAATTACCAAAAAGCTTATGATTTTGAAAAACTAAATGCAGAAATCGATTCTACGGGAAAAATCATGAAAAAAACCTAAGTAACATATATTTGTCAGAGTCCAATTTGTCAGTGTAAAATGAGGATAAACAATTGCATCCTGGCCGGGAGTGGAATTGACTATGTCTAGTCCTATGCAAAATCTGGATGAGATAGCAAAAAAGTAACTACGCCATTCTTCGCATAATCAAAAAATAAAGTATACGTGTTTTTTCTTTTGCCATTTGTAATTGTTTATGAAAAATTATTTAAACAAATTACCAAAAAGTTCATAGTTTAGAAAAACTAAATGCGGAAATCGATTCTACGGGAAAAATCATGAAAAAAACCTAAGTAACATTTTTTTTGTCAGAGTCTAATTTGTCAGTGTAAAATGAGGATAAACAATTGCATCCTGGCCGGGAGTGAAAGTGACTATGTCTAGTCCCATGTAAAATCTGGATACGATAGCAAAAAAGTAATGACGCCATCCTTTGCATAATCAAAAAATAAAGTATACATGTTTTTTCTTTTGCTATTTGCAATTGTTTATAAAAAATTATTTAAACAAATTACCAAAAAGTTCAAAATTTTGAAAAACTAAATGCAGAAATCGATTCTACGGGAAATATCATAGAAAAAACCTAAGTAACATTTTTTTGTTAGAGTCCAATTTGTCAGTGTAAAATGAGGATGAACAATGGCATCCTCGCCGGGAGTGAAAGTGACTATGTCTAGTCCCATGCAAAATCTGGATAAGATAGCAAAAAAGTAACTACGTCATCCTTTGCATAATCAAAAAATAAAGTATACATGTTCTTTCTCCTGCTATTTGTAATTGTTCATAAAAAATTATTTAAACAAATTACCAAAAAGTTCATAATTTTGAAAAACTAAATGCAGAAATCGATTCTATGGGAAAAATCATGAAGATAACCTAAGTAACTTTTTTTTGTCAGAGTCTAATTTGTCAATATAAAATAAGGATAAACTTCCCACGTTTAAAAGTATCTATTGTTCCTTATGAAATATAGACTTGTGAATCAGTTTTTTGTTTGTATAATAAAAGTAGGTAAATATTTTTTTATTTTTTGATGCCTTCTGCGTTAGAAATCACGTTTGAGTGGCAGGCTAGTGGTTGGATACAAAAACTTCGGATACAATTTTTGAAACGAAAATTTTGGATATAGCGGTTCTGTTTAGAATTTTGAGATACCTAGTATATATTTTTTGTAAATTTAAGTATTAGTAGACGTGGGTTTTATCATTTTACATTGTAACGCAACTAACAATGGCGAAACGGAGACTTACTGATCTCCCTGATTTAGTTGACGATTCTGACATTGAAGGAAATCAACATATCCATATAGCATTTATTCCTGATGAACATGAAAGTTCAGATGGAGAATCGGATGGTGAACTAGATGAAAATACGTTGTCTCATAACCTTCCTACAGGCGCTTACGAACATGTGGAAAGTACTTACACAAGTACTCAAAAATTATTGAAGCCCAATCATATTTAATATTGGAAAAATAATGCTTTGAATGATAGTCCTCCTGATGACGAGCATAACTTTGATATTTCACCTATTTCACCATTACTTCCTAAAAATTCTTTAGAATTATTTGAAATAATCTTTTCAAAATCAATGAAAAATCACATTATTGAAGCCACTTTTGAAAATAATTTTGATTTATCTGTAAATGATTTGGACAAATTTATTGTAATCATCATGATTACTATCATCAATTCCCGAAAAAGTTTTCGTGACTATTGGTCAACAGGACGAATTCTTCAGTGCCCAGTAATTTCGCAACTTATGCCAAGAAACAAATTTGTTGCCGTCAAGAAGAACCTGCGATTTTAGAAACTTCAAGAAAAAAACGATAATGATAAAGTTTGGAAGGTTAGAACTCTATATGACATGTTTTGTAAGAATTGTATGCAATTTGGTTTCTTTGACTACAATTTATCAATAGATGAAGTGATGATAAAATATTATGGTAAGTTCGGTATCAAGCAATGTATAAGGAATAAGCCTATTCGATGTGGAATAAAGGGATAGGCACTCTGTTCTTCTGATGGGTATTTGTACGACATCGATATTTATACCGGAAAATTAGGCATTGATGAACGAAATCCTTTACATGCCGTTGGTTTGGGATCTAGAGTAGTAATGAAATTACTTTCTCCTTTACTAGAGATTACCGAAAAAGAAGAACTGAATAAATACCATGTTTATTTTGATAATTCTTTTACTAATCCGGATCTCATGATCCATTTGGTGAAAATTGGTTTATTGGCAACAGGAACTGTTCGGCAGAATCGTGTGAAAACGAAAGTCGAAATGACGAAAAAAGTAGAAAGAGGAACCACTATTCCGATGCATGAAGAGAATTGAAAATTGAATTACATTACGGTAATGGATGCAAGACCCGCGTCGATTCTCTCTACTAAATATGGGGATGAACCAAAATGTCCAATGCAAAGATGGCAGGTATCGGCTAGAAATTCTGTTCTTTTTCCTCATACTTTTTCTATGTACAATCGACATATGGGTGGAATTGATCTTCATGATCAGCACTGTAATGCTTTGATGCCCTCGCTTCGAAGTAAAAAATGGACATGGTGTCTCTTTTTACGACTTATCCAAGCATCATTATCGAACGCTACAGTGATTTATAATAAGCTACACCCAGATGAAAAAAAAGGTTCTAAACAAATTGTTTAAGATGTTTGTGAATATTACATTGACAAGTTATCCTCGACACGTCGTTCTTCACGAAAAAAGTGTATGATTCAGGCAGCTGTTCAGCAGACGAACACGTGATGAAACATAGAAGCCTGAAAAAATGTGGAGTATCGACGTGTTCTACAAGAACTGAGTGGTATTGCACAAAATGTTGTATATCTATATGCAGAGTACATAGAGAAGGACATGGCGATGAACAGTAATTCAATTCTTCTAAATAAACTTTCAATGTCTTGTGTAAATCATTTATATATCAATGCAATCAACAATTTATTATTATTTGACTTGCATCTCTTTCATTCGCGTGATGCGATTGTTTATCCTCATTTTACACTCACAAATTAGACTATGACAAGAAAATGTTACATAGGTTTTTTTCATGATTTTTCCCATAGAATCAATTTTCACATTTAGTTTTTCAAAATTATAAACTTTTTGGTAATTTGTTTAAATAATTTTTTATAAACAATTGCAAATGGCAAAACAAAAATCCCGTATACTTTATTTTTTGATTATGCAAAGGATGGCGTAGTTACTTTTTTGCTATCGTATCCAGATTTTGCATGGGACTAGACATAGTCACTTTCACTCCCGGCCAGGATGCAATTGTTTATCCTCATTTTACACTGACAAATTGGACTCTAAAAAAATGTTACTTAGGTTTTTTTCATGATTTTTCCCGTAGAATCGATTTCTGCATTTAGTTTTTCAAAATTATGAACTTTTTGGTAGTTTGTTTAAATAATTTTTTATCAACAATTACAAATGGCAAAAAAAAAACACGTATACTTTATTTTTTGATTATGCAAAGGATGGCGTGCTTACTTTTTTGCTATCGTATCCAGATTTTGCATGGGACTAGACATAGTCACTTTCACTCCCGGCCAGGATGCAATTGTTAATCCTCATTTTACACTGACAAATTGGACTCTAACAAAAAAATGTTACTTAGGTTTTTTTCATGATTTTTCCCGTTGAATCGAATTCTGCATTTAGTTTTTCAAAATTATGAACTTTTTGGTAGTTTGTTTAAATAATTTTTTATCAACAATTACAAATGGCAAAAGAAAAAACACGTATACTTTATTTTTTGATTATGCAAAGGATGGCGTAGTTACTTTTTTGCTATCTCATCCAGATTTTGCATGGGCCTTAATGGGTTAATTCGCTCAAATTTTATTCTACTAATTGTCTTTATTTTTAATTATTTCTTACAATTACAATGTCAATTTATTTAGTTGTACTGTAGCGTGTTCTATAAAAATACGAAAAAAGATGTTTTAAACAAGTAAAAAGAAGAAAAGAAGCATCAGCCATTTCGATTTCAGTATGCCACAATTAAGGTGGAGTCGTCCTCCACAATACTAATCTACTCTCCAAAATAATTTTTTTTTTTTTTTAAACTTAATAAAGATAATAATTCAACAATTTAAATAACAAGGTGAACTTTAACAAATTTTTAAGAATATCAAAAAAAAGCACCCGTATAACAGGATAACTGGAACGACAATGAAGCACGAAGAAGGAAGCGAACACATAGCATCGGTGGCTTCTTCTTCTCTATTGCTCACTTTGTTACTCTTGTTATGTCCTATCTACTATCTCTTTCTTAACTAGTAACTCCTGAATCAAATTAGTTTCTTTTCATTACATAATCTAATTATTCTGGTGTAGTTCGCTACTCGCTAGTCAAATTAATGTTTTGTTTCCTCTACTAGTGTAGTATTTTTACACTTTACCTGTTACGCCATCTGCGCGCTTGATTTGTTTGAAGTAAATATTATTTTCGCTATGAATAGCTAATCAAACTTCTTATTACAAGGTTTTAATTTTTATCAAACAATTTTATTTTTAACTTTTCGTTATTTTAATTTGCTCAAATTTTATTCTACTGATTGTCTTTATTTTTAATTATTTCGTACAATTACAATGTTAATTTATTTAGTTGTACTGTAGCGTCATCTATTAAAATACGAGAAAAGATGTTTCAAACAAGTAAAAAGAAGTTATTATTTAAATTTTATTTGAATATCGTTAATCTTTGAGCGCCGTCTATAATGTGACTAATTACAGTGTTTATCTCAAGTAATCTTTTATCTTTTTCTATTTTAATTAAATTTTTTTATAAATGTTTTATCTTTTATCATGTGCACGGATTCAATCTACATTACCGGCCTCCAACACATTATTGATGTTACTCTATCTCTCTCTCATTATTATTCGAGTTATAATATACTAGCGCCATGCTTTAATGCAATCGCGCGCGTACGTGTTCATATGTATACTGTGCCATTGCGCTGGCCCGCCACCTCCTTGACGTTTAATCGTGAGAATCGTCTGCTTGGGGCTCTCTTTGTGACTCGTAAGTAACGTGAGTGCAACCATGTGTGTGTGTGTACCTTGGTCTACTTCAGTGATTGTCCCCAGCTGAACCTAACCTCAAATACACAGTCTCATGTGTTACCAGCTGACAGGCTTGAGCATCGGTACCGAGAACAAACGACTAACAACCAGGGGGATTAATACCCTGGATTTTAATGGTGTTGTCCTGGTGTGCATGTGTATGCGACGTTTAAATGCATGGTAAAGTAACTCTTATCGTTTTATTCGTTTCGGTTTTAAGAGAAATAAAAAGAAATGGAAAGGGTTTTAGAATGAGAGGGAAGATGTGCATATCAACAACATCTTCTATCTCTCAAGGAAAAAAAACGCATTACGAACTCCCCCCCCCCCCCTTAAATCGGGACATCCCCGATGTACTGCATTTCCACGCTATATACAATGAACCAGGATCCGCTATATAATATATTTTTAATTTATTTTATTTATGCATATTCGGTTATTTGTAAGAAATCTTTATTATATAAGACAAAACAATTTACCTCTTACTCTTTACCTACTATTTCACATTAATAGTTAACTTTTAAAACACTCACTACATATCATTGTCCTATGATTCTTATACCTATTCGATTCCTCTATAACCAACCCCCTCTCTTCTTATCCCTCACAACCAATTTTTTCTTTATTATTAATTATATCCTTTCTCCTTCTTCATCTTCGTTTTATTATTTATTCTTTTCCGCTAATACCGCCATCTCCACTACTCCGCTATTCCGCTAGGCCGTTATTCGTACGGTTTTAGCGTCTGGATCTATAGCCAGACTTTGGCTCTTCCTCCAAAACTGCCCGGTGAAGTGTATTTCGTGTATCCTCCGGAAGGTTTTGAAGGCACTCTACCAGTCTGATCGCCTCTCCCAGACGCTCCAACGCTGTACTTCTTGAAGGACTTACGTGGGACTCGCTTGTCCTTCGAGAGGGGTAAGGGGCTGCC
The DNA here is from genome assembly GCA_017163975.1 of Anastatus disparis. Lineage (NCBI taxonomy): Eukaryota > Metazoa > Arthropoda > Insecta > Hymenoptera > Eupelmidae > Anastatus > Anastatus disparis. The sequence goes on along the minus strand of JAFFSR010000320.1, from coordinate 2,718,097 downwards.
TCTTCTCGGACCCGGTGATTGTCTCGACGGGGGAGAGATCTGCTGCGTAGTCCCCTAATATTCCTATCGCTAATAATTAAAAATTAAAAAAAATTTAATAATAATCTTGAGTAATTATGTTCTTGAGTTTTTATTTTCTTGAGTTATTCAATTTATTTTCTTGAGTAAACCAAATTATTTTTCTTGAGTAATTAAATTATTCTTCTTCTTGGATTTTGATTTTCCTTGTTATGATATTCAAGAAAGAATATCTTCTTGAAAATTGTAAAATGTGCAAAAAAAAACGCTACCGCAAATAAAAATTATGTATATATGTAATTTTTGGCACTCGACGGTTTAGGTAAGATCGTGAAAATCAGTTTTGTTTTAGATAGGAGGGCCTACCCAATATATAAAAGAAGGATATTCCCAATTCTTGCTATACAAATATATATATATATATATATATATATATATATATATATATATATATATATTTTTATATTCTTTTATGTATTATAAATATATATATATATATATATATATATATATATATATATATTCTCTTTATATGTATCTGTGCTCTCTTTCTCTCTCTCTTAAACCTAACCAATTCTATCTTATTTTTAACCTCACTTTTTAGACTTTGCACCACCAATTTCATTATTTTCCTGCTGTTACTTGGCCCTTAAGTTGGGCGCCACTTGTAAGGGTAGGTTTTATTTGGAAAATTATAGTTATATAAAATTAACTAAGAAATAATAGTTCGTCTATAGCCCCCAAATCCTGAGATTCCCCAGCCTACAAAAATAATATTACGGATATAATAAGGGAATCAGATACTCTACCTCTAATATATCAACCACGTATAAGATTAATTCAAGAAACAAGTTAATAAGAAAAAAAAATTAGTATATAGGTTAAAATCCAATTAGCAAACTTTAATTAATTTAATTAAAAGAATTTAAATTTAAACCACACGTGAATTTCTGTATATAGCAAATTCTTATTATAATCATATGTTAAATTAAAGAAAGAAAATCTATTAAATTGATTTTTATGTTAAAATACGAAAGAAAATTATTAATTTTCAAATATGAAGCAATGGTAACAATCTCAATTTTCCTCAATACTGTAGGAGTTGAGCAACGGGTGTAACACGTGCTCAATATATATATTTTAGGTTATGTGAGGGTAGGGGCTCGAACAGCAGTGCGTATCCCAGATTACGCAATCTTCCGGTTGGTAGCGCTAGTATCGAGTGTCCTCTTATTCTTTTTCTCTGACCTTCAATAGGCGTTTCGTGGAGGTGAAGTTATATACTTACCAGGAGAGTAACCCTTGTTTGGGTCACCGACCTTGCTGTAACTTGGGGAAATTTTTTTATACATAAAATAATGAAAAAAGCCGCGAGTATTCGGTCTAACGCTCGATTATTCCAAGATTATGAGCTATTTTGTTAAATTTCTTTGAAAAATCATTGTTCATAATATTGAATATTACTCCCCAATGGAAGCTTTTAAGTTCATTCTGCAAAATTCTTGTAAAAGTTGAGATAAAATCCTTTCGGTTAAAAAAAAAACGTTTAAAAAGCTCAACCCGTTCGAAAGTTATAGCAAAATGAAAAATATGAAAAAAATCAGCAGAATAATTTTATGAAAATTTAAGTTTAATTTTATGCTAATTTTTATAACAATTTTTATAACAATTTTTGTTTTCCCATAACTTTTGAATGGGTTGAGCTTTTTGAAAGCGTTTTTTTTTAATCACAAGGATTTTATCTCAACTTTCACTAGGATTTTGTAGAATGAACTTGGAAGCTCTTATTGAAGAGTAATATTCAATATTATAAACAATGATTTTTCAAAGAAATCTTTAAAAATTGAACAAAATAACTCATAATCTTGGAATGATCGAGCGTTAGACTGAATGCTCGCGGCTTTTTTCATGATTTTATGTATAAAAACATATCTACAAGTTACAGTGAGATCCGTGACCCAAACAAGGGTTACTCTCCTAGTTAGTAGTAATTTAATATATATATTTTCTATATGTATCCAGAAATTTATATACTATGATTTTTATTTATAATGTAATTAGGTATTTCAAATATTTAACTTTAATACTTTGTTATCTTCATAAATTTAATGAAAGAAAATTTTATAAATCAAAGAAAAGTTATACAAGAAAAACAGTTTTAGAGAGTTTTGCAAAAAAACTATAAATTATTAATTACTCACCAAATTAGAATTTACACCAACAAAAAAAAAAGAATTTTAATTACTTTAGAATTTTAATAATAAATCGATACTAAATTAATAATTTTATAAATTAAATGAGGTCAGAGCCTAGTTGGTGGCGCTAGTATCGGGTTTCGTCTGAGAGTCGTTTTGAGACTCGCTAGTTATATTTTCATTATATATGTTTCGCGAGGCTTTTCACCACTATATAATTAATAATTTTACTATTTATTCGTAATGGATACTATATGATCGAAGTGACTTTCAAAAATGATTAATTTTATAAATTCGATAAAACACGAAATCAAATAAAAGAAAACTTTAAAAGAAATTTTTCTAGACTCAACCACTAATTGTTATTTTATATTATAGATAATTGAAATTTCACTTTGATAAGATACAATTAAAGAGAAGAAAATAACTTTTATTTGGAGAGACACCACTTTAATTATCAAATGAGAATAAATAAAGGTAAATAGTTAAGTCACCAAATTTATTTTTACACTACACGTTATTAGGATAGGTAGATAAAAGAAATTTCACTAATAAACTTTCACTGTTTCACTTTACTCACAAGAAAAATTATATATATTCAGTTTTTACTATTTTTTACGACAAAAATTTACTCAACACGCAAAATAATGATTTATAGGTTAAATATCCACGTGGCTATTCTTATAGCCTGCCGTGGACTTCCGCTAATTTTTTTGTTTTTTACACTAACAATAATTCGCAATTTTTCTTCGCGAGAGAGAAAGATTATACGCACTTATTTCTTTAATTGGATTCTCACTGACAGAAAAAAAAATTATTTTATTTAATTAGATTATACCTTATTTTCTCCGCGGTGATTTGCATCAGCCATTTCGATTTCAATATGCCGCAATTAAGGTGGAGTCGTCCTCCACAATACTAATCTACTCTCCAAAATAATTTTTTTTTTTTTTTAAACTTAATAAAGATAATAATTCAACAATTTAAATAACAAGGTGAACTTTAACAAATTTTTAAGAATATCAAAAAAAAGCACCCGTATAACAGAATAACTGGAACGACAATGAAGCACGAAGGAGAAGGAAGCGAACACATAGCATCGGTGGCTTCTTCTTCTCTATTGCTCTCTTTGTTACCCTTGTTATGTCCTATCTACTATCTCTTTCTTAACTAGTAACTCCTGAATCAAATTAGTTTCTTTTCATTACATAATCTAATTATTCTGGTGTAGTTCGCTACTCGCTAGTCAAATTAATGTTTTGTTTCCTGTACTAGTGTAGTATTTTTACACTTTACCTGTTACGCCATCTGCGCGCTTGATTCGTTTGAAGTTAATATTATTTTCGCTATGAATAGCTAATCAAACTTCTCATTACAAGGTTTTAATTTTTATCAAACAATTTTATTTTTAACTTTTCGTTATTTTAATTTGCTCAAATTTTATTCTACTGATTGTCTTTATTTTTAATTATTTCGTACAATTACAATGTTAATTTATTTAGTTGTACTGTAGCGTCATCTATTCAAATACGAGAAAAGATGTTTCAAACAAGTAAAAAGAAGTTATTATTTAAATTTCATTTGAATATCGTTAATCTTTGAGCGCCCTCTATAATGTGACTAATTACAGTGTTTATCTCAAGTAATTTTTTATCTCTTTATATTATGATTAATTTTTTTTATAAATGTTTTATCTTTTATCATGTGCACGGATTCAACCTACATTACCGGCCTCTAATGCATTATTTATATTACTCTATCTCTCTCTCTCTTTATTATTCGAGCTATAATATACTAGCGCAATTTTTCAATGCAATCGCGCGCGCACGTTTTCATATATATACTGTGCTGTCGGCGCCACTTCGCCACCTCCTTGACGTTTAATCGTGAGGATCGTCTGCTTGGGGCTCTCTTTGTGACTCGTGATTGACGTGAGTGTAACCATGTGTGTGTGTGTACCTTGGTCTACTTCAGCGAGGGTCCCCAGCTGAACCTCACCTCAAATACACAGTATTACGTGTTACTAGCTGACAGGCTTGAGCATCGATACCGAGAACAAACGACCAACAACCAGGAGGATTAATACCCTGGATTTTAATGGCATGGTCCTGGTGTGTATGTGTATGCAGCTTTTAAATGCATGGTGAAGTAACTCTTATCGTTTCATTCGTTTCGGTTTTAAGGAGAATAGAAAGAGATAGAAAGAGTTATAGAGTGAGAGGGAAGATGTGTATATCATCATCTTCTATCTCTCAAGGAAAAAAAAACCGCATTACATATTATATAAATCTTCCACAAATATTCCGCAAAATATTTCAGATAAAGAATTGAGTCATCTCCCATTAGAATATTAAATGAAAGATTTTAGGTAGATTCCATAAACATTTCGCTGAAAGAACCCGAAAAACTTTAAAATCGTACAGCGGAATATTACATGATTCATACAGAAATATTTCACAAAATATTTCACAGAAAGTTTTAAGTAATCCTTTGGTAAAAGATTTCATGAAAGATTTCAGAAAGATCTCATAAAAATTTCGTTAGAAGGTTCCAAATAATTTTAAACTCGTACAGAGAAATATTGTATTGAAAATTTCAAGAAGATTTCATAAACGTTTTGCTAGAAGAACCTGAAAAATTTTAAAATCGTACAGCGGAATATTACATAAATCTTTCAGAAATATTCCTCGAAATATTTTACAGAAAGATTTCAGTAATCTTCCATTGGAATATTGCATGCAAGATTTCAGGACGATTCCATTAACATTTCATTATTAGATTTTGAATAACTTAAGAATCGTACAGCGGAATATTTTATAAATCTTTCAGAAATATTCCACAAAATATTTTACAGAAAGATTTAAGTAATCCTCAAGTGAAAGATTTCATGGAAGCTTTCAGGAAGATCTCATAAAAATTACTTTAGAAGGTTCTAAATAATTTTAAACTCGTACAGAGAAATATTATATGAAAAATTTCTTCAAGAAATATTACACGAAATATCTTCCAGAAAGATTTAAATAATTTCCCAGTAGAATATTCATATATATATTTATTTATACTATCCCCTCATAGTATTTTACAACCCTTCATGAAATATTCCAGAAATATTTCGCGGTAAATCTGAAACTCTGAATCTTCTATCAAAATCTTCTAAAAATCTTCCAGGAACATTTCATGAAAGATGTGAGATTATTTAAACCTTCCATTGTGATATTTTTGGAATCTTTTAAGAATATTTCATGGAATATTTCAATCCAAGAACAATCAAGGACATACGAATATTAGAGGAACATTTCATAGAAAATTTCTGAAACATTCTTTATCTTCCATGCCAATACTTTGCGAATCTTCCATTAATATTCCATGGAATATTTTACGATATATTTCTAAAATCTTCCAGAAATATTTTATGGAATATTTCATGAAAGATTCCTTAAATCTTCCATGCATATTCCATGAAAGGTTTATGAAACGTTTCAAATTTCCTGTTTCATTTTTCCAGAAATCTGCCATGAATGTTTCAACAAAATATTTCATGAAATATTTCTACAAGGTTCTTGAAATGTGTTAATGAAAGATCTGAGATGATCCAAATCTTCCAATGAAATATTTTTGGAATCTCCCAACAATATTGCATGGAATATTTCAATGCAAGAAGAATCAAGGACATACGAATATTACAAGAATATTCCATGGAAGATTTCTAAAATATTTTAAATCTTTTGTGTCAATATTCCAGGAAGCTTCCATAAATATTCCATGCTGTGTGGGACATATTTACAGAGGAGAGGCTGGATAAACTCTGACTCAAGAGAGCTGCGACGGCTCTTATATGCCCTGCTCTCTGAATGAAATGAGTTTTTTATTGGCCAACAATGTGGATTACATAATATTACACTGTAGAAAATTGGCGTATATATACAAAGAAATAAATAAAAAAGTATATTATATTAGATAATGTCGCGAAATACAATTTTTTCTTCTCTAATTAAGAAAAATCGCAACATCAAAATATAAGTGCATACATTCGCAAGATTATATGTATAGCTAGGGTATCTCGGGGTCACAAAGCCCGTTCAGAGCAATCAGAACATTGCTCTGGCCCTGAAGTGAAATTAAAATTAAATACTATTATAAATCATAGATTAATACGTCATAAAAGTAACTGAATACAAGTCATTCATACGTTAAATTGTTTTTCAATATCCATTAAAAAATTTGAGAAATATATCAAGTTTTTTTTATCTAATATAGATAGTATACTTGTGATAGAGAATGATCTGATCGATTTAATTTTATATAAATTCTTTAACATAGTGCTTCTTTGTTTATCAAATAATTTATATTTCCAAAAAACATGCTCAAGCGAGTCGGCACATTCTCCTCGCTCAACATGTCAGAATCGACAATCTTATTGCTAAATAAACTGCTATTTAGTGAAGTGTGCCCATTTCTGATTCTGTTAATGATAAAAATAGCCTTTCAAGGTAGTCTAATTTTATAAAACCAAGGTATCTTATCTAAAATGAAATTTCGCTTTCTTCTTACTGCCCATAATTATATCATATCTATTCTTTTTTTACGTATACTTTCATAATTTAGTATTAGATCTATGAATATCAAAATTAGATGTATAATTACCTACAGCTGCAGTTTTCGCAAATTCATCAAAACATTTTCTTTTATTAAGGGCACATAACACCTTTTTTCTAGTCCCAACATCAAATTTAGGTTTATTTCTTTTTTCTATAGGAAATTTACTGTAGAATAAGCTCCAACAAGTTTTTTTTACCCTATCTCGTTTAGTTTCGTTTTTATGAAGGAATTAGTAAGATAAACTTTTAATTGATTTTTTTGTTAATTTTGCTATTTTGAGATTTTTCTCAAATTTTTAGCTAATCTTATTAAAACACTATAAGAACTTATTTTTTTATTACTTGATTCAATAATTCATGAATCATAAATTAATCTCCAAAAAGTTTTTTTTAAGACATTTAATTTTGTTTTTATTTATAAAGTATATAATGATATAATTTTTACAAATATAAAAAATTTTAAGAATCATTTTAAATTAAATGTTTTGAATTTTTATTGAATTTTTTTAGGTTTAATTGAAAAAAAAGTTGATTTTTTTAATTTTAACAAAATAATTATCTTGAATTAAGTTTTTAAAAGTTTTACATCCATATTTGATTCCGTTTTGATTATGTAAAAAAACGAGTGGCACATAGTTATTCATGTAATTTTTTATCAATTTGAATTTCGTGCGTTCGTGCTTCCGGCTCGTATCATTTCGCTGCATGACAGTCAGTCTCAGCTGATTGTATGGTCAGTTTGCAATAAGTTTGTTTATTTAAAGTGCATTTAAAAAATTATTAGTAGGTTTTGTGGTTTAATTTACGTAAAATTATTAATTTTTAATAAATTACACGTTCGCGAGTTATTTCATATTTTTTTATGAGCGCCTGAAATTCTACGTTAATCTAAATAGAAAGTGTATTAAAAGTGTAAAAAGCTTAAATGAACATTAAGAATACGAACCTCAAAAATGTCAAATAATGAAAGAGATACAAGAGGCAGATTTCATAACCAACATCAAGATAGAAAACGATCTATAGGAAGATCTAAAAAGAGGCCAAGAAAATTTCTTGGTAGGAGTAAAAAAAATTCTCCTGAAGCTAAGAGAAGTAGACCCTCTACTTCTTTTACTAAACTGAAAATAACAGAATTTTCAAGTTCCAGGGCAAATGATAGAAATGTTGATACCAACGTTCTATCTTCTATGTTAGAAAAATTGTGTTGCAGTGTGTGCCATCATAAGATAAAATTTATTGAAACCTCTTTTCGAGGATAAGGATTCAAAATTAATATGAATTGTGATTTTTGTGATGAATAAGCAACTGTAAACTCTAACAAGAGAGAAAGTGCTTATAGACAATACGTATAAAGTTAACAGATATAATGTTCTTGCTACTCGTGTACTTGGCCATGGACTTGCAAGTTTGTCTAGTTTTTGTAGTTTAATAGATTTATCAAAGCCAGCGTTCAGTGCTATAAGTTGTTAAATAGCAAAAGTATACGAACAAGTGGCAAAAGGTTCTACATCTGAAGCTGTTAAAAAATAACTTGAATCGACTTCCCCAAATAGTGCTGATCTTGATATAACTTTCTCAAGATGTTGGAGAAAATAAACATCGAACTTGGAAATGTATCTGTCGAGTGGGTCAGGACTTTGAATGATAGAAGATAATTCAATGTAGAGTGATCAAGTTAGTCTCATTCGAAAGAAGCACATACTCTGAAAAGAAAAGTACGAATAGGTGTGATGGATTTCTATACACCGGGTGCATATTAAATTCATGTAAGTGTATAATTCTAATTATTATTACATATTTGGATATAAATTCTATTTATAAATTTTAATATTAATTAAAATATAAATCATAAATCCAAATTTTACTTCTTAAGAGCATGACGAAGCTGTCTGCCTTCTAATAATATTTCCAATCTTAACTTATGAATAAACGATGCGTTTAATTGAGTTTTTTTGCTATAAAGAAAAAATTTGTAAGATTAAACTCTAGTGCGGACAACTCAAGAAAACCACCAAAATATTATACATACAAAGTTATAATAAAAACTTTCAATATATCGTATTTTAAGGTTAGGTTTGTCGAGTTTGATATCTAATTTCCAATCCAAGCTCATAAAATAACAAGTCCAAATGATTTTTTATTTTACCAAAAATTATTGTACTAACATAACTTTAGTGCGGACAAGTCATTATATTTGTTTAATTTAAGAATTTAAAAAGATATCGATAAAATAAAAAAAGCAAAACTCGATTGCTGCAGCTCCGACATGCCGTTAATTTTGAATTTGAATTATAAAATAAAATATAATATGATTACTCCATATTAAATATTATTCCTTAGTTTCCAGCTGATTCAAGGTTAGTACGATTGATTCTAACAACCATCAGAGTAACAAATAACTATGTATTTGTTGATTCTTACAACAAATACACAGTTTCATTGGTGAATAAGGGTAAGTACTGACAAAAATATCTTATAATAAGAAAGATTATTATTATTGATTATTTTAATAACTTATATCTTGTTGCATTTCAGCTTTATCTAGTCGATAACAATGTTCTTTTGTCTGGTATCTCTTCTTTATATTGTTGGCCAATATAAATAAGAAATACCAGGAAAGAATCATTCACCAGGAAGATACGTATAGCATTGATAATTTTAAAATATAATAATTAAAAACTTTAAAGCTGTTTCTCTTAAATATTGAATTTTTAAAATTTTAGGTGCTGGGCCGTAAGGTTTAAGCCGAACACATGGATGGATTTGATTTTTCCAAACGGTTTTGGCTTTAGTATTTGCATCATTCTTGCATGAATGGTGGATTTTAAAATCGAATGACTAGAAGTAGTAAAAAAACCCAAAAATAAGGTAAAAATATTAAGATTTATTGAAAAAATTGATATTTTTGGTTGAAAAATAAAAAATTTTTTGTGTTTCAGAAATTCCTTCATTCATACGAGAATGGTAGTAATATTAAAGCTAAAACCATTTGGAAGAGTTAAATCCATCCATGGGTTCAGCTTAAACTTTACGGTCAAGAGCTTATGAGTACAAAGGTTCATCGAATGATTGTGGGCTTACAACTAAAGCAAAATTTGCTTATAATAGCTCAAATTAAAGGTATTCGAGTCTACTTTTAGATATTTCATTTACTAAAAAATAACTAAGTTAAATATAATGAATATTGAATATTTGTGTTTGCAGGTTATAAAAGTGTTTTGTCCCCTTAAAGTAATATAATATTTAAAAGATTTTATCACATATAAAGTAGCGAAATATCTTCAAAATTATTGTGCGCGCTTTTCAGAAAGTTTCTAGAGCAATGAGTGGACTGTATTCAATTTTTTTTAATAATATTAATTCATTAATTAAAGTAGCGACACACATTCAGAATTAGTTAAATGCACACATTGAAGGAAAGGACACAAAAAGTACACAGGGATTTAACTTAGAGCATATACTACTGGAGGCAGCTCTGAATGCACCATGCGCGTGGTTAGGTTGGGAAAGAGAAAGATATACTAAGGTTGATAGCTATCTCTATCTCTCTGTCATGTGATAAAGGAGTAGGAAAAAAAACAAACCAATCATGTGCCGGAGAAAGAGAGATATCTGTCAACCTCAATATACCTTTCTTTTTCTCAACTTAACCACGCGCACGGCGCATTCAAAGCTGCCTCCAGTAGTATATGCTCTAAGGGATTTAAAGTTTAACAAAGTCTTAGTTATTGCTACCTTTTACACTCTTTATATTAAATTAATTAAGGGCACAAAACACCTTTTCCCCCTGCTAGTAAAAAAAGATATTTATTAATAAGATTTAATTAAATTCTTTGTAAATAGAAATAATATTTAAAAGTAGACTAAAATACCTTTATCTTAAGCTTTTATAAGCTCATTTTGGTTTAGCTGTAGTCTCATAATCATTCGATGAATTCTTGTTCTTATAATGGCTCCACCGTAAGATTTGAGCTGAACCGCTGGATGGATCTGACTTTTCCAAACTGATTTAACTTCAGTATTAGCATTATTCTCGCGTAAATGAGGAAATTCCTGAAACGCAAAAAATTTTTTACTTTTCAACAAAAAATATTAATTTTGGATTTTTTAACAACTTCTTGTCATTCGATTTCAAAACCCTCCACTCACGCGAGAATGATGCTAATACTGAAGTTGAATCAGTTTGGAAAAGTCAAATCCATCCAGCGGTTCAGCTCAAATCTTACGGGGCAGCACCTAAAATTTTAAGAAATTCAATATTTGAGAAAAACAGCTTTAAAGTTTTTAATTATTATATCTTAAAATTATTAATGCTATACTGATCTTTCATAAAATAATTCTTTTCTGGTATTTCTTATTTATATTAGCTAACAATATAAAAAAGAGATACCAGACAAGAGAACCTTGTTATCGACTGGATGAAGCTGAAATGCAAAAAGATATGTTCTTAAAATAATCAATAAAAATAATCTTTCTTATTATAAGATATTTTGTCAGTACTCACCCTTATTCACTAATGAAACTATGTATTTGTTGTAAGAATCAACAAATACATAGTTACTTGTTACTCTGATGGTTGTTAGAATTACTCTTACTAACCTTAAATCAGCTGGAAACTAAGAAATAATATTTAATATGGAGTAATCATTTTATATTTTATAATTCAAATTCAAAATTAAGAAATAAAATCTAAATTTAAAATTTATATTTTCATTAATATTAATATTTATAAGAAGAATTTTCATCTAAATATGTAATAATGATTAGAATTATACACTTACATGAATTTAATATGCACCCGGTGTATAGAAATCCATCACACCTATTCGTACTTTTCTTTTCAGAGTATGTGCTTCTTTCGAATGAGACTAACTTGATCACTTTACATTGAATTATCTTCTATCATTCAAAGTCCTGACCCACTCGACAGATACATTTCCAAGTTCGATGTTCAATTTCTCCAACATCTTGAGAAAGTTATATCAAGATCAGCACTATTTGGGAAAGTCGATTCAAGTTATTTTTTAACAGCTTCAGGTGTAGAACCTTTTGCCACTTGTTCGTATACTTTTGTTATTTAACAACTTATAGCACTGAACTCTGACTGGGCAACTGGCTTTGATAAATCTATTAAACTACAAAAACTAGACAAACTTGCAAGTCCATGGCCAAGTACACGAGTAGCAAGAACAATATATCTGTTAACTTTATACGTATTGTCCATAGCACTTTCTCTCTTGTTAGAGTTTACAGTTGCTTATTCATTACAAAAATCACAAATCATATTAATTTTGAATTCTTATCCTCCAAAAGAGGTTTCAATAAATTTTATCTTATGATGGCACACACTGCAACACAATTTTTTCAACATAGAAGATAGAACGTTAGTATCAACATTTCTATCATTTGCCCTGGAACTTGAAAATTCTATTCTTTTCAGTTTAGAAAAAGAAGTAGAGGGTCTACTCCTCTTAGCTTCAGAAGCATTTTTTTCACTTTCACTAAGAAATTTCCTTGGCCTCTTTTTAGATCTTCCTGTAAATCGTTTTCTATCTTGATGTTGGTTATGAAATCTGCCTCTTGTATCTCTTTCATTATTTTACATTTTTGAGGTTCGTATTCTTAATGTCAATTTAAGCTTTTTACACTTCAAATACACTTTCTATTTAGATAAAAGTGGAATTTCAGGCGCACGTAAAAAAATATGAAATAACTCGCAAACGTGTAATTTATTAAAAATTAATAATTTTACGTAAATTAAACCACAAAACCTAATAATAATTTTTTAAATGCACTTTAAGTAAACAAACTCACTGCAAACTGACCAAACAAATAGCTGAGACTGACTGTCATGTAGCGAAATGATATGAGCAGAAAGCGCGAACGCGCAAAATTCAAATTCATAAAAAATTACACAAATAACTATGTGCCACTCGTTTTCTTACAAAATCAAAACGGAATAAAATATGGATGTAAAACTTTTCAGAACTTAAATCAAGATAAATATTGTGTTAAAATTAAAAAAATCAACTCTTTTTTTTCAATTAAACCTAAAAAAAATCAATAAAAATTAAAAAAATTCAATTTAAAATAATTCTCAACATTTTTTTAATTTGTAAAAATTATATCATTATAGACTTAATAAATAAAAACAAAATTAAATCTCTTGAAAAAAACTTTTTGGAGATTAGTTAATGATTTATGAATTATTGAATCAAGTAATAAAAAAATAAGTTCTTATAGTGTTTTAATAAGATTAGCTAAAAATTTGAGAAAAATCTCAAAATAGCAAAATTAACAAAAAAATCTATTAAAAGTTCATTCTACTAATTTCTTCATAAAAACGAAACTAAATGAGATAGAGTAAAAAAACTTGTTGGAGCTTATTCTACAGTAAATTTCCTATAAAAAAAGCAATAAACCCAAATTTGATGATGGGACCGAAAAAAAGGTGTTTTGTGCCCTTCAGCTTAATCTAGCACTAATTTTTATCTTAAATCACTACACTTTATTTTAAAGCGAGTAGCCGTGTGGTCTGTCTATGTATATAGCTGCTAAGTAGAAATGTGTGCTGGAGAGGGGAGATGCTTCTCTCTCAAGTGTCCGTGGCTATCTAACGTGCCGCGCAAAGAAAGCTAAACCGACGCGTACAGCAAAGCGCCACGAGGTCGCAATTTAGAATGCGACGTGGGGTTCACAGCGCTAGAGACGCGAGATGAAACCTTCTAGAAAAAAGGTTTGAATTTAAAGGCAACGGCCTAAACATACCGCCCACCACGAATCTACCCTGGGAAAACCATGGATTCGTAATTTAACACGTATGATAGCTAACTAGGAGAGTGTCACACCTCCGGATCACAGATTTTGCTCGAACTTTGGGATAAGTTTTCAGATGATAAAATATGGATAAAGCTAAAGTTATAGTCACAAACACTCAATATTTCCCTAGTTACAGGCAATTTAAGAAAATCACTAAAAAAGTTACTAGATGTTTTAACGCATATAGTTCTTTAGCATTGATAGCTACAAGCTTGAAACTTTTTTTAAATTAAAGCTAAGCTCAAATCCTTTCGAAACAGTAGTTACAGCATACAAAAATATTATTTTTTTCCCGAAGTTAGAGCGTAATAAGGATTGGACCTAAATATTCTTTTCAAAACATTAATTAATAATAAAAGCTGGAATTAGGTTCAGTCTTTATTATGCTCTAACTTTGGAAAAAAATAATATTTCTATATGCTGTAACTACTGTTTCGAAAGGATTTGAGCTCAGCTTTAATTTAAAAAAAGTTTCAAGCTTGTAACTATCAATGCCAAAGCACTATATGCGTTAAAACATCTAGTAACTTTTCTAGTGATTTTCTTTAATTGCCTGTAACTCGGAAAATATTGAGTGTTCGTCACTATAACTTTAACTTTTTCTATATTTTATCATCTGAAAACTCATCCAAAAGTTCGAGTGTAATCCGTGATCTGGAGGTGTGACACTCTTTTAGTAAGTTTAATGTCGGATTGATTTTACTGTTACGAATTAATAAATACTATCCGATATCCAATTACATGAGCAATTAAGGGGATGTAAAATGGACACTACACCTGTACTCATAAATATTCACTATCTTTACATTTTATTGCAAAATTTTCAATAAAAAAATGCATTAAGTTGTAGTATGTACCATGAAGATTATTCAGTTAAATTTTTAAATGAATTCATTCATTAGTTATTGAGGATTTTGAGTTCCAAAATTATTTATTAAAATTTTTCAATTTTGTACAGGAATCCAAATATCTTAAAAGCTAATGAATAAATTTATTTGAAAACTTATCAAAATAATCATCATGGTACATACTGCAAGCTAATGCATTTCTTTTCTGGAAATTCAGCAATAAAATAGAAAGGAAGCTAATATCTATAAGTACAGGTGTAGTGTCCGTTTTACATCTCCTTAATAACATACAAATACCAGTACTGGTGTTTAGTTAATGAATTAAATAAATGTTAATCACTCACGAACTAACCGATGGTTTAGCTCGAATAGACAAACTTAATACAAAAGTTCAACGACAATTAAAATTAGAAAAATGAATATCTAAGCTAAACTAAAATCTAAGCTACATAATCGAATCTTGAGTCTCGAGTTATGATACGATGTCCAATGTCGTTGATTAAGTTGATGAGATACCGCCCACCTTGGCAGTATCTGAAGTTGAAGATAATTAAATAGCTCTTGAATTAAGTGGAAGGTAAATTAGTTGATTGACTGGTCGTCTGAATTCTGATGATGACGTTTTCAAGTCTACAACTCTACACAATCCATCTGGTCCAGGAAAGAGCTTAGTTACTCTGGCTGAAGGTTATTCAGTTGACGGGACCAGCTGATCCTTGAATAGAACTAAGTCTCTCACTTGGAGTGATCTATGGGGATATAGCCATTTGGAACGTTGTTGTAGTTAAGTTAGGAACTCCTTATGCCACCGTTTCCAGAATTGGTTTCTTATGGTGTGTAAATAAGTCCATCAAAATGAATAAGAAATTTTTTCATTATTAAAGATGATTGGTTCAAGTGGTGAAATTAGCGGAGCACCAATCAAGAAACGTCCTGGTGTGAGGGCTAGCAGATCCTCTGAGTCAGAACTCATTGCTCTAAGTGGTCTGGAGTTGAGACAAACTTCAATCATGGTTGTGATAGAATAAAATTCTTCAAACGTGAGTTTAGCACCACCGATGACTCAGACAAGATGGCGTTTGAAAGATTTAACACTTGCCTCCCAAAGACCTCCAAATTTTGGAGCATGAGGTGGTACAAAAAACCACTTGACATTATCTTGAGCAAGAGCAGCAGCGACCTCTTGACTTAATGCTGAAGGTGATTGAAAAAGTAGACAAAGTTCAGTTGCAGCACCACGAAAATTAGTGACGTTGTCAGTAAAAAGGACTCGACAAAGACCTGTTCGAGCAGAAAAACGACGAAAAGCCATTAAAAAGTCTGCAGAAGTAAGATCTGAAACGATCTTTATGTGCACAGCTTTAGTTACCATGCAGAGAAAAATAGCCACATTACCTTTGAAGGTTTTTTGACTTCGTCCAGCTGATGCTCTCATAGCGAAAGGTCCAGCGAAGTCAACTCCTGTATAGGTGAATAGGCGTGGAGGTTTAACTCGCACAGAAGGCAAAGGTCCCAAGAGTTGCTCCATGATCTTGGCCTTGAACCGAACACAAATGATACACTGACGAACGATCTTCCTGATGATGTTACGACCTTAAAGTATCCAAAACCCGCGTAACAGGTGACTCTGAATCAGTGAAGGTCCACCATGAAGTGTAATTAAGTGTGCTTGGATAATAAGCAGCTCAGTCACATGATGACGTGAGGGTTAGATGATTCAATGCATTTCATACTCAGACAAAAATGATTTTGGTAACGTCCACTTATTCTCAATAAGCCGTCTTGATCCAAGAATGGAGTCAGTTTTAAGAGCGAGCTAGAAGACTGAAGAGACTTGTCTTGAAATAACAATTGGATTTCTTTTGCAAAAAATACTCTCTGTGCCAATTCAAGTAAATATCGACGTCCATGTTGCATTTCTTGGGCCGACAGTGATGAAGAATGTTGTCTTTTGTCTTTGAATCTAACTCTAAATAACCAGCAAGCTATGTAACTCAGAATGTGAATGTATTTATTTAGAGAAGAGAAACGATGAAGCCACTGATCAAAATCATCAGTTGTTAAGGTTACAAAACATTTTGATTTGTTAGCATGACGAGCTTCCAAGTCAGTATTAAGATTGGTCGACTGAATAGGCTAATTTTCAGAAGAAAATGACGGTCCTTTCCACCATAATGAAGAATCAAGCAGTTGTACAGATGTAACGCCACGAGAAGCTAAGTCAGCAGGGTTTTCAGCGGACCTGACATGATGCCAAGAAGCTTGAGGTACCGATGAACAAATTCCACTCACTCGATTAGCGATGAAAGGCTTCCATCTAGAGGGCTGTGAATCAAGCCATGATAAGACCACTTGAGAGTCACTCCAACAGTATACGTGAGTGGGTTTCTGATCAATATTGGATAATGTATATTTTACCAAGCGAGCCAAAATCAATGCGCCATTAAGTTCGAGCCTAGGCAAACTGATAGTCTTGATAGGTGCGACCTTGGACTTGGCTGTAAGCAGCTTAGCTGATGAAGAAGCCGCAAAGGGAAACACAATGTACAAACAGGCAGCATACGCGCGTTCAGAAGCATCACAGAATGCATGAAGCTGCCAAGATGCAGAACTAATGACTCCAATCCATCTGGGTATTTAAATGGTTTCTAGATCGACGAAGTGCATGCGAAATTCATGCCAAGAATTAGCCAGGTGATCAGGGACAGGATCATCCCAATCGATTTTCAATAACCATAAACTTTGCACAAGAATTTTCTCTCTGATTACTATGGCTGTCAACCATCCAATGTGATCAAATAATTTTGCTATATCTGACGATATAGATCACTTAGTTGGTGGTGACACTGAAGAAAACTGAATATTAGATACCTTGAACCAAAAGGTATCAGCAGAAGGAGACCGATGAATGCCAAGTATCGCTGTAGATCCAGGGTCTTGGAAGAGCATCTCAGATGATCAAGAGATTGAATCGACTTCAGATATCAATTCAGGACTGTTAGATGCCCATTTTCCAGAAGATAAGCCTGCTGAAGCCAACACAGAAACTAGCTGTTTTTGAATCAGTAGTGCATCTTCCAACGAATTTGCACCAGTAAAGAAATCATCCGCATAACGACCTTGGTGTATAACCTTGGATGCTTCTGGATAACGATCCTTTTCATCTTCAGCGAGTTGCAACATGCATGCGTTCGATAAGAATGGAGCACTGGCAGTTCCATAGGTGACAGTAGTTAAACGAAACGTATCAATAGGTTCCTCTGGAGAACGACGCCACAGAATCCGTTGCCTATGACAATGTCACAGTTAAAAACGAACTGAAAGAAAGACCATCTTAAAATAATGGCAAGCACGTCCTGCTGAAGTTTTGAACTTACATGCAGAAATGAATTAAGAGAGATGCCATTGCTGTTAGATTAAGAGACTTTAAAAACCACTCTAATTTTGTTTGAACCATCTCTCTTGAAGACTGGGTGGTGAGGTTAATAGCAACACTCAGCAGAGTTTACCTGATCTTATGATGGTCTCACCATGTGCTGAAGCTGCCCGTATTTAGACATGAAATCCAAATAAGGTTGTTTAATCTGGGGGTGACGAGCAAAGCGTTTCTCCAATCACTTCAGCTGGTGTTCAGCGGTATCACGGAGATCTCCCATCGTAGGACGACTGATAAAGGGCAACCGCACTACAAAACAGCCTTCAACATTACGATGATGAGTAGAAAGAAAATGTTGATAACATTCGTCATCCTCTGGTGTTGGAGTGCATGAAGTAGGCACTTCTTCTATGTCCCAAAAACGACTCAGAATAATTTCCAGTGAATCACGTACGGCCAAGTGGATTGACGTTGTAGTGTTGACGTCAGATTGTTGAGGAGGTGTCTGTATGCCTCCTTTTAATACCCAACCGAAAACGGTGTTGATTGCAGTCACGTTGACCCCTGGAGGACCTCGTTGGAGACCAGGTTGAAGAATGACAGCAAAAACCTCTGTTTCAAGAATACAGTCGATTCTTGTATTCTCTCTAAAGTGTGGATCTTCTAATTGTAATTGGTCAAAGTTGGGCAAGGTCATAACTTTACTCTTGGTCGTGATGTTAAGCTGGAAACGTTTTTGAGCACCAGAGCTGAAAAACTGAATTTAAAATTAGTATCATAAACAGATACTTGTGGGGCTGAATGAAGCCTCGTGTGATGCTTTCCCCGCATACAAGACATCTACCCTTTGAAATACAGGCATTAAGTAAATGGTTGGCATTTAAACAGTTGCTGCACAGATTCGCAGTCTTGACATGCAACCATCGTTAATCCTGAGAACAGAGACAGAATTTTGGGCAAAATCCAAGGAAATGACCTTCGTTGCAATAAGAACATTTGCGATTTGAAGCATCATTGTTGGATTTGCCAAGTGCAGAATAAGTAAAACGCTCTGGTGATTTCTTGAATCGATAATTATCCTTTGATTTATTCGACTCAGAACCGGCAGTAGAATTTTTATTGGGGGATTTGAAAGGCTTTGACTTCTCTGAAGAACCTTGAGTCGTTATAAACGCTTGAATCCGCTACTCAATAAATTTCCTGAATTCAATGAATGTTGGAAAATCATTAGGGTGATCTTTCCCAACTTGTTGTGCCCAAAGCAATCTCAGCGAATGAGGTAGTTTAGAGACAAGCAAAGTAAATGAATAGGTCGTTCCAATGATTGACTGGCCTCTGTAAATTAGAAAAAACATTAATACTTTCGTCAATCGTAGAGAGCAAAGAATTAAGATGTTGAAGAGACTCATCCTTTAAAGCAACTAATGCGTCCATTTAGCAGGCAAAACGCAATTGTCGATTGTCGTATTGACGACAGAGCAATTTCCGAGCGGTACTGAAATTTTCAGCAGTAGCCTTAAATCTTTTGACAAAATGCAAAGTTTCACCTTGCAGACAGTTGATAAGTCTTTGGAATTTAATAATAGGAGCCATACTTACATCATCTACTACTAGAGAAGAGAATTTGTCCTTAAAAGACTCCCAGTCAGCTTGAATACCACTGAAATGAGGTAATTTTAATTTTTCCAAAGAAGCTTGGTTTAGCTGTAGAGGCTGAATATCACGTGTCGTAGGAAGAATTGCACCATTTTCTTGAGGCACGTTATAGAGGCGACATTGTCTCTTATACCAAGATTTAGCAGTGAAGTAGGCAGTTTGAACTTTGCTGAAATAAGCAGATGTAAAATACGTCCTTTCTGGAAGTTGCCCAGCAAATCTGGACAATATGACATCCTTAGCTGCAAAATCCGTCCGATATGTTTCTAATAATTCCAACCTTGTTTTAATTTCATCTTGTGTGAAGTGCAGGTCAGCTGTGACATTTGTAGTTGCAGCTGTATCAGTGATCACAGCATCCAATTGCTTTTGATCCAGTAGCGAGTTGTTGAGTTCTTTGGACTCTCCATCACCTTTCGGCGGCATGATGCTCTACGTAAAGACAGTAATTCGATAACAGAAGTACGAATATCTAGGAACGTCTAGATACCGTTAAGTAGAAAGTTACTCCAAGTGATTGCAAGACGCATTTACAGAACATAAGCGTCTAAAAAAACTCCCAGTAATTGAGTTTAGAGTGAGAGCTTTATTGCCAATTGATAAGCAATGTAAAACAGAAGGAAATAAATGCTTAAAATCACTGAAATAGTGAATCAGAAAAATCCAGAAAATAGATTCAGCAATTATTGTTGAGTTGCACTCTAATAGAAATGTGCAATAAATCAGATTGAAGTATGATTGATAGATTTTGAGATTGAGCCACGGCACAGTTTTTATTTCAATGACAAATTAAATGTGCTTGAAATTTCAGAAAATGCAGAAAGAAAATATGCACACCATAGACATACGTAGATTTAAGTATATCAGTATTCTTTGCCAGTAAGAAATTTTAAATTAAGAAATGAATAGGCTTAATCACGTTACGATGTATAGAATTTTTCGTAACCGCTTTTATGTGTCAGTATAGCTAGCGTCGCAGCAGCTATGTAAAAATGGCACGCGGCAGAGATTTGTGACTATGCACACTCGTACCAACGCTAAAATCTTTTCACTCTATCCTTCTCATATAGACTTGTGTGAGCGCCTTCTTTATGTGTCTAATATGACGTCACTTAACCGTTAAATTTGAAAACCGACGCTATCAGAATTTACGTATTTTCATGCACTCTTTAACTGTTAAATGCTCAGAAATGTATCCTTTTTCCTTTTTAGCACTATGCACTATCACTTTTTGTAGGCTTTTAATGCACCGAGTTCACTTGAAGAAATAGATTTACTTTTCAATCCTGCGTCGAAGGACCAAACTTTTATTTGCGCGCTTTTCAGAAAGTTTCTAGAGCAATGAGTGGACTGTATTAAATTTTCTTTAATTATATTAATTTATTAATTAAAGTGGCGACACACATTCAGAATTAGTTAAATGCACACACTGAAGGAAAAGACACAAAAAGTACATAGAGATTTGAAGTTTAAAAACTTTTAGTTATTGCTACCTTTTGCACTCTATATTAAATTAATTAAGCCTAATCTAGCACTAATTTTTATCTTGAATCACTACACTTGATTTTAAAGCGAATAACCGTGTGGTCTGTCTACGTGTATAGCGTATGCTACATGCCGCACAAAGAAAGCTAAACCGACGCGTATAGCAAAGCGCTACGTGGTCGCAATTTAGAACGCGACACGGCGTTCACAGCGCTAGAGACGCGAGATGGAATCTTCAAGAAGAGAGGTTTGAATTTAAGAGGCGGCCGTATAGTTCTGTCCTTGTCTAATCTGAATTTTCGTTATAATTAGTAAACTAAATATTTTTATACAAAAGTAAGGGCAGAGCCCAATAGATTTAAGGATGAATAGACGATTCTATTTTATGAAAAAATATAAAATTTTCATTAGTTTTCGAGTGAAGTCTGAAACGGAAAAAGAGTTGAACACTTCAATCAAATTTAACTCTTTTTCCGTTTCAGACTTCACTTGAAAACTAATGAAAATTTTATATTTTTTCATAGAATAGAATCGTCTGCTCATCCTTAAATCTATTGGGCTCTGCCCTTACTTTTGTATAAAAATATTTAATTTAGCCATAATAACGAAAATTTAGATTAGACAAGGACAGAACTATACGGCCTCCTCTTGAAGGCAATGGCCTGGACAATCATGAAAGAAGTGTTTAAATACTTAATCTAAAATGTGGATTCGTGCAAAAATATGATGCTAATATTTGTAAATCTTATTTTTCTGACTTGATTGCATAATTAAATTCATAAATAAAATTTTAGAATACAATTTCATAATATAAATAATAATACAAAGTCTGCAAATGAGCTACAATCAGCCAAAAACGTCAAAAAAATGAGTTTTTCGCATTTTTATCTATGGCGAACCTCCAGAAAATATCTGAAAAAATTTAGGCAAGTACTTTTAAACAAAATACAAGTTTTTTTGCAAGGATTGGCCCTGTACCGCATTTCCCGTGAAAATAGGAAGGGTTTTAATTTGTTTTTCCATTCTTTTAGGTTATATACCATCATCGAATCATTATGAAAAAATTCTACAAGATCTGTAAACATTTAAACTATAAGCACGATTTTCTTGGGTTATTTTGCCGACTAGATTCGAAGAAAAAAAATAAATAGTGAATAAGTTATTTTTTTCATGCTGTGGACAGGGGGGGGGGGGGGTCGCGGTCTGCAAATATGACAAAAACTATTTATTTTCGATCTGAAATAAAGTTACTAAGTCAAACAAAAATTTCAGGTACTGGGCAATTTTGATTATCTTAACGGGGGTACTTTTTCTTAATAAGTTGTCGGCTGAGCTTTTGTTGCAGTTGGTCTAGCACGGTGTCAAGCATCACACTCCGACGTCTTGCACGTGAATTCACCTGATTCTTGTCGACGATAACGACATAATACTTGACCCACGAATTTTACCGGTTAATTTTCACAGTCGGCTTAACTTTATTAATGTATGTATTTCTTGTAATCATGTCATAACAGATCAAAAGGCAATTGAGTATAGGAATTATAAAGTTATTTGACCAACATTATTTGTACGAAGTTTGGCTGACTGTGATTAGACGCCATTTACAGTTGGTACAGTTGACCCGGAATCTGCACTCGACTGCCTCTGTGACAATTTTACGGCAGCAATACAAAATCTGGCGCCGCTCAAAACATTTAAACTTCGTAAAGATAAATTTCCATGGATAGACAAAAGATTATCGTAGATGCGGTGCAAGAAAGATGCCACGTATCGAAGATACAAGCGGCCAAAGGATGAGAGATATCTCTTCGAATTTCTGCAACTGCCTAAAATGATAGACAAACAGACTGAATAAGCTAGGACTACTTATTATCATAATAGACTGTTCGAAGCTTTTGCCAAAGTAAATTTCTGGAAGAAGTTAAGTCTGCCCGGACCTCAAGGGGACTTGGATGGATTTATCCTGGATGAGCTTAATGCGCACTTTGCGGGAGTATCAGTCTCGCCATACTATAATAATGAGGAGTGTAAGAGAATTCTTTTTTAATATCGTAAAAGTGGCTTTGCCTTCAAGCCAATTAATGTTAACCTTCTGACAGCTGGCATTTTTTCCACTAAAAAAATGTAACTTTCTCGAAATTTTCCATATAAATGTTTCTTAAGTAATAGTACATGTGGGCCGATCATGGGATGACGCCATATGGCGTCATCCTGGCTGTCAGAAGATTAATGATGATGTAGTCCTTGCAATTTCGCATTTTTCATCACAGGTTCGTGGTAAGGATAACATCCCGCAGAGCTTGATACTCAAAGCTTTACCGTTTATCGGAGAACATCTTGTAACTCTGTTCAATTCCTCTTTTGCACGGAGGGCCTACCCTTGCCTTTGGAAGTATGTACATATTGTGCCATTAAAAAGTATCCTGAATCTACATTGCCTAAAAATTTTAGGCCCGTAGCAATTTTGTTTTTTTTCAAAGGTCCTTGAGAAGATTGCTTATGACCAATTGCAAGAATATATTACGATACACAAGATACTTGGCTCTATGCAGACTGGCTTTAGAAAACATCACTCAACGTGGACTGCCGCACTTAAAGTTACAGACGACATAAGATCAGGTCTAGATAAGAAACTCGTCACGTTACTACTTCTATTTGACTTTAGTGAGGCATTCAACATGATCTCGCACTCCAAGCTACTTGCGAGGCTGAGATTGATGGAGTTTTCCAGGGCTGTACTCAAGTTGATTAGCTCCTATTTATTAGGTAGAAAACAAATGGTTTTCACACATTTAAAAGAGGAATCAAATTGGCTAACAACAAATTTAGGAGTTTTGCAGGGTTCAGTGCTGGGGCCTCTGTTGTTTTGCCTTCATATTAATAACATACGTGACACGCTCATCTCTGGTTGCGTCGAGCATCTATTATATGCGGATGATCTGCAAATTCATACGCAGGTCTCTTATGAGGATGTGAATGAAGGTATTCGGATTCTACAAAGGGCGGCTAAGGCGGTGTTGAAGTGAGCTGTCGATGCTTCTCTCACATTAAATGCAAGCAAAAAAAAGGCAATCGTTTATGAAAATAGTCGATTTATCAACGACTTTTATGCTGGTGAGCCAAGAACGATTGAGCTTGAGGGTGATGCCAGCATATCTTTATTTGATGCCGTTACGGGCCTTGGTGTTGTGCTTGACTCTAAGCTATTATTGAGAGCCAGACATTAATATGTTGACTAAAAAATTTAATAGGATTATATACGGCTTACGGTTTTTTCGTTGGTATAACACTGAGGCTCTGTGCAAACAACTCGCAAATCCTTGTAATAAATGTAGTTTAGGAGGAACACACTCTTAAAGTACGTATATGTCATCATCTTCTTCAACAGTATTATTTTCAATAAATAGAGGGTGATGAACTGTACTGTGACATCCTTAATTTTTTTTTTTTTTGTTACCCATACTCTTGAATTAAAAGTAATCATCTTTCAATCATTTTCCTCAATCATTTTATCACAACTTTTCAATTCACTTAAGAGTCAGCCGTATACCGACACAGTTACCTGTTTTACCGAATCTATTTAAAATTTATTTTTTATAAAAACTAATAGCTTCTAATAGATTCGTGTAATAGAAAGCAATATTTTCTCTGATAAGAATAATTTAATTCCACCGCTTTATTTTCAAGAAAAGTTGGAATAACTTGAAAAAATCCCATTATTTGACACTAATTTCTAATTTTTTAAGTTATTCCAACTTTTCTTAAAAACGAAGCAATAAAATTAATTTATACTAATCAAAGAAAATATTACATTTTATGAAACACATCGAAACCATCTCTTTATTTTTGCCTCTTGTTGCTAATTTTGGAAAAAAAGTCAATTTTTTAATTAGAAAAGGACAGAGATACAGCGGCCTCTTAATGTGACAAAACAGTTAGGACAAGGGTACAAAGCCCTCGCCGTTTGCTGCTCATTAGCCAGTAGAATAAGTTTTAAATCTCCAAGAAATGTAAAGGGTATCTCATTTAGTCTAGTCTATTGAATCAAAATTTTTAAATTATCATAGGTCTCTTTAATCCGAGGAACTATGCATATTAAAATCAATTTGTATACACTAGTCAGTTTACGTTCGTTTGCCATACTTCCACCAATGGAGTAATATGAAACATTTTAATTTTTATCCGATTAATTTTTTTCTAAGTCGTCTTCTAATTCTGGAATGAAAATTGAAATTTTGAAGAAATCTTGTCCTCCGTTTGCCATTACTTTTATTTTTGATGGTTCAATATGTTCAATGTTTCGCTTCTCAAAACCAAAGTTTATAAGCTCTGAAGCATTAGCATACACAACTGACCTGTTTTTGATTCCATCTTTTGCTGTTTCGAATTCGTACAAACCTTCTTTATGAATGTTTTCCATCATCTTAGATTTTTCGTACAAATGTTGGTTATAATTTGTAGGAACTGATTTTTTACCAGCAGAACTACGATTGAAGTTTGCCAATTTTTCATGTAATTTGTAGACGATTCACTATTTGCTTGAAAGTTATCTAATCTTTGAGCAGAGAAAATTATTTCTTTTTCTTTTTATTCATTTACAGTTATCCGAACCTTAGATCCCGAAGAATTTAGCAGAAGCTCAGCTCCTTTATCAGTTCTCGAAATTTTTCTTTACAAAAGATTAGTTACAATTTGATTCTGCTGTTTCTAAGGTAACTGTTCTACTATATTAAAACATTATCACGTGCACTAGAAGAAGAAGAACCTCTGCAAGAATGTAAAATGCCTTTACCGATTTCTTGAAAACAACTGTTACATATTTCCATGGAAGTTCTCAGTTTGGTTGCTTTTGCCTCACTTTCAGGAAGTGAAGCATTTTATTTCGTTCTACCGTCAATGCCATTCCTTACGTCAATTTTTGTGAAGGAATCTCGAACATTACCTTTACCTTTTTTCGTATTTCAAACGACTAGTGAGTCGTGCTGTTAGACAAATGTAACAGTTACAATTCATTGTTCTCGTTTCTTTTGCTAAATTAAGATCATCGTAATTAGGCATAGTTGGACGAGGTCTTTTATAAAAATATCTTTTTCAAATTCATTAATAGTTAGTCGGCAAGAGCTATATACACTTTTTGGGAATTTACTATTAGAAATATTAAATTGATTATTAATATGCACCTTTATAACTTCAATATGTTTTTGAGTTAGCAAGAAATGATGGGAAGATTTATTTTTGAAAATAATTTTTATCCCACACAGAGCGCACACTTTTGTCCGATTGTCTTCATGATCATATTTATAATTCGGATGCGAAATAGACATTATTGCAGAATCAATGCAGAATTATTCACTGATATATATCGGTGCGAATTTCTATAACTGGAAAATAAAAGTTAATCGGCCGAAAAGCTTTAATATTTATATTTTCTACTTTACTTTTTAACTGTAAAAAACACAGATTGCCACTCCGCCACCTAGCGACATTTAACGTAATTATTTCTATCATTTCGTACTTGGAATTTTACAACCATTCACATCTATAATAATATTAGGATTTACCAAATATTTCTAGAGACGAGTCGCTTTAAAAAATGTACTAATATCGGTCGTCTTCAAGTATATACTAACTGGGAGAGTGTCACACCTCCGGATCACGGATTTTGCTCAAACTTCGGGATAAGTTTTCAGATGATAAAATATGGAAAAAGCTAAAGTTGTAGTCACAAATACTCAATATTTCCATAGTTACAGGCAATTAAAGATAATCACTAAAAAAGTTACTAGATTTTTAAACGCATATAGTTCTTTAGCATTGATAGCTAGAAGCTTGAAGCTTTTTCTAAATTAAAGCTGAGCTCAAATCCTTTCGAAACAGTGGTTACAGCATATCAAAATATTAATTTTTTCCAAAGTTAAAGCGTAATAAAGATTGGACCTAATTTTAGCTTTCATTATTAAATAATGTTTTAAAAAGAATATTCAAGTCCAATCTTTATTACGCTCTAACTTTGGGAAAAAATAATATTTTGATATGCTGTAACCACTGTTTCGAAAGGATTTGAGCTCATCTTCAATTTAGAAAAAGTTTCAAGCTTCTAGCTATCAATGCTAAAGAAGTATATGCGTTTAAAAATCTAGTGACTTTTTTAGTGATTTTCTTTGATTGCCTGTAACTAGAGAAATATTGAGTGTTTGTGACTATAACTTTAGCTTTTTCCATATTCCGTCATCTGAAAACTTATCCCGAAATTCGAGCAAAATTCGTGATCCGGAGGTGTGTAGTAAGTATCAATTAAAAAACGACTGATGATATTCTTCCTAGTACTGACTCAAGTTAGTACATTTTTTTTTAGGTATTTTCCTTTCTTCGTGCATGGTTAATAACAAAAATATGAAAATGGAAGAATACGAATGTACCAAATTATATAACGAAAAGAATTAAGCAACAAAATTAAGAATTATAACTTGTATAAATTTTATTTTTGAATTTAAATAAATACTTTATACACGATGATTTTTATATAAAGTTCAGCCAAAATAGATATAATTTATTATCTTTGTATAAATTTTTAATGCATTTAAGTCCATATTATTCTTAAATAGATTATAATTATAATTAATATTATATTAGAATTTTAGAATTTTTATTGCCTCTTTTTTTACTTCAAATTAAACTCTGTGAAGCACTCAGAACTTCATGAGAATTCCCACACAGCACGGAAGATTTCACTGAAATATTTCGAAATCTTTTACTGGAATATTTCAATGGAACCTTCAATGCAGATTCTAGAAAGTCTTCACGGAATATTTCGAAATATTCCACTGGAATCTCCCATTGAAATATCCAGGAATATTTATGGAATATTTCAAAGGAATGTTCAAAAACTTTTTTGAAATATTCCATAAAATATTCACGGAAGATTTCTGGAATATTTCATGAAATATAACATGTGATGTTTCTAGAATATTCCAGTAGAATATTTCATGGATGGTTGCAGGTAAATTTCATGAATATTTCGCTGGAAGATTCCGAAAAACTTTAAAATCGTACAGCAAAATATTACATAAATCTTCCAGAAATATTTCACCGAATATTTTACGAAAAGATTGAGGTAATCTTCCAGTGAAATATTGCGTGAAAGATTTCAGGAAGATGTCATTAATATTTTGCTGAAAGATAACAAAAAACTTCAAAATCGTACAGCGGAATATTACATAAATCTTCCAGGAATATTCCACGAAATATTTCACTGAAAGATTTAAGTAATCTTCCAGTGGAATATTCCATGAAAGATTTCAGGAAGATTTCATAAATATTTCGCTGGAAGATTCCAAAAAACTTAAAAATCGTACAGCGGAATATTACATAAATCTTCCAGAAATATTCCGCGAAACATTTCACAGAAAGATTTCAGTAATTTCCCGGTGGAATATGCCATGAAATATTTCATAAAGATTCTATGAACATTTCATTGGATGATTTCGAAAAACTTTAAAATCGTACAGCGGAATATTACACGAATCTTCCAGAAATATTTCTCGTAATATTTCACAGAAAGATTTCAGAAAGATTTCATAAACATTTCACTGGAAGATCCCGAAAAATTTTTAAATCGTACAGCGGAATATTACATAAATCTTCCGTAAATATTCCACGAAATATTTCACGCAAAGATTACAGTGATCTTCCAGTGAAATATTTCATGAAAGATTTCAGAAAGGTTTTATAAACATTTCACTGGAAGATTCCAAAAACTTTTAAATCGTACAGCGGAATATTACATAAATCTTCCAGAAACATTCCACGAAATATTTCACAGAAAGATTTAAGTAATTTTTCATTGGAATATTTTATGAAAGATTTCAGAAAGGTTCCATAAACATTTCACTGGAAGATTCCAAAAAACTTTAAAATGGAACAGCGAAATATTACATAAATTTTTCATAAATATTTCACGAAATATTTCACAGAAAGATTTAAGTAATCTTCCGGTGAAATATTTCATGAAAGATTTCAGGAAGATTCCGATAAACTTTTAAATCGTATAGCGGAATATTACATAAATCTTCAATAAATATTCTAAAAAATATTTCACAGAAAGATTTAAGTAATCTTCCAGTGGAATATTTCATGAAAGATTTCAGGAAGATTTTATAAACATTTCCCTAAAAGATTCCGATAAACTTTAAAATCGTACAGTGGAATATTACATAAACCTTCCAGAAATATTCCACAAAATATTACACAGAAAGATTTAAGTAATCTTCCAGTGGAATATTACATGAAAGATTCTAAATAATTTCATGAAGTCTTTGTTGGAAGATTGCGTAGAACGTTACGGAAGGTTTCCAGTGACGCCGATAGGGGGATGTTCGTTAAATGGGAGTTTTGTCCCCAAGCGGTTGGAAGATACATTACTTACTATATAAGCGAGAGGGTATCGGCGCTTTGTTGTGTACAGTCGAAGCGGATATAAAAATGCGATTTTATAACTTAAGGTTTATGTACGCGGATATGTATTGCGATGTGAGAATTTGGTTATAATTAACTTTCAATAAATATCTTATTAATTAATTTAATATAACTTTGCCTGTCCCCGCATGCAAAGTTCGGTCTGTCGAAAAGAAAGAATCTTTAATTTATTGAGAGCGCCAGACAGACCTCCGGCTTACTCGTCGGCAGCATGAATCTCGAGCGGTCTTGGCTGGAAGATGGGCGACCTCTGGTGTTAAACTTTATTACGTCGAAATTGGGAGAGGTATGCACATACACGAAAAAAAATGAATATTACTGGTTTAAATTTTTAACACTTTAATCTAGAACTTAGTTTTAATGTATTACAAACAAAAGAAATATATAAATTTTGCTTAATTTGCTATGAACTGTCTATTGATTCAATCTAACTTTATTTGTTAACTCGCGCACGCTCATAACCCATACATTCCGGTCAATATAAATTTCATAAAGTTAATTTATTCTTATTCTTATTTAACACCTTTACTGAAATAATGATCTATTATTCTCATAGTATAGTAACAAAAAAAAATGAATTCACGGTATGGTCGACGTAAGCGACCTCGCTCTTCTTTCAACAATATGGCTACCAAAAGCCGCGCACTTATCTCTCTCTCTCTCTCTCTCTCTCTCTCACATACTGATCCTACGTGTCTATCGGTCTATTGGCTTTAATTGCCGGTCAACAAAATTAAAAAAATAATTATTTAAACCTTCATTCGAATTACTACTCTAATTAATTTTAATTTTTCGGTCAACGAAACCGTTAGACACGTGCACGGAAAAAGGAAAATACCTGAAAAGAATGTACTAATTTGATTCAGTACTAGAAAGGATATTACCAGTCGTTTTTTAATTGATACTCAGTATATATTTTAAAAAGACCTATATAAGTACATTTTTTAACGCGACTCGTCCCAAGAATTGTGTGGTATAGTACCGAATTTTTCCGTACTACGGGACTACATTATCTTTTACTAACATAGTACCTATACAATATTTACTGTGGCGCTGTCGAATATCAAACTTCAATACAGCTAATTTATCATAATGTAAAAACCATTAAATTGTATAAAAATTTTTAGCAATCAATAAATATAATATCGATCATATAATATGTAAAAATTTCAAATTACTAATTATTAATTTTAAACTTGAGTTGATTATTATAAACGGGAAAAAGCAGATGAATTTTTTTGCTACAATAAAGAAATTTGTAAGATTAAGCTTGAGTGCGGACAACTCATGAAATCCACCGGGATGCTATACATAAAAAGTTATATACAAACTTACGATGTATAATATTTCGAGGTTAGGTTTGTCAAGCTTGATCTAACTTTCAATCTAAGTTTATAAAAGAAATAAATTCAAATGACTTTTTATTTTAACAAAAATGATTGTACTAACATAGCTATAGTGCGGATAAGTTAGAATATTTGTTTGATTAATGAATTTAAAAAGATGTCAACAAAATAAAAAAAGCAAAAATCGATTCTAACAGCTCTGACATCCTGTTAAGTTGAAAATTAATTATTAGTAATTTAAAAGGGTTGTATATTATAAAAATAATTTTAGAATCATCAATTTTTAATTCTAGTATGGGAAAATCAGTTCTATATATAGCAATTATATTCTCTGCAAAATTTTACCCCTGGATCGAATAGGTGAAATATCAGTCCTAGTACCGAAAAAATAGGTACTACGTAGCGGAAATTTATGCACTCAGTTCGTAATATAGTTATGCCAGCATTAGTAGTTAAAATTTGAAGTATAGTATTGATTAAAATTATACTATTACATTTTTTTTCAATACTTCATCACAGAAATAATACATACTACGTGTAGTATTGATTTTAATGGTATTTACCTTTTTCCGTGTGGTCGAATTTGCACTCCCGCACTCTCGAAATCTTATTATATATATCTTAAAAAGAAATTTAATATTTAATTCTGACTTCGGATGGTCTACAAATTTAATTCTCGATTTATTTTTTTCTTCTAGTCAACGCAGACTAGGCAAGAGGATGTAATTTACAAGATGGCCGCTAAGGCCCGCGTTATGAAATTTATTACGTAATACGCACCACTATGTCCTCCGATCTCGAATGTGGTTTCCCGGTTAATCAAAGAATTTATTATTAAATTTTATTAAATTTAAAAGAAAATTTACCCGGTCAACGAAATCGTTGGACACGTGGTAAATTTTTAATTTCACTTTCTCGGTCTACACAGGAACTTTACAATCACTTTCTTTTGACTTTACAACTACGTCTCGCAGCAATTAATTTTTACTAATTTTTACCAGTTACGCTGTCACAATCACTTTAAATTTTATTTTTTTCGCCTACACTGAATTTACACTTTAATCGACGAGAGCCGTTAATTTACAAAAAAAAATCTTTATCGATTCGGACTACAGTCCACTCACCGTTGTATGAAAAATCTCGTTGACAACAGGAATATGGTCGGCGATAGGCGACAATCTGGTCGACGATGGCGGTGATGGGCCTCAGGTTCGTATATCTCTCTCTCTCTCTTTCTCTCTCTGCACAAGCAACTCCTGGTCGACGACGGCTGCGGAAAATGGGCTGGCTGGAGGATCAGGGCAGCGAAAATCTCCCTCTGGAAATCCTTCTACTCAACTGTTCCTGGGTCTATCCAAATCTGCAATCTCTACACAGCTGGAAAAGCGCACGAAAATTTCCAAGTTATACTTTGCAAAAGGAATGAGTTTAGCGAGTCTATAGTTCCGATAAGGCACGAGGACAGTCATCGAATGAATTCTTTGATGCTCACTTCCTTCTTCTTCGGTCTATTTCTCCCTCTTCCTCATCGTCTATCTCTTTTTAATTTTTAATTCCTCCAATAACTGATCAATTGTCCAAGTATTTGCTTGCTATTTGTAGATTTCGCCTCCCGGTCCTCGAACGCAAGTTTGCAACCTGCGCGCCACCTTTAATAAGAGAGATTCGAGTCTCTTTGTATGCTTTTTCTTCGCTTCCCCTTTTATCTCTTTCGTATATATAAATTTTGAGAGAGAGAGTACAGACATGTAAAGGCCTTATATATATAGATATACTATATAGATAGATATGTATGTCTACCGCGTGCCTCTTTGAGCAAAGAGAAAGAACTGGTGACATCCCCTCTCTACGTACTTCTCATCTCTCTCTATTATATCTTGTCTCTTTCTTTGTGCTGTGCGCGAGAAGACCGCTCACCATCATTTCTAATTTATTCTTCATACATACTGATCTTCTATCTCTTTTCTTCTTCTTGTCTCTTGAGTATCCCTCTCTTTCTACATCTTCACTTTACCTGCGGTCTATATTAGCAGTATTATAGCTCACAGACACGGTCTGCGAATGTGTGCGTAATGGCTGTTGCGCGTCGTTCTCCTCGTGTGCCGGGAATTTTAAACAAACAAAAAAAATCTCTTTATTAATAACTTTATTTAATTTATTTAAAGATGCGCCCGGGTCGGTGAGTGCACCGATGGTGTGTTTGAGTATGCGTGCGTAGTAGTAAAAATTTTAATTGTTACAAAAAAAAATTTTATTGGGACGAACCACGTCACAGTATTGATGTATAAGTATAATGTGTTATTATATAATATATATACTATCCCCTCACAGCATTTCATAACCTATATGAAATATTCCAGAAATATTTCGTGGTAGATTGGAAACTCTGAATCTTCCATCTAAATCTTCCAAATATCTTCCAGGAACATTTCATGAAAGATATGAGATTACCCAAACCCAGGGTTGCAAATATTTAAATCATTTTGAGCTTTAAATAAATTTTAATTCACAAATCCTTTTTGAACTCGTAATTAAAGTTTTATTTAATTAACAATTCCTTTTAAATTAATAATTAAAAATATTTTAATTAACGAATCAAAATCTAATCGTGAATTAAAAAGGCTTTAATTAAAAAATCAAAAGGAATTCTTAATTAAATAAATTTCAATTAAGAAATCAAAATGTAATCGTGAATTGAAAGGGCTTTAATTACAAAATCAAAAGGAATCCTTGATTAAATAAATTTCAATTGAGAAATCAAAATTTAATCGTGAATTGAAAGGGCTTTAATTCCAAAATCAAAAGGAATTCTTAATTAAATAAATTTCAATTAAGAAATCAAAATTTAATCGTGAATTGAAAGGGCTTTAATTCCAAAATCAAAAGGAATTCTTAATTAAATAAATTTCAATTAAGAAATCAAAATGTAATCGTGAATAGAAAGAGCGTCAGTTATGATTATGATTTGTGAATTCGAGGGCTTTAATTAAAAATTCCACAATTCCTTTTTAATTAAACGTACTAAGGAATTTTTATCATATATATGTATATAGAAAAACATATGTGGACGCGCACATACATACGCACCTGGGCTCCAGCGATGCCGAAAGTGGCAGAGTCAGAGAGGGAAATTCAAAAATGTGTAAAAAAAAAGTATTAAAATAATTAGTTTTTAAAATTTGATAATTAATAAATAATTCTAAAAAACAAAGTTACTATAACAAAATAATTTTTTTTCAATTAAAAAAATTTTTTTGAATTCAACAAAATTTTGTTCAACTCAAAAAATTGTAAAAAATAGAAAAAAAATTATTTTGTTATAGTAACTTTGTTTTTTGAAATTATTTATTAATTATCAAATTTTGAAAACTATTTATTTTAATACTTTTTTTTTATACATTTTTGAATTTCCCTCTCTGACTCTGCCACTTTCGGCATCGCTGCTGGGCTCATATATATGCAACATTTCATGTCGACCCACACGCACCCATACGGACAAGTTGATATATATATTTATATACATGGTCCGTTTTATGTCAACTTGCACCCGTTGACCCGTATATATTTTGGTTTATATATATGTATATATATACATACATACATACATGGGACATTTCATGTCGGTTAGCACGTACTCATAAGCGCAGGTTTTTTTTATATGTGGTACATTTCATGACAACACGCACACACCCATTCGTGTACCCTTAGATTTATATATATGGGACATTTCATGTCGATTCGCATGCATGCACACGCACGTTAATAAACATAGGATGTTTCACGTCAATTCGAAGGCACACACACACAGGTTTATATATATAGGACATTTCATGTCTATTCGCATGCATGCACACAGACTTGAATAAACATGGGATTTTTCACGTCAATTGGAACGCACGCACTTACAGGTTTAGATATATGGGACATTTCATGCCAATGCGCACGCACACACACACATACACACACACACATAGGATTATATATGGGACATTTCATGTCAACTTGTACATACTCATAATGACAGGCTTTTTTATATATGTGGGACATTTTATGACAACACGCACACACCCATCCGAGTAACCTTAGGTTTATATATATACATGGGACATTTCATGTCGATTCGCATACATTTACACGCACGTTAATATACATAGGATTTTTCACGTCAATTCGAACGCACACACACAGGTTTACATATATATAGGACATTTCATGTCAAGTCGCATGCATGCACACAAACTTTAATAAATATTGGATTTTTCACGTCAATTAAAACGTACGCTCATACAGGTATATATATATGAAATATTTCATGTCGTTTACAGGTTTATATATATATATATATATATATATATATATATATATATATATATATATATATAGGACAGTACATGTCGTTGCACATGCATGCACACACACGTTAATATACATGGGATTTTCCATGTCAATTCGAACGCACGCACACACACACACAGATTTATACATACGGTACATTTCATATCGATTCGCATGTATGCACACACGTTAATATACATAGGATTTTTCACGTCAATTATTACCCACGCCTATACAGGTTTATATATGGGACATTTCATGACAACTCTAACACACCTATCCGAGCGCCCTTAGGTTCACATATATGGAACGTATCATGTCAACACGCACGCACCGGTTCTCATATATTTGACATATCTTGTCAACTCGAACGCGCAAACACATCTAAACATGTATTTGAAATTTGTATTTATATATATGGGACCGTTTCTGTCAATTCACATGCGCGCACACACACACACACAGGTATATATATATATATATATGAGTGCCACCAGATTTTTTTTTAACAAGTGAGCAGTTTTTAATCAGTTACACAAACAGGTTATTTTTTCTATGTTACTTAAAATAAAAAAAATTCTAGTTTAGGAAAAGCTGCTAATATTAATACTGATAAAAATCTTAAAGATTTTTAAGGAATGGTTTTACTTTTTGATGGATAATTTGATTATATGATTTTATTTTTGAAAAAGTTTTTCACATAATAGTTATCTGTAATAAAAAAATTCTTTTACAATGTTAATTACTTTTTCCTGGCATTCGTTTTAAAAGTTTATGCTTAGCAATTTTAAAATTTGGTTGTGACACTGATGATGCTGCTATAAATTATTTTGGATGTGTTATAATTAGTGTGCTGCCTCAATTTTCAACTTAAGGATTATAAATTAAGGATATTTTGGATTGAATTGCGGAAATAAAATAAATGATTAAAGAATTACAATCAACAAATCAATAAATTCAATTATTAATAGTTGAAAAAAAATGTTACCATGTCAGTGAGTTTTTTCAACAGGGTTATACATAAATTAAATTAATTAAAATTAATATTTTTAATCAATCATATACCTATTTTTTTTATTAAAAAGATATATTTTTACAAAATATGTAACAGTAAAAGAGTAGTTCACAGAAAAAAATTGTACTTCGTTAAAAAATTTTATAAATTATAAAAACACAAGTTTTTTAAACTTCATAAAATAATGAATAGTGTACTGTACATATTGTTTTTGTAGCAAAAATTCTACATGTAAAAAATGTAATAAGATTCAAATACAAAAAACGAATAATTAAACGTATTTATAAATTATAACATAAATTTAGCAAATGAAATAAAATTTTAGGAAATCCTATTCTAATCTCTGCTGCACTATAACAATAGTCTTATTCTAATATGAAAAATTGAAAAAAATTATAAAACTTATTCTTTTTCATAACTTCGGCATGAAAATTGCATGAAATAAGCGACAAAATGTTTGTTATTTAAAAAATAGACTTTTCAAATTTTTGGAAATTATATCATACAAATTTTCCTGGACATTTTTCGACTTCACCCCCTTTAAATTAATGTTTAGTGACAAAATATATAAAAAAAATTTTTGGAACCGTGGACTTTGATTTTACTATAACAATCTCCCCTATTTTCCGACCTGACTTTTTCATGTGAGCACCGTTGCGCGGTACTCTCTGAATAAGCGGTTCAATTCTTCGTGAAAAATTAAAGGAAGACCGCAACCAGCCTAAACCATTCTTTTTTTATCAACAGTTGGTAGATTAAAGAATAATTTTAGCTAATTAAAATGTAAAAATTCTTAATTATATTGGTCACCAATGATTGGTGCAATAAAATAAAAAAATCATTAAAAATGGCAAAATGAGTTTTTTTTATATTGATGATGTTTTTACAGAGAGATGGTGCAATGTACGGCAAAATTGATAAGAATATTTTCGACTTAATATTTGATGAAAAACACGAAAAATTATGTTTTTCCGCGAAAAATTAACAACCAGAAAATTTACTTTAGAGATTTTCCTAACTATTTTCCAGCTATCCACCCTCGAAATTCGTGTTCAGGGCACCAAAATACATAGGAAAAACTTTGGTGGTGCCGTGGATCTCCATCGGCTACGGAAACTCTCCTAGCTACCTATATTAGTTATAAATGTCCTCCGTATTCAGGTGAAATACCCCGGTTAAAATGTACATTAAGGTTTGAAAAGATCCTGATGTAAAAGAACCTTTCTAATTTTTTACGGTTTTTGGTACCAGTCCATAATACAACTTTGCGAACTCTTATGAAAAAAATTGTCATGATTGTCGTTGATACCTTCTGAACTTTTTTGATTCATTAAGTTTTACTAAGGAATAGTAACCTTAATTTTATCGTATTCACAATTAATGAACAATTAAGATCGCTTTAGAATTGAACAGCACTGTAAAGTTTTCAGGAGAAACCTTCTAGATTGTATTTTAAAAAATTCTTCAGAAATATTTTTTACGTTTTATCATCGTATGAATATATTTATTAAATTATTGGTAAATAAATGATTATAAATTTATGAGATCATATAAGAAAACGGATGAATCTTTATATTTTCTGTATATTGATTGAAAGGTTAATGAAACTTCACGAACTCTATAGAAGTAAATCGAGATGAATTATTACAATCTTGTAAAGAGTTTAATAGCTATTAAAGATCCTTAAGAGAAGGTCGAGTATATATGTCCTATTGTAATCAAAAAATTGATTTTTTTACAAAAACTAATAATTTTAGCAAAAAATAAAGAGAAAGCCCCATCTTGTATCATAAAAACGCTGCCAAGTGCTTTGGCGCAATGCTTTCTCATAGAGCGCATTGAGTTAGAGTAATTTAATTTAATTTTTTCAAATACGATTTTAATATAAATGTCCCTATCCTCTGTATTGAAGGTTGTCTTAATACCTACGAAAACTATATGAATTTTACTCTTTCTTACTTTTGCCATTTGCATAATGTGATTTTATGATGCTCTAAAATTAAAAATGCGTTTATAAAATTAATTTTCTCAAGCTTGTCTTCTTAACACTATTACCAATAACTTGCATACAAATTTTGGAACATTTTCATCGAATAGTTTACAAAAAATACCAAATAATTGAAAAATAAACATTGTTTTAAAATTTTTAAAACTCTTTAACGTTACAACTACGCTAAGAAAACCAGTTTCCAAAAGTTCATTTTATTTAGGCAATCGTAAATAATTTCTATACATAATTTTAAGCTACTTCATAGAGTAGTTTACGTAAAATACCAAAAAATAAGTGAAATTCTATTCAAAATTTACAAAATGCTCTAAAATTAAAACTCCGCTTAGAAAATAAGTTTTTCCAAGCTTGCTTTAATTAGGCAATAACAAATAATTTGTATAAAAATTTTAGAGCAAATCTATCGAATGGCTTTTGCGTAATAGAAAAAAAATGAAAAATAAACATTTTTCCAAAATTTTCAAAATGCTCTAAAATTGAAACTGCGCTAAGAAAATAAGTTTTCCAAAGCTTGATTTATTCAGAAAATAGTGAATAATTTGCATGAAAATTTTTGAGCAAGTTTATCGAGTGATTTTTGTGCAATAGAAAAGAAATTAAAAATAAAAAATTTTTTCATAATTTTCAAAATGCTCTAAAATTAAACATGCGCTAAGAAAATTGAAGAAAATTAGTTTTCAAAAATTCATTTTATTTTGACAATCATAAATAATTCCCATACATAATTTGAAGCTCCTTCATCGAGTAGTTTGCGTAAAATATAAAAAAAATTAAAAAAATTTTATTCAAAATTTTCAAAATGCTCTAAAATTAAAACTGCACTGAGAAAATAAGTTTTTCAAAGCTTGTATTATTTTGGCCATTGCAAATGATTTTCATAAAAATTTTCGAGCAAATCTATCGAATGGTTTTTGTGTAATAGAAAAAAAATGAAAAATAAAGATTTTTTCCAAAATTTTCAAAATGCTTTAAAATTAAAACTACGCTAAGAAAATAAGTGTTCCAAAGCTTGTTTTCTTTAGACAATAGCGAATAACTTGCATACAAATTTAGAAGCAAATCTATCAAATGGTTGTCGTAAAATTAAAAATAAATGAAAAAAAATTAGACAAAAAAATAAATTGCATGAAAAATTTGAAGTTAATCCATCGAGTAATTCTCGAGATCTTATTGGCGTATTGAAATCACACACACACACACACACACACACACACACACACACACACACACACACACACACACACACACACACACACACACACACACACACACACACACACACACACACACACACACACACACACACACACACACACACACACACGCACGCACGCACGCGCACACACACACACACACACACACACAGACATTTTCTGGAAACCACTTTTTTCGACTCCCTGAGTCTAAATATGTACAAATTAATGAAAAAATAGAAAAAAATTTTTTTTACTGATACAATACTTTTTCTATGAGAAAGCAAAAGCAATATTTTCTTTGATTAACCCTTTCAGAACCAATGTACATTACAATGTACATTGATATTTTTTGGTTTTTTTCAAATTGTGCAAAAGTGGCTTCAAATTTTGTAAAAAAAATATGTGTATTAGATTGAAGTGGACTATTTCCGATCTCAAACTGAGGGCCTAAGTTATTATATCTTTGATAGAAACTGAGAAAACTTGAAAAAAAAAAAAAAAAAAAATTTCATCGCAAAAATTGCTTAATAAATGAACACTTATCATCGCTAAATGGTTATCAGAACTTTTGATGATGAAATAATAATTCCGTTCTGAAAGGGTTAATAAAAAATTTTTTTATCGATTCCTTTTGAAAAAACCTTGAAAAACATAAAATATCGAGGTTTGGATTGACAATTCAGTTTTTCAAAGTTTTCTTTGA
Organism: Anastatus disparis; assembly: GCA_017163975.1. NCBI lineage: Eukaryota > Metazoa > Arthropoda > Insecta > Hymenoptera > Eupelmidae > Anastatus > Anastatus disparis. The sequence continues at coordinate 2,678,024 of JAFFSR010000320.1, read as the reverse complement.
AACGAAGCGATAAAAATAATTTTTTCTCATAAGAGAAAATATTGCTTTTTATTATACGAGATGGGGCTTTCTTCTTATTTTTTGCTACAATCATAAGGTTTTGCAGAAAATTGAATTTTTTTATTATAAAAGGATAGAGATATACGACCTGCTATTAATAAAATACCGTGAAAATTATTTACGATTCTCAGTAACGATTTTGAAGTTATAAAAAAATATACGTATTATTAAATTTCTTTAACTCTTGAAATAGTTAAGCATACCATGGAATTGTTCGATAGTGGAAATAAAGCCATTTTACACGACTAAGCTATACATTTTTTTTGTGAATAAATACAATAAATCGCACTGATTAATTAATACTAGGCAATTTTTCAGTTTATTAATAAGTTAATTAAATTAATACTATGATATGCCCTTCAAAAATCACTATTCAATATATTAGAAATTTATGAAGAATCTGAAGAAGTCATAATCATATTTTTTGATATATGGGGATATCCACAAAACTTTTAATTCTCTAGTAACAGGTCATATTACAGCTGTTACTGGGTTACCGCATGATGCACATTATTTAAACTAGGTTCAAATCTTTTGTGCTATCCTGTAACTCTATTTCTGATATATTTTGTAAATGTTTAACAAATGGCGCCGTAGATATTTTTATGAAACATTCATTTTTACACATAAAAAATTACCGTAATTTATCTTATGTGTAAATTTACTTTTTATAGAATTATCTGCTGCGCCGTTTGTGGCACATTTACAAAATACATCAGAAATAGAGTTACAGGATAGCACAAAAGATTATAACCTAGTTTAAATAATGACTTGTTACTAGAGAATTTAAAGTTGGGTGGATATCCCCATATAATACCATGGTGGTACACATGAAATTGGAAAGGTTCCAAAAATATATAAATTACAATAACTTTTCTGATGAGGATATATTATTCAAATTAATATTATTTTTAAAATTAGATAACATTATTTTTATTTTTAAGAGCATGACGAAGCTTCCAATCTTTTAATAATATTTGCAATCCTAAGTTATGAATAAACAAAATAACATTTTTTTGCGACAAAGAAAAAATTTGTAAGATTCAACTCGAGTGCGGACAACTCAAGAAACCCACGAAAATACTACATAAAAAGTAATAATACAAACTTTCAATGTAACGTATTTTAAGATTAGGTTTGTCGAGCTTGATATAATTTCCAATCCAAGTTCATAAAAAATTTACAAGTTTAAATGATTTTTTATTTTAACAAAAATTATCGTATTAACATAGCTTTAGTGCGGACAAGTCATTATATTTGTTTTTCTCATCCGTGCTGAGTAAGTGGCCTATAGCGCATGCGTTTTCGGGGTAGTAAGTAGCTAATAGCGTGCGCTGCGTGTGTTGTTTTTTGAGGGCGTGTATTTCACAGCTATGTATAATATTATTTTGTATTAAATTACGTAAATACGTTACATTCTGTAAAATAATGTCACGCAAAAGCGTTAATTAATGTAAAATCGCAAAGGTTTATACAAGCGCAGCGCCCTCATACTGTATCTCATCAACCATATGATGAATTTTATACTCTATCTCGCTTTAACCTCTGACAAAGTAAATCGTATCATCTATTCTTGTATTATTTTTACATTAACGAAATCGTAATTATTCTGTATATACGTGAAATGGGTGAACTAAAAGTATGTAATTTAATTACAAATAATAGTACCAAAAAGTATTGGAATATACTATTGCGAGTCAGTCGTACGGCAGATATGAGAGAGAGAGAGTCTCGGGCAATGGCGCTACTCGCTACGCTCGGGCGCCAACTTACCCTCGTGCGCAATAGTCAACTAAACCTTACTCGTTACACAATATACTATTAATTTACAAATTTAAAATGATATTAATGAAATAAAAAAATCAAAACTCGATTGCTGCAGCTCCAACATCAGATAAATATTACGGAAAGAAACATAATGAATCACCTAAATTCACAATTTTATAAATTACAACTGAATCACTGGAAAAATAGTTGCATACAATAGACTTTTCCAAATTTTATGAGTAACGGCTTATAATTGAAATTTCAATGTCAGAATGATTCGGAAAACTTGAAAAATTTATCAATTTTCATTTCATAATAGTTCTTAAACATTCTTTAAAGACCGGAAAAATATTTGTTCCGATTCTTTCAGAAATTTTCGGGTCATTTTAACGAGGAAATAACTGATGATGATGTAACAAAATTCAACTGCAATAATCACAAATTTTCCAATCGAAAACGTTTTCATAAATAATTTCCATAACTTTATAATTTCCGCGAAAATAATCATAATCTTCATAATTCTGCAAAAATGACGATTTATATTGACTTTTTCATAAATTTAAGTAACTTATAGAAATTTTCTCAAATTCAATTTACTTGTTTTTGTCATAAAAAGCGAAAGATAATTAGTCTTAAAGCAGACTTAACGTAGGTAAATATTATTTTTTTATATACGCTTTTCTTATATTCGCCTTCATGTCTGTTTGTTTTTTTGTCTGTCTGTAATCAAATCTTGCGCGCTCGATTTCAGGCACTTTTTGACAGATATAAATTCTGACAATTGGCATAGACTTTGGTCTTGGATGACAATACAATAATCAGTTGTCATTTTGGTACCTGGACATCCAGGTCGATGATAATGGGTGTGAAAAGTCATCTCCGAGGAAGTATAAATGGGGAGGCTTTCTTTGGGTCGAGGCGAGTTTCTCGAGGGTTTTCAGGGTTGCTGAAACCGAATTCGAGGTTTGAAAGTGAATCTATAATGCATAATAATGATTTAGGATAAAGAGGTCGAACTGGAGTACCAAGTCGACGATAACGGATGTACCTGAGTGTAATCTTCGAAAAGTTTGGTTGCAATGTAACTCTAAATGATAATAAAAACAATTTTAACTTAAAAATAGAAAATAGAAAATTTTAAAAACATGCTTTAAAAATAAAATACAATAATTGAATAAATAGACTAAAAAGTATAAAATAAATAAATTAACTTTCTTAATATTACTTTTATATAGTTTCATTGCAATAATCAATAGAAAATTTTACAACAACAATTTAAAAAGAAAAGTGTGGTTGCTAAAATTTTTTCTATAATCTTTGAAGAACTTATTAAAGATAGTATTAAAATTATTATTAGATTTACTGAAAATCAGTGCACACCCTTTTCTTTTATAATTTTTGCTGTAAAATTTTATCTTGATTATTGCAATGAAACTGTATAAAAGTAATTTTAAGAAATTTAATTAATTTATTTAATACTTTTTAGTGCATTTTTTCAATTATTGTTTTTTTTTTAACAACGTGTTTTCAACATGAAAAAAACATTTTTTTATTTAATTATATTATTTCACCAATTAGATAAACTCAAATATCTTCATATTATAATTTGCAAAATGTGTTATTTATTTAAAATCAATTATTGTTTCAAGTATTTATCTTAAGTTTATAGTATTCGAGAAAACAATTCATTACGGAATTCATTAAGCAATTCATAGAAAAAAAAAATTTTTTAATTTACATTGTCTCATTTCAACACTTTTATGATTTAGACCTATAAAATTTTTTGTATATGTTTTGTGTATGAAAATATATGATTAATCTGTAACTGAAAGAATAATTTATAGACCACCAGTTATTTTATTACCGCAATTAATATAAATGCAAATCTTTGTACAATAACATAAAACTGGCTGACAATTTTTTGAAAAAATTAAGGAACTTAGATATTTGTATAGCATAACCTTTTACTTTGGCATTCCGTACTTTTCTCAATAACGTCATTATAAATTTTCTATTTTGAAGTAAAACTTCTTTAGCGACGGTATACACCTCCCATAAGAGACGTATAAAAAAATTATACGGGAGTGAATTGATTTCATGACGGTACATGCAACGGGACTAATGAAACGGAAGTGTATATAGATGAGGGGCGTCCGCGCCTCCTATATGTAAAACAAGGTACTAGATACGTATAACGAAAAATTCGCGGGACTGACTTGATGTCAAATGCACAGATAGTGCATGAAATTAATGTTAATGTATTTTTCTAACAAAGTTGGGTTTTGTAAAATTGAATTTTCGTTAAAAAGATTATAATTAAATTCATACTTTACAAATTTTAGACCTCGTAAAAATTTAATTTTAGGAATATTATTTATAAAATAAATTCTCAAATCATTCTTACTGGATCAATAAACCTATAAATACATTGTATTTTATTATGTTATTCATTGTTTTGTTGTTCACTTTAAGGATTTCAAATGAACAGTGAAGAACATTCAGTAGGTAATACAGATGAATTGCTAGCTAGTTTAAGAGTTGGTATAAATGGTGAACCATTACATGATGATGGAAGTCAGGAGACAGCAAATAATGGTATCCATTATGAGTTATCACGGTTGAGTAATTCTACAGGAATTACAAATGCTTCAACGGCGCCTACTGTTTCATTAAGTGATGAGCAAAAAGAAATGTTAGATGTCTGCTGTAAAACTTGTTATTTGGATGGAAAATTTTTCGAAGCAGATTTGACGAAATCAAATGGCGATAAAATCATAGCAAAATGCATGACTTGTAACCAAATTATTCATGGAAATCTTAAAGTTTCATCAAATTTTTATCGCCATTTAAAGGTTATTGTTTTTATATGTATATGTTATTAAATCAACTAATTTATTTATTGTTATTGTGACTTGCAAATTTTAAAAGTAAAAATTGTACTTTTTTAAAAATACCTTGATAAGGTCAATATTTAATGGTATGAATTGGAAAAAAAATTTTGATGTTTTTTATGTCAGTACATTCAAATATAAAATTAATATTTAGATGGAATATCAAGTATCATGTTTAAATAAATATCTTGTTCAATGATGAATTTTCTCTTATAGATGTATAAAATTGAACATTATTTATATTAAAGTTATATACCTTATCAGAAAAGAAGGTCAGCCATAGTGGTAGGTGACAATAATACTAAATTTTATCTGTTATAGTAAACACAGAATAAAATGTTGTGTTTACTTTTTTACAATGTCATCAAATTGCTTTTTCAACACCTAGTCCAAAAGTACCATATTTTCTCCTGTCGTCGAAAATAGAATATGGTAATTTTTGCCTCTTGTTGGAAAATTTATATTTTCACCTCGAGAGTAAATGAAGAATTACTTTAATTTTATGTGAATTGTCATCCAAGCCAAACAGGAGTTCTTTATTTTTACTCGCTCTAGATGAAAAATATACTATTCCATACAAAACCAAAAAATTTTAATAATATTAAATGTTTATTTTGTATTAATTTTATGATTTAACATAATTATATTTTTAGAGAAAACATGAAGATAAACTACAAAGCTATCAGCAATACAAAAAATTTAAAAAATTGGATGGTGATGATGAAGATGAAAATGATGTTGTTATCGTCGTGTGACATGTGCTTTTTCTCAAAATACTTTTGAAAAAAATGTTGTTGAGTTTTTATTGAGAAATCAACTTTCTCTTCGTCTAGTTGAAGATTCAGCTTTTCGAAAAATATTTAATGGTTGTATATTTTATATAATATTTTTTTTATTATATTAATGGATAACATTTTATTTAAAATATTTAGATTTCAAAATTAAACATGGTGACGCTCCGTTAAAGCATTTGACTCGTTATACTGATGGAAAAAAAGTTGATGATTTATATTATAAACAATTAGACAAGATTAAAATGGCTTTAGCTAATGCAAACCATGTCTGTACAACAGCAGATATTTGGACTGGGTCGAATAGAAGATTTTTAGGTGTAATTGCTCATTGGGTAAGATAACATGTTATTCACATAAAGTAGTTAAAAAATTACAATAAAATCAAAATTATTTCTATTTGCAGATTGATGATATATCTTTGGAAAGAAGATCAGCAGCTTTAGCTTGTAGACGATTTGAAGGATTGCATACCTTTTCCAATATAGCAGAGCAACTATCTATTATCTATTCGACTTTCGAGCTAGCTACTGAAAAAATTGTATCTACAGTTACGGATAATGGGAAAAATTTTGTTAAAGCCTTTAAAGAATTTGAAATAGAAAATCCAGAAAATTATTTTCCAGGTTATTTAAATTGTCATTTTAAATCAATTGTATTAAAAATTAAATAAATAGACATTAAAATTATTGGATGAATATAATCAATTCTTGAATTAAATTAATATTAAATAATAAAGTAAATTAATAACTGTCAATTATCGGTAGATTTTCTTTAGATTTTATAATTTCTCATGAAACAAAATTTAATCAAACAAATCTAAGTTTATTAAAAAAGCTAATTTTGCTTAAAAGTTATAAATATAATAAAAAAATGAAAAAATTGAACTTCAAATTTATATGAATAATCTTTATAAAATCTTAATAAATTTTCAAATTATTATATAAAATTATTGCAGATGAGAATTCAAATGATTCTGAAGAGGAAATGGAAGAGTTTGAAGAAAATGATGGCGAAGAATCACTGTTTATGAACAGTAACGATAATGTGAATCCTGTAGAAGACGAAGCAATATTTTCAAATATAACACTATCTCGTCATTTTCGATAGGTCAGCCATACCTTGAGTTTGATTGCAACAAAAGATCTTGTGGACGCAATTGACAGAGTTCCAAATATTAAAAAGTGTCATAAATTTGTCATGGAAAAATGCCAACAATTATGGAAATGTTTAAGATCAAAAAAACGAGAAAAAATGAAAAAAATTTTTGAATACGGTTTACAGAGGCCCGTTATAACAAAGTGGAATCCTACGTATGACGCCTTTAAGCAAATCATTTCGTTAAAAGAAAAAATTGATGATGAAAGAATTCATGACATGTTGGAATCTAATAAAATCTTAAGAAAAAAAGATTTTGAATTTATTGAAGATTATTTGAAATTGTGTCAACCCCTGGCTTCAGCGATTGATATTTTACAAGGAGGAAAAGATTGTCATTATGGTTATCTTTTACTAACATTGTTGACTATCTGTTAAAAAATGGAATACTTTATCGGCAAATAAAAGTTTGTCTATGTGTAAGCCACTCTTGAATTATTTAAAGGAAGCTTGAGACAAAAGATTTCATGATTTTTTTGAAATCATTAACAATGGTGAATTAGCAGCTATAGCAGCACTCACGCACCCCAAATTTAGAGCAAAATGGATTTCGTGCTTTGATAAAAATACACAAGCAAAGATAAAAAGGCTTGTTGAAGAATTGGTAAGGCCTAAAAAGCCGGAATCAGCTGTTCCAGATAATGAGGATACTGAAGACACGTTATTTTGTTTTTGATGATGACAGCTCAAATGCATTACTAAACACGGCTTTTGCACCTCAAGAACAAGAAGAAAATGTTCTAATGAGGTTTTTAAATGAAAAGACGATGTCTTTGGAGTCTTTAAATAATTTGCCAGTTATTAAAAGCTTATTTTTGAAATTTAATACCACATTACCTTCTTCAGCTCCAGTAGAAAGATTATTTTCTTATGCTACTTTAATGAACATGCCAAAATTTAATAGATTGTCTGATATTGAATTCGAAAAACGAGTACTGCATAAAGCAAATGGACTCAAAAGTTATTTGTAAGGGTATAAAGCTTTGAACTCAATAATACTCATTTTATTATTTTTATGAATAAGCAAAAAGTTTAATAATTTATAATTGAATATTTATAATTATACAGAAACATTTTTTATAAAAGAAATCTTTCAATATGAATAGGTAAAAATTTTTTAAAATCATAATCGCGATATTCAAAACCATCGAAAGATTTACATTGGCTGAGTAATCGCCATTACATAAATTCTTTTTAAATGTTTCATATTAGAAAATAATCGCGATATTATGAAATATATGAAAGCTTACATTGGCTGACTAATCGCCACTTTATAAATTCTTTTTAAATGTTTCATATTAGAAAATAATCGCGATATTATGAAATATATGAAAGCTTACATTAGCTGAGTTATCGCCACTTAAAAAATTCTTTTCAAATGTTTCATATTAGAAAATAATTGCGATATTATTAAATATCTGAAAACTTACATTGGCTGAGTAATCGCCACTTGAAAAGTTATTATTCAAACTCTTGTGTTAAATATGCAATCATGATATTAAAAATTAACCAAAAATGTATATTGGCTGAGTTATCGCCACATATAATATTGTAAATTTTTACCAGCATGAAGTAAATAAATAATTTAAATAAATGACATGAAAAAAATTGTTTTATTGATTTATATAAGGTCACATCGTATAGAAAAAAATTTAGAAGTCATACATAAACAGCTAAAGAAAACCTGTGTATTTATATGAGCCCACATAATTAATATACGATGTATCCATAGTCCATACACAATATGCATAAATGCGTCTAATTATGTAAATTTTATTCATAGTCAATATATTATCTCCATTTTCATTTATTTTTTTTTTATTCGAAAAACCAAATTTCTTATTAGCAAAGGACAGAAATATGATTCTTCCTCTTAAAATATATCTTCATTTTCTATAATTTTGTAATAGTATTAGATATCTCTAATGATTTCAAAGATTTATGTCTATTAAGGAAATAATATTTATAATAAATGATGTTTAAAAATATTACTTTTTATTTTTGTAAAAAATTAAAGTTTCATGATTTCATGTAAGTAGCAAGAATGTTTATTGTTCGGTTAAATAAACAAAAATGTTAAAGATTTAATAAAAGTTATATGTAAATGCATAACTAATTCAGAATTTCTTTATCTTTATATTTTGACTTATATAGATTTCAAATGATTAAATTCAAATAAAATGAATTACTAATATGATTTCTTAACTTACGTGGTAAGTAAATAATTGCTAAGATTCATAAATTCTCAAATTTTTTAAATAATAGCGCTTATTACCTGTATATCGGAATGATGTTTGATGAAAAAATGTTAAAATTATTCACTAATTACAATAGTCATATGCTTTCTCGTAGTTAAATTTCGCTGGCATTATTCGAACGAAAAATTCATAAATTAGAAGGGATACTACCGCAAATTTATATGTGAGATGATTTGTATGAATGATCTTTATGTATGGGTATCGGCTACGAGTAAATCAACATATTTCATGGAACTTGCATGAATCTTAAACAATTGTTCTTTTAAAATCTTTTTATTTCCGAGTATTCTCCGACCTAATCAAACAACCTTAGAATCGAAATCTAAAAGAATCTCCAAGTTTCATTTGACGTAGTCCCTGCAAATGTCTATAAACTTCTTAATCGGTATGGAAAATTTCAAAATTCATTTATATAGACGATTTCCAAGTAGTCAGGATCACCTGGATATTGTGAGATGTCATCTCGGAAAACGTACATGTTATTAATAAATAATGGCTAAATTTCAAAAGATATTCTTGTAGACAATGTTTATCTTACTCGGAACATCCATGTTTGGCTAGATAGCATTTGAAAGAATTTCAAAGTAGTTATTAAACTATAAGTTGAATTTCAAAAGTTCTAGCTGTAGATGATGCTTAAGTTGTCATTAACACCTAGGTATCCAAAGATGGCGATCGTGGGTACCACAGCATAATAAATAACTATTTTTTAAATATTGTCTACATCGATAAGGTAAAGTATGTGTATATATATATATATATATATATATATATATATATATTTATATATTAAGTTAAACATGTGTTTGTATGTGTGAGCGTGTGCGTGCGCGTATGAGTTGAAATTAAATGTTCCATATAAACTTGAATAAACCTCTGTGTGTGCGTGCGATTCTACATGAAATGTCCCTTACGTATATATATATATGTTTATATCATGCTTGTGAGTCGACATGAAAAGTCCCACGTACATGAACGCGTGTGTGCATGCATGCGAATTGACATTAAACGTCTCATATATATAAACCTAAAGGTACTTAAATAGGTGTGTACAAGTTGTCATGAAATGTCCCATATATATATAGAAAAACCTGTGCTTGCGAGTACGTGTGAGCTGACATGAAATGTCCCATATATATATAAACAAAAAAATTGCGATCGAACGTGAGCAGGTTGATATGAAATGGATCATATATACATATGCAAAGACCTGCCTGTAAGGTCGTATCTGAGTTGACATAAAGAGTCGCATGCATATAAAAGCGTGTATGCATGAATGCAAATTGACATGAAACGTCCTATGTATGTGAACCTGAAGGAACTCGGATAGGTGTGTGAGAGTTGTCATGAAATATTCCATCTATATAGAAAAGCCTGTGATTATGAGTACGTACGATTCGACATGAAATGTCCCATGTATATAAACATGTATGTACGTGCGTTGTAATTGACATAAAAAATCCCATGTATATTAACATGTGCGTGCATGCATGCGAATTGACATGAAATGTCCCATATACGTGAAACTGTGTGTGCGTGCGTTATAATTGACATGAAAAATCTCATGTTTATTAAAGCCTGTGTGCATGCATGCGAATTGACATCAAATGTCCCATATATATAACCTTTGTCTGCTTGCGTTTCAATTAACACGAAAAATCCCATGAATATTAACGTGTGCGTGCATGCATGCGAAGCGACATGGAACGTCCCATATATATATATATATATATATATATATATATATATATATATATATATATATATATATATATATATACCTGTCTGTGGGTGCGTTCTAATTGACGTGGAATGTCCCACGTATGTATGTATGTATATATATATCAACTTGTCTGTATGTGTGCGTGTGGGTCGACACGAAATGTTGCATATATATGAGCCCAGGTGCGTATGTATGTGCGCGTCCATATATGCTTTTCTTGTTATACATATATATGATAAAAATTCCTTAGTACGTTTAATTGAAAAGGAACTGTGGAATTTTTAATTGAAGCCCTCGAATTCACAAATCATAATCATAACTGACGCTCTTTTAATTCACGATTACGTTTTGATTTCTTATTTGAAATTTATTTAATTAAGAGGAGGTCACGTATCTCTGTCCTTTTCTAATCAAAGAAATGATTTTTTTACAAAAATTAATAACTTTATCAAAAAATGAAGAGAAAGCCGCATCTTGTATCAAAAAAAGCAATATTTTCTTTGATAAGAAAAAATTAATTTTATTGCTTCGTTCTCAAGAAAACCTTGAAAAACCAAATTGTCCACCCTAGCCTCTATGATTTAAGTTTTTTAAGGTTTTCTTGAAAACGGAGCAATAAAATTAATTCTTTCTTATCAAAGAAAATATTGCTTTTTTTATTACGAGATGCGGCTTTCTCTTCATTTTTTGCTAAAGTTATTAGTTTCTGTAAAAAACTCAATTCTTAGATTAGAAAAGGACAGAGATACGTGACCTCCTCTTAAGGATTCCTTTTGATTTTGGATTTAAAGCCCTTTCAATTCACGATTAAATTTTGATTTCTTAATTGAAATTTATTTAATTAAGGATTCCTTTTGATTTTGGATTTAAAGCCCTTTCAATTCACGATTAAATTTTGATTTCTTAATTGAAATTTATTTAATTAAGAATTCCTTTTGATTTTGGAATTAAAGCCCTTTCAATTCACGATTACATTTTGATTTCCTAATTGAAATTTATTTAATTAAGGATTCCTTTTGATTTTGGAATTAAAGCCCTTTCAATTCACGATTAAATTTTGATTTCTTAATTGAAATTTATTTAATTAAGAATTCCTTTTGATTTTGGAATTGAAGCCCTTTCAATTCACGATTACATTTTGATTTCTTAAATGAAATTTATTTAATTAAGAATTCCTTTTGATTTTTTATTTAAAGCCTTTTCAATTCACGATTAGATTTTGATTTGTTAATTAAAATATTTTTAATTATTAATTTAAAAGGAATTGTTAATTAAATAAAACTTTAATTACAAATTCAAAAATGATTCGTGATTCAAATAATTTTTAATTACTTTTTTCGCAACCCTGCCCAAACCTTCCATTGAAATATTCTTAAAATCTCTCAAGAATATTCTATGGAATATTCTAATATAAGAAGAATCAAGGACATACAAATATTACAGGAATATTTTACGGAAGATTCCTGAAATATCCCAAATCTTCCGATCCAATATTCTGCGAATCTTCCATAAATATTCCACGGAATATTTTACGATGGATTTTTAAAATCTTCCAGAAATATTTTATGGAATATTTTATGAGAGATTCCTTAAATTTTTCGTGCATATTCCATGAAAGGTTCATGAAATATTTCAATTCTTCCGTTCCAATATTCCGGAAATCTCCCATGAATGTTCCAACGGAATAATTCATGAAATATTCCTGCAAGATTCCTGAAAGATTTGAGATGACCCAAATCTTTTAATGGAATATTCTTGGAATCTTCCAACAATATTCCATAGAATATTTCAATGTAAAAAAAATCAAAGACATACAAATATTACTGGAATATTCTATGAGAGATTTCTAAAATATTTTAAATCTTCTGTGCCAATATTCCGGGAAGCCTTGATAAATATTTTATGCTGTGTGGGTTCCCCCCTTTTTGGTGTTAATTAAAGTTAAAAACAACTCGGAGTGTTATAATAATTCAAGACTTCAATATAATAGCTCATATAATTTATTTTATAGTATTCAATCCCTGGTAGAAATTTTCAGCATTTTTTGTCCAAGCATAGGCCATTTTTTATCAATTTGGCCAAAAAATGCTAAAAATCATGGTCAAATACCCTGCTATCTAGCGACCTTTCATGGTGAAAAGTTGACAAAAAAATGGTGAATATATTTAAGTTTATTATAATATTTTGTTTGAAAAATTAGAACTTTTCATTTTTAAAATAATAAATTATTTATAAATTATAAATTATTAAACAATAATATTCCAATATATTATTTATTTTGGAATGATTCTTAAAAAGTAAAATATTATTTTTTCCATCCTTTCACATTAGAAAGAACATCACTTAGACTTGACGTTTTTGTACACTTGGGCAAAACAGGAACTTATAAAGGACTCATAAAAATTCATAGTTTCATTTTATTGATCACTAATTTCGTTGTCACACATTGAGTCTTCATAATTTTTATTAAAAAAATCATTTCAACTTCTTCAGTGTATATTTCAAGACATTCATCTAATTCCTGCAAATTATTGTCAAATTCTTCTTTAAAGGATCTTTCTGGTATAAACTCTTTATAGTTTAAAATTAATAGATCAATATGTTTAGCATCTTCTATTCTGTATATCTTTTTTTCTTATTCGACATTTTCACTGATTTCAATATTTACTAAGCAAAATAGGTTATGATCACGCTTTTCTGCTAACAGCTGCTGTCACTATATAAATATATAACCTAACAGCTATACTTCACGCAAAATGTTTGCAGCACTATACTATCTGCTCACGCGTGATAAATCAAATAACTTATTTATGAAATAATTAATTATATACATAGTTACATTAAAAGAAAATCGAACATTAGTTAAAATATCATATATCCATCGATATTATAAAATATTTTCGCCGCTGCCGCTGTCAGCTACTCGAAATTCCTAATCCCTCCTTTTTACTGATAATTTTTAGCTAATTTTTGTTGATTCATCTATCTATATTATAAGAGATTTTCGCCGCTGCCGCTGTAAGCCTCTCGAAATCCCCAATCTCCCCCCCCCCTTAATTTCTCCTTTTTACTGATAATTTTAGCTGATTTATTGAGAATTTTAGCTAAAATTCTAATTTTCCAGCTAAATTTAGCTGAATCATTGTAAATTTCAGCTGAAAATTTAATTTTTTAAATAATTTTAGCTGAATTATTGTACATTTCCGCAAAAATATTAATTCAGTTAAGTTTTTTCAGCTAACTAGGAGAGTATCACAACTCCGGATCACGGATTTTGCATTAACTTTGGGATAAGTTTCCAAATGTCAAAATATGAAAGGAAACAAAATTTTAGACACCAACGCTCGATATTTCCCTAGTTATAGGCAATTAAAGAAAATCATTAAAAAAGTTACTAGATTTTAAAATGCATATAGTTTCTTAGCATTGACAGCTAGAAGCTTGAAACTCTTTTTAAATGAAAGCTGAGCTCAAATCCTTTCGAATCGTAGTTATAGCCTGTCAAAATATTATTTTTTTCCAAAGTTATAGCGTGATAAACATTGGACCTGATTTTTCTTTTTAAAACATTAATTAATAACAAAAGCTGAAATTGGGTCTAACGTTTATTACGTTATAAGTTAGAGAAAAAATAATATTTCGACATGCTATAATTACTAATTCGAAAGGATTTGAGCTCAGCTTTCATTTAAAAAAAGTTTTAAGCTTCTAGCTATCAATGCTAAGGAACTATATGCGTTTAAAAATCTAGTAACTTTTTTAGTGATTTTCTTTAATTGCCTATAACTAGGGAAATATTGAGCGTTGGTGTCTAAAATTCTATTTCCTTTCATATTTTGACATTTGGAAACTTATCCCAAAGTTTGAGCAAAATCCGTGATCCGGAGTTGTGATACTCTCCTGGTAAGTTTAGCTGAATCATTGTGAATTTTTTTTTTTTTTTTTTTTTTTTTTTTAATTATATTCACGGGCATTACTGCCCTTTTTAACACATAGAAATTCATTTAATACAACACAGTTTGACGTATTATTTAACGTGGTGTCAGCCCACGGCAGAGACAGCGAAAAAGCGACCAGACGGGGAATCGATCCCGCGCCAACGGGAATACGAGTCACGCGCCTTAGCCACTACTCCACTGAACTCTACATTTTAGCTAAAAATTTAATTTTTTGGATAATTTTAGGCGAATTATTGTAAATTTTAGCTAAAAATTAAATTATTTAGCTAATTTTAGATGATCTATTGAAATTTTTAGCTGAAAATTCAATGTTATAGCTAATTTTAGCTGATTTATTAAGAATTTTAGCTAAAAATTTAATATTTTAGCTAATTTATTGTGACTTTTAGCTAAATATTTGATTCTTTAGTGTAATTTCAATAAATTAAGCGGAAAAAATGATTATAAAATGATATTTTAGATAATTTATTGCTAAATATAATAAGATAATATTATTAACGAAAAAAAAGATAAATGTATTTTTATCAATGGACCTGAATTAAAATTTCCAATTGAATATTAAATTCATTACGATTTCCAGGGTTTCCCTGGGAATTATTCCAAGGTTTACTCGGTTTAAAATTATTGATTTATTTAAATTTAATATAAAAGCAGAAATTATTACTGGTAATAAAAAAGGTTCAATTGTATTTATACCAAGAATAATTTTAGATACAGGTGAACAAACATCGTTACCATTTATATTATACCATAGGCAATTTCCAATTTGTTTAGCATTTGCAATGACCATTAATAAAGCTCAAGGCCAAAGTTCTAAAAATGTAGGAATATATTTAAATAAAACTTTATTTTCACATGATCAATTTATTATATGTAGCGTTATCAAGAGTAAAAAATAGTGGACAAATTTTTATACAAAATGAAAATGAAAATATTATAAAAAATATTGTATAGGAAGAAGTATTATAGAAAAAATTATTAAAAAATCATTATTTAAAATTCTCAATATTATTTTTAATATTAAAATAAATACATTAAAAAAAATAAATATGTTTGCATTTTAAATTTACATGCTAATGAAAATTTATAAAAGTCACTAAAAATGTTTTAATTATTTATAATATTCAATTTACAATAGATACAAAAAGGGGGGTTGGCGAGCGAAGCGAGCAGGGGGGTACCTTCCCTAGTATATATAATAAATATATGTAAATTTTAATAATTAAGTTCCAATTTTCCAACTTTAAAATTAAATCATTCACCATTTTTTCGACAATTTTTTACCAGTGACTGGCTAAAAATTGATTAAGAAAGCTGGCCAATCGTTAATTTTTTCACCATTTGAGATGGTGAATTTTCTACCAAGGATTGAAAGTTGCTTGTATGCATAATTATACCGCTCGACAGTAACTGGCTCATATATTTTATACGTTTTCCAATTCGAGTCCAAGCACTTATATTTTAGTACATTTCACACTTATAGTTACAAAATGATTACATACATTACTAAAACTCTAAATTACTTAGTATTTAAGAACTTATTATATATGTCTCAAACAAACTGCCCACCTTCAAACAATCGTGGTTCAATTGTAAAATAATGTTATTTTATTTACAAATGTAATAACAAATATGTACAAAAGTTTTTGATACAAATGTTTGTATTGGACTACTGATGTATCAAGCTTGAATATGGAGGAACATACAAGAACTTAACAAATATTTTTACTTAATAATTTCACAGTATAATGCTTATAATACATTTCACGAAATATCATTTATGCTTTATAATAGTACAGATACGTACATGCATATATGATCAAATTAAATTGTATTTTAATCAATGACATATAAATCTAATTCGATAAATTTTTTTTGAATATATTTTGAATATACTATCTATAGCGCATAACCCCTTTAAATTAGTTTTATCTTTATATATATATATATATATATATATATATATAAATACATTTCAATTAAAAGGGTTTAGAGATGCTGTCCGTTTTTAGATTCCGTAATTTCTAAATCTATTGACCAACGTGATAATCTATTACGATTTATACCTACAAGTGACGGTCGTGGTAATGCAATCAAACAATCACTGGTTTAAAACTTTAAACTTTGAGTTTGAACAGGCTTGATTAAATGCTATTCGTAAATCTCGATCAGCTATTTTAAGTGTGGTATCGCAATCACTATACATACGAGTAGGGATACCGTGTCTCTAGATGAATCTTTTGAACGCCGATACAAATGATGCTGCTGTGTAATCAGTAACGACTTCTAAATGCACAGTCTTTACAGCAAAACAAACAAAAATTACTATGTATTTAAGGCGTGACTTATAACTACGACCACTATATATGCATAGTTGCAAAGCGCCTGCGTAGTCAACACCACAATCGGTAAGGGTTCGGTTTGGTTGAGTTACGTGAGCACGTGGTAAGTCCGACATTAGTTTTGATGATAATTTAGCACATAATTTGGCACATATCATGCATTTATGAATAACTGCCTTCACTTGTAGATGAGGGTTAAAAATCTAATATCTATGCCGAAGCGTAGCTTAAGTTAATTGCTCTTCACCGTGAAGGCAGCGAATACGTGCGTTCTTAATAATTAGAGAGGAGGCATAATGCTTTGCCAAAACAATTGGATGCTTGGTATATCTACTTAAATTAGAACGTGACAAGCACCATCTAAATCTTATCTTTGAAATCGGTTAATTATTTTTTAAGGCATTTAGTTCATTCGGAAACAATAAATTTTGTAAAACGTTAATAACAATGATTTTAGCACTTAATACGTCTTGAGTTGTTATTTTAACAAACATCTGAATTACGTTTTATTTTCAGTTTAAACTAGGGGGCAAGCCCCATGCGCGCCAGCGCGCCAACCCCCATTTACCAAATAAATATTAATAAATAGTTTGGTTTATTCGAAACATAAGCACAAAAATTTATGCCACTTAGGTTCAATTAAATTACATAACGAATATGTATAATAACCGTCCATTCGAACAATCACTTCAATCTGAGTAAAACGACGCCAATGATTGACTCTTCTTTTGCTTATAGACTTTTCTTTCATATATTTCGCCGACATATTTTATGATCTTATCGTAATTTAGACGTTTGAAACACATCGATCATTTTTTTATTTAGTTTTTTTTTAATTTGCACTAATTTTTTGTAGCGAATACTATATTAGATAAGATATATAAGAATAAATTACAGAAGTTATTTTTAATATATTTTATTTCAAGTCTGAAAATAGACTCGAAGAATAACTTAATTTTTTAGTAAAATTTAAAAAAATGTTGGTGACATATTTGATTACAACTTTTTGCTTCATAAGGGTATTAATGTTTTGAATTCAGAAATACAGTCTTTTAAAGAATAAACATGATCAATTGTAAAATTCAATTTTTTACGGAAGCACTTTTTTGGAGTACTTCAATAGACGAAAAAAAATAGTCGTCTTTTCGGCACAGTTAATATTTAGTGTTATGATTACATAGATTACTTTTGGATCATAGAGATTTTAACTGGCAACATATGTAGTGCAATAAAATTTCTAATATTTCTATTATTTTGAGAATTAATAATATTTTTTAGCTATTCAATAAATCACAAGTTATAATGTGCAATTTACTTTTTTTCAATATTAAAATGCAATAATTTATCCCCTTAGTTAATAAACAATCAGTACATTTAGTGAGCGTAGTTTTCATTTTAAACATTTTCGTATAGTTACAGTTTGAAATATTTGAATAAATGAATTATTGAAGTTAATATAACTTTGTATAGAAGACAAAATGACAATAAATAGAATAACGATATTGAAATATTCAATACTTTTTACAAATCTGTATGTATATAAAAAAATCATATATTAATATCCAAATTCAATTTAAAATTACTTATTTTTATGTACAACATCTAATAAACATTATTTTTTATTAATTAAATTATTCTACTTCATAAATCCTAGCAGAGCTACTTCACGTTTTCATATTTTTTTCTAAGATTTCACTTGAAATTTAATCTGACTTTTTAAAATCAATAACCCTGCAATTAATTTGTAACGACTCATCTGAGCCTTGATATTGATATTAATCCTTACTACAGTTTAATAAAAAAGACAGAGAACTCAAACACATACTTTTCTTTCTAAGAATAACCTCACAGTTATGTTAGGTTAAAATATCAAATTGATTTGTTTTTTTTTATCTCTTTTTATTTTTTATTAATTGGTTATCTGTCATATTTTCTTTTGCCGTCATTGTGGTAAGATCGTAAAATTTTCAACAGTCGCGACATCTTTTAGAAATTTTAGTAAATAATTTTTAAATTAATTACAAGTGGTTACGAATAAGAAAATTCAAGTGTTTATAATAGTTATTGTTAATTTTAAATAACACAAGATAAATTATTCGAACTATAATAATTTATATTATAGACATAATATAATTTAAATTTCAAGTGATGATCGTGGAAATTTTCATAAAACTAATTAAAAAAATGTTTATAGTTATTTATTAAGTTTCTTAGGTAATTATAATATATATTTTCATAATTTTATGAATATAATAAAAATTTGAAGTTTTAAAATTTACGACGATCTATGTCTTTAAGCGGAACTTGTTAAATACGACGGTCTTATCAACGCGTTCACTCGGAGTGTAAATTGCCTTTTCCTTCCTATATATCATCTTGTGCCGCAGCAGTATTACTTGGGTATTTCAATAAATTTAATTCTCTTTACATACTTATGCCACTTGATATATTCTATTACATCTTATAAACCTTTATCAATAGTTCTAATCTTTTGCTTTTTTTTAATGATAATTTGACCTAAAATCTTTCTATTTGTTAAGAGGAGGTCACGTATCTCTGTCCTTTTCTAATAAAAAAATTGAGTTTTTTACAGAAACTAATAACTTTAGCAAAAAATGAAGAGAAAGCCGCATCTCGTATCAAAAAAAGCAATATTTTCTTTGATAACAAAAAATTAATTTTATTGCTTTGTTTTCTAGAAAACCTTGAAAAACTCAAATCATAGAGGTTAGGGTGGACAATTTGGTTTTTCAAGGTTTTCTTGAGAACGAAGCAATAAAATTAATTTTTTCTTATCAAAGAAAACATTGCTTTTTATGATACAAGGTGCGGCTTTCTCTTTATTTTTTGCTAAAGTTATTAGTTTTTGTAAAAAAATCATTATTTTGATTAGAAAAGGACAGAGATACGCGACCTCCTCTTAAGATTAATGCTAAAAACGCTGCTAAGTGCTTTGGCGCAATGCTTTCTCATAGAGCACATTGAGTTAGAGTAATTTGATTTTATTTTTTTAAATACGATTTTAAATTCGTCAATAATACTTTTTGACTTTAGTAAGGCATTCGACACGATCTCTCCCTCCAAACTTCTTGCGAGGCTTAGATCGATGGGGTTCTCCGGGGCCGCACTCGGATGGATTAACTCCTATTTATCAGGTAGGAAACAAATGGTTTCCACACATTTGAAGGAGGAATCGAATTGGCTAACAACCAATCTAGGAGTACCTCAGGGTTCGGTGCTGGGGCCTCTGTTGTTTTGCCTTTACATAAATGACGTACGTGACGCACTGGACTCTGGTTGCGTCGGGCATCTGCTGTATGCGGATGATCTTCAAATTTATACACAGGTCCCTTATGATGATGTGGACGAGGGGATTCGTATTTTACAGAGGGCGGCCAGGGCGGTGTCGGGGTGGGCTGCTGGTGTTTCTCTCACTTTGAATGCTAGTAAAACAAAGGCGATCGTCTTTGGAAGTAATCGTTTTATTAAAAATTTTTATTCGGGTGAGCCAAGGACGATTGACCTAGGGAGCGGTATCGGTATTCCTTTCTCTGACACCGTTACGAGCCTTGGTGTTGTACTCGACTCTAAACTGTCGTGGGAACCGCATATTAATATGCTGACTAAAAAATTCAATAGAGTGATTTATAGCCTGCGGTTTTTCCGTCGGTACACCACTGAGGCTCTGCGTAAGCAGCTCGCAACCGCCCTGCTGTTTCCACATCTTGATTATTGCTCAGTGGTTTTGCTCGATGCTTCGCAGGAGTTACGAAGACGGCTACAGACAATGCAAAATTCATGTGTGAGATATGTATTAGGCGTGAGAATGGGTGATCACATCTCTCCCCATAGACATGCTTTGGGTTGGCTACGTACTGATTCGGGAAGACAGTATTTTATGGCTGTACTTATGTACAAAATCGTACGTATGAATACTCCCGAATATCTAGTGGGTCTCTTCACTAGATATATACCCAGAGCGACCACTAGGGGTGAGATTAAAGATCTTGCGGTGCCCTTCATGCGCACTGAGACTGGAAGAAATTCCTTTCAAGTTCAAGGTGCGCATTTTTGGAACTCCCTACCTGCTGATATTAAAAATCTTCCATCAATCGGCAGGTTTAAAGCCGCTCTGAGGAGGTTTTTACTCGACCTCGATTAAACAGTATTATTTTCGGACTATATCATATGTGTTAATTTATTATGTAATGTACCCTTTATAGATTTAAGGCATGATTGTATTTATTGGCGTGTATGTAGGATGTGTGTGCATAGAGTGAATGATTATATTTTTATCAGATTGACTTGTATATTACTGTACATTCAACTTGCTGTGATTTTAACTTACTGTATACTGCTGATATTTCGACTGCGTTCTTTACACGCTTGATTTTATGTAATTATTTTGACTGATAGATATTGAGACTGATTTTTAACTATATTATTTATACTTTTTGCATGTATTTATTCGTGTTATCTGTGATATCGCTTTTATTTAATTTATTGACTTACTATTACAGTATTACTATCTCTATTATGTTTTATGACTGTGATATCATACTGTACTATTTTGATTTTATATGTACAAGGCTATTTAAAGTATTTTTATGTATTTTTTCAACTTTATTTGTAATTTTTCACGCTTTTTTGTAATTATAATACAAAATAAACAATATCTAATCTAATCTAATAATTTCTATACATAATTTTAAGCTACTTCATCAAGTAGTTTACGTAAAATACCAAAAAATAAGTGAAATTCTATTCAAAATTTACAAAATGCTCTAAAATTAAAACTACGCTAAGAAAATAAGTTTTTCCAAGCTTGCTTTAATTAGGAAATAAAAAATAATTTGTATTAAAATTTTTGAGCAAATCTATCGAATGGCTTTTTTGTAATAGAAAAAAAATGAAATATTAACATTTTTTCCAAAATTTTCAAAATGCTCTAAAATTAAAACTGCGCTAAGAAAATATGATTTTTGAAAATTTTTTAAAAAATCATCAGAAGAATGAGATGTTTACGATATTTTTCCTTCTAATTTCGTAGAGTTACTCACACAGATCTATTGAGTACAATTTCATTAAATGCAATTTATTTTAATAATATAAATTATTATTCGTGATAAACTTTTAAAAAAGATTAGTGTTCTGTATAAGAAGTTGAAGGAATATCCTCATACCGATATAGATATTCTACCTTATCTATATTTAATTTATGAATTTTAATAAATATAGCAGAGACATATTTTTAAAATTCTAAGAATTTCCCTTAAAGAAAAGTGTAATAAAGAGAAATAAACTTATAATTAGTCAATTATATTACAATTAATAATCATTAACTTAATTTCTTTTGATGATATTAAAATTAAGATTTTGAAAAAATAATTCACTATTTTCAAAATTTTCGATCTTCAATATAAATTCAAATAATCCATGCCAAAAATTATATTAGTTTTAATACTGACTATATTAATAAAAGTCATTGGTTTTTTAAAATTGATTTATTTAAATTATATTAATTTACATTGATATAGTTCTTATTGTAATACAAAAATATTCATAAATATATATACTTTTTTTTACAAAACTCACTTAAAAATTTATGTATGTATGTATATGTATATATATATATATATATATATATATATATATATATATATATATATATATATAAATAAACTAAGTAAAACCGGTCTTTTGAATGCGCGCTACAGTTTGCTACTATTTTTTATTCGTGTATATTTTGTGCGCGGAGCAAAGTGTGACTGCTATACATCTCAACGTACGCCGGATATGACCCGAAGACAGTACTGACGAATGCGGGGTATCGCGCATTCAAAAGACCGATTTATATATATTTATATATATATATTATTTAATATAATTTTTTCGAAATATCACTTATAAATTTAATATGTTCCATACTAAAAATTTTTCTGAAATAACAGTATTAATTACTTCTCAATAAAATATAGATAATGTCAAATAAAAGAAGTCACGAAGAAAATAATTGCGAAGAAAGCTATCAAAAGAAAGAAAAGAAAATACCTTATAGTACAAATGAATTTTCAAATAAAAAATTAACAGTTGGAGATAAATCTGCGTAATTACAATAAAAAAAATTAAATTTTAATAAAATATATTATAAACAATTAAAAATTATTAAAATTTAATATTTATAGATGTATCGTTGGATATATAGATGAAATTTTTGAAGAACAAACATTTACAAATAAAACTAAACAAACTGATTTTCGTATTTATAAATTTATTTTAAATAATTCTAATGGAATTAAAATACAATGTAATACGATGATAATATCGATAAATTTTATCGTCAAATAAAATTAAACGAAGTAATTAATTATTTTAATTTATATCTATTATTTGATAATTTAATTCTATATTAATTTATTATATTTGATTGTTATTTAGAAAATTTTATTAGAAAATGTCACTGTTATAAAAGGATCGAATTTTAATAAAGGAAATTATAAAAATGAATTAAATTTGAAATATTATTCCTCTATATTAAATTTAGGTAAAATCAATATATTACAATTATACAAATTAATTATATATGAATTATTATTATTATATTTTATATTCAGGAAAAGCTGATATAGCAAAATTTAACAAACCTATTAAAAAAACTTTACAAGAAATTTCAAATATTGGATTCATAAGTAAATTATATTTATTATTTAATAAAACAATATTGATAACATTTGCTCTCTTAATAGTTCCGCTACTCTGGTAAAAATATGATCATAAAAAATGATGTATCTAAAAATTTGAAATTATTAGTAATAATAATGACAAAGAAATGGTCTTGAAATGTTAAAGAAATAGTTTCCATTTCTACTGATCATAAAATAATAATACATAGCGTTTTAATTTCTACCAGAGTACTTATCTTTTTTGTTTTTATAAGTGAATCATTAAAGTAATTTAAATACATATGGAAATAATTAAATGAGTTATAATTAAAAAATCCAAACTTGTAAATAATAATATTTAATTTTTAGAAATTCAAGGTTTTTTAAAAAATTCTTTTATTCCAAAAATGAAAAATAACAATAATTTATTTTTTGCATCAATAACTGATGGCATATATAAATTAGATATTTTATTACATATAACTAATAATGATGATATCAACATTGAAAGGGGAACAAAATTAGAAATAATTGGTGAATTAGAAGAGTCAGGTTAATAAATTTAAACAATTCATTAATAAATATTTCTATGGACATTATCAATTTTTAATAGATTATTTTATTTTCAGGAATAACATATATTTTTAAAATTAAAAGTTTCGAACATATTAAAATTTTAAGTGATAATAAAATGGAATTAGATTTAATTTTAGGAAATGAAATAATTTATAATAAAACACAAGTAACATTAAAAATATTTAAATTTAAATAATATATTTTATATTATATAATTTTTGAATAATTATCATTTACTTATATGAAACATTTATATTTATTTTTAGTGAACTATTACAATATTACAATATCATCATCCATTGTATTATACTTAAAAATTTTGAAAAATTTATACTCCTAAATCACGTACGTAATTAAGAACATTTATAATTTTTAAACATCGCTTTTAATCATATATTCTACATTTATTGAGGTGTCATCCTTTGATTCCGGTCATTCTAAATTTCAAGAATATAAACACATTCTGGTCATTTTTAAATTTGATTTATAAATTGATTTCTGTACCTGCAATACATTGGTTTTCTTCAAGAAAGGTAAGGCTATAAAATTGTAATATATATTTTATAACAATTTGATATAATATATATTCTTTTATTATTTCATAATTTTATAGAACAATAGCTGTCAATATCATTATTTGAAATTTCAAACTCAACATTAACATCTTTTAAATTTTATCTTTTAATCTTTAAATTTAATAATGGATAATCAAGATCAAATTGAAGGTAAATAAATAAGATCTATTTTTAATATAAAAAAAGATAATGTTATTAAATAAAAATATTAATTTTGGATTACTTAAAATTCGAAAAAATGTATTATAACTATTTAAAACAATTAGATAATGCAGTAAAATTAGATAATTTAAATTTACAATTAAATAAATTGAATGTAAATAGTATCGTTATTAAAAAAAAAACAAAAAAAAATTTGAAAAAACTTAATTAATAAAAATTATAACATAAAATCAGATAGTATTTTTTATTTGTACATATAAAAATTGAAATAAAAAATTTCCTTTTTTTTTATTTCTATGATGATATAATAAAAATACATTTCATTATATTTTTTTTTAAATTAATTAAGAATATTTATTTAAATTTTATAAATATTCTGTTATTTAGAATCAATTCCTACACAATCATCACAAGACAATACATGTTCAACTGCAAATATTTCGAAATCTACTTCAAACATTATAAAAATGGAAGGAGATGGAAATTGTTTATTTAGGTCATTTTCTTTATTTTTATATAATAGTCAAAACAAACATATGCAAATTAGAAAAACCATTGTATTATATATTGTTGATAATTGGTCTATGTATGAACCTTACATAATATTTAATAATATAGTTGAATTAAATATTAACAATACAATGACCAAAAAAGATTTACATCAATTTTATATGTTAACAAATGGTATTTATGGTAGTGAAGTAGAAATTATGGCATTTGTAAATAAATAATATATAAATGTAATAATTTATCATGAAACATTTGGATTTATTAATCAATATGGAGAATCATTTAGTCCATTAACGTTAAAATTACAAATGTCAGGTCCGATTGATGAAGGTCATTACGACGTTATAGAATATTATAATTTAAATTATAAAAATCATTATAAAAAATTTTATAATATTTATATTTATCAAAATTTAACTCAAGAAAAATTATTTAAAAAGAAAGAACACGACAAAATATATTTTATGAGTAAAGAAAGAATAGAAAGAAAAAAAACGACATGAAAGATGAACGTATTAAAAAAAGAAAAATAAATAATATTGTAAAGAATATGAATGAAGAACGATTGAAAAAAAAAGAAACAGATATGAATAAAAACATGAGTGATGAAAGGATCAAAAAGAAAAAACAAAACGATATGAAAGATAGACGCATTGAAAAAAGAAAAATGAATAATATTGTAAAGAATATGACTGAAGAACGATTAAAAAAAAAAAGAGAAACAGATATGATTGAAAACATGAGTGATGAAAGGATCAAAAAGGAAAAACATAAAGACATGAAAGATGAATATATGCAAAAAAGAAAAATAAGTAATGTTATAGAGAATATGACTGAAGAACGGTTAAAAAAAAAAAGAGAAACAGATATGATTGAAAACATGAGTGAAGGAAGAATATATAAAAAAAGACAAATTCAAAAAGCAAATAAAATTTTTTCAAGTAAATGTTATAATGATTTTGGTAAAATGGATTATATTTGTCAATATTGTAATGCTGTATTTTGGAAAGAAGAATTTTCTAAAAAAAATTGCTGTCATAACGGTAAAATTAAAATTCATCCATTAAATAATTACGACGAACGTTTATATAATTTATTATTCAATTATAAATTTAGACAACTTATACGTTATTATAATAACAATTTCTCATTTGTAACATTTCATAGTAATTTTGTTGATGAATATAAAAAAGGAGTATATAATTTAAAAATTCAAGGTCAAGTATGTCATTTAACACCTAATACAATGGAAATTATAGACGGAAAAAAACCTCAATGTGGTCAAATTTATATGTATGATGATTGGACAAGAATTGATTATTTATTAAAACAAAATAATAAATTAGTAAAAGAACATATAGAAATTATATCAAAAGTTTTAAACGAATATAATCCATACGTAAAAAAATATAAACAACTTTATGAATTATCTAAAAATAATAATATTCCTGAATATCGTTTATTTCTTATTCGTAACCCTGTATTAATAGATCAAAAACGTTATGATTTGCCTCAAACGTCTGAATGTGCAGCATTAATAATATCTAAAGATGGTGGAATACCAGATAATATAGAACTATGTGTTTATCCAAAAAATTCTACTAAAAAAATTGAAAGTATTTCATACATCAATAAATTATCACTTCATTTAGACCCTATGACATTTCCTATTTTATTTCCTCATGGAGATCAAGGTTGGAATATAAATTTGAAACAAAATGAAAATACTACAAAAAAAATGACACCACTTCAATATTATTCTCATCGTTTAGCATATAGACCAGATTCTGAATTTAGTCCTGTATTATTTGGAGGAAGATTGACACAGCAATATATAATACAAACTTATATTGTAATTTAACATACACGATTAGTTTTTTTAAAATATAATCAACATAAATTACGAATAGAATGTTATCAAGGTATAATAGACCATATCTCCAAAAGTGCTTTCAACGATTCAAAAAATTACGTTAAAGAAAGATTAGGTAATATGTATGTATTACCATCCACATATGTAGGTAGTCCTAGATATATGAATAAAAATTATCAAGATGCAATGGCCATTGTAAGGAAAAAAGGAAGACCAGATTTATTTATAACTATGACTTTTAACCCCAATTGGCCAGAATTTAGAAATATATTAGAACAATTTCCTTCAGGTATAACTTGTAACGATGTACCCACCATATGTGTACGTCTTTTTTACGCTAAATGTAGAGCAATTTTATCTGATATTATATCTGGAAAAATTTTTGGTAAAATTATTGCTTGGTTTTGGGTTATAGAATTTCAAAAAAGAGGATTACCACATATTCATATGATTTTTACATTAGATCATAAATCAAAATTATCAAATCCTGAAAACATTGATAACTTCATTTCAGCAGAAATTCCTGAGGATGATAACGAATTAAAAAATTTAGTATTAAAACACATGTTACACGGACCACACAGCAAAGACGCACCATGTTACGATATAAATAACAAAATATGTTCAAAACACTTTCAAGATAATGAAATTTCTATGAGTAAATTAACATCGTAAAAGAAGTTCATAGTAAAATAGTATAACTATTATCTAATGCAGTATGTAGATGGGGGTATCCAGATACGCTAGGAACAAGTACAAAGAGGTCTCTGCGCATATCTACATGACAGCCTAGATGAGTTAGATTATCTAGATAACCAATTGAAGAAGAGGGGATCAGTGAGCTCACGGAGCGCGAGGATCTCGGGCTCATTCTCTCTCTCGGACCGCCTCAAGTATCAATCTTGATCGATTCAGAATTATTTTTTTTTCTCTTTTGATAAAGTAAGAAAGAGACACAAATTTTGTCTTTGTTTTTATCTTAAGTTTCGGTACCTTATTGCATTGCTCTTTCAATCATTCGGATTTGAGCAAGTGTTAAATAATAAGAAACTAATAAAGATCTTTAAGATTTTTTTTCTCGCGACGAAAATTGAAATCATATAAATCTTTTTTTTTGTTTTTATTCAATAAAAAATCCTGCGTATAAGTTATCTTTTTGCAGGATTACTTGAAATAATCAATCAATAAAAATAGAGTCAGTGTAACATAGTGAGTGTATACTAACCCATATAATTAACAAAATTATATTTCTTTTGTACTAATAAGGGGAAAGACTAGGCCTTCGGCCGAAAAGCCCCAAGTGGTAGTTCTATGATTTCATAGAACCGCTGCGCATTGCACAAAAGCCTGATGGTGATGAATGTAAAAGGGTGCTGAAAAGCTGCCCTTATCCAGTGGACACCACGAGCATTTTATGCTTGGTGATGCACCGGTTATCGTACACCAGGGATTAAGGCTATTTTTTTGTTACAGGTTATGTCCTCAGCAAACAATAAGCACGACCTATTTATATTGGAATATAGCGATATAGCCAATTAATCATAAAGCCAAGAAGAATCGAGAATTGTTTTTTTCTTTTTAAATACAATTAAAAGATATTATTCTTTTTTTTTATTCTTTTTCACTTTAAAGCTTTATTCATTTTTTTTCTTATTCAGTTCAAATATTCTATTTGAGATTTTTGTTAAGAGATTTTAGTTAAAGTTTCAAGTGATAAATTTTTTTATAACAGTTCAGTAATAGATATTTTTTTTTTGATTGATATATAAATATCTAACGACGAATTATATATTAAAATAAAAATAAATGAGAACCATTTTTCAAAAGATGTCATATACATGACCATCTCAAAATAAAATCTAGTGTTGTTTATTTCACACACCGCCTTATGTCAATTTTATGTGGGTCTTAAATTAAATGTTATGTTGTATGCTAATATGTGCTGTCTAAAATATAAAGTTATCAAAAGAAATTTTATGTAACTTCAAAAACGAACCCAACGGATATTGCTGAGTCGTAAAGTCGGCGAGTATACTAACTTTACCAGAAGAAGGCAAGATTGGTCTCATTCTTTTGCTGCTTACTTAAAATTTATTGTTTAAAGAATAATCGTTATACATATATATATATATATATATATATATATATATATATATATTCTAGTAAGAAAGTAATAAGGTAAGATCGAGTAATAACATGAAAATTAACTATAAAATTCAACTTTACCAATCTTGCTATTAAATTCTTAACATTTTGACGTTACACATACAAGAACATAGTGATGAAATTAAATTTTCATGTAACATCTTTCATTTTTTTCAGATATAAAAAATATTGTTGCCAAAATTGTAAAACTCGATTACAAAATTATCAATCTTTAAATAAGCATATTTATCGATTTCATGACAAAATTAATAATACATGTAAATTATGCCACAAAATTTTTAAACATCGGAAACATTATTTAGAACATACATATGAACATATAAATAAAAAGGAATTTTCATGTAATGTGTGTGATAAAAAATTTTCAAGAAATTTCAATTTAAAAAGACATCAACTTACTCAAAAATGTTACAAAAATAACAACATTTATAGAACATGTAAGTTATGTAATAAAATTTTCAACTATCGAAAAAATTATCTAAGACATATGAAACGCCACTAATAACATAAATTTTCATGTATAATTTGTGAAAAACAATAAATGTTGAAAAATAAGAAGCAAAAATTATAAAGATTTTTCAAATATCAATTTGTAGCTACCTTTTTGTAATTCTAAAAATGGGGGCACATTTCTGACAATAACAGCGATAACAGCGACGATATACTTTCAATAATATAAAGAGAATATAATATAGATAGATCTAAAATGCAGCTAAAATTCAGTTAAAAACAAATCAATATTTACCTGAAATTGCCTAAAATTACTATAAATTTTAGATAACTATTAGCTAAATTGCAGCTAATATCCATCTAAATTTTGTATTTAACATTAAATTTAATATCCATCTAAAGGACCCCGCACAAATCAAATGGTAAGTGGATCCCAGTCGAATTAGCTAAAATTGTAATATGTTGTAGTTTGTGTCATTCTGATCAAAAGTCTTCATGGCCCCGATACTCAAAAATGGCTAGTTTTTTAGATATCGATAATTCAAAGTTGTGATTAGAGAAGATTCCTCATGCTTGGAAGCTTTGAACAAAGAATTCACAGACTCATGGGTGAACACACATATATGTGCTTTTGTGATTGTTTAATGATTAACAGGATCGTGAAAGGTAGCAATGGTAGATGGAAGTCATCGTCAAGAGAGGGGAGGGTACAATTGATGAAGACAATATGAGGAAAGTTATGACTTAATGGATGAGTGTACCTGTGTATGCGTAAATGTGTATCTTTTTGTGGGTTTGTGTATATGTGCGTTTCAGTATGCTTATACTAGCATATTTCTTTGTTTGAGTGCCTCTGTGTGTGTATGTAGGTACGTGTACGTGTGCACGTGTGTGCGTGTCTCTCGATGAGTATATATCTGTATATCGCTACTTTGATGATTTCAGAATTAAGTAAGATCACGAGTTATTCCTATGCCGAAATCTCATGTGATTTTCAAATATCAAGTTCACAGATATATATCCTCGGTCCACAAGATCATATTCAGAGCTCGTCATTGAGGGTTAGTAGTGCTCAAACCTGGTAACCATGATAGCTTATTAATGGTCGAACGTTGTCATGATTATTCATTGAGAGTTATTGGTGGTCAATCAAGATTATCATTGGTCACCAAAGGTTATAAATGTTTAAACACGATTCTAGATAAACATCAATGACCAATCATAACGGCGTCTGACAACTCATAACCAACCATAACCGTATTTGATCGCTAATGAACATGCAGAACCTATTATGATCGTGTCTCACTATTAGTAACCTTTAAAGGCCAAGAATAACCGTGTTTGATTACAAATGACCCTCCGTGACCAATTATAACTGGGACCAATCACCAATGATCTTTAATGACAGATACTACCCGTTTTTTATTGGGAATGACTAATGTCTAGCAATGACCCTGTATGACCAATTATGACCGAGCACCAATGACCCCTAGTGACCA
The DNA here is from genome assembly GCA_017163975.1 of Anastatus disparis. NCBI lineage: Eukaryota > Metazoa > Arthropoda > Insecta > Hymenoptera > Eupelmidae > Anastatus > Anastatus disparis. Next base: position 2,646,602 of record JAFFSR010000320.1, on the reverse strand, counting down.
ATTATGAACGATTTCGACCACCAATGACCTTCAGTGAACAACATAAACATGTTTAACCGGAAATGACTCGCAGCTACTGAACATTATCATTTTGGACTACTAGTAACCCTCAATGGCCAATCATGACCAAGTTTGACCAGCAATGACACTCAGTGACCAATCAAAACCATATTTGACCAGCAATGACCCTCAGTGACGGTACATTACCATGTTGGACTACTAGTAACCCTCAATGACCAATCATGACCAAGTTTGACCAGCGATGACACTCAATGACCAATCATGACCATGGTTGACCAGCAATGACACTCAGTGACCAATCATGACCGAATTTGACCAGCAATGACCCTTAATGACCCTCAATTGTCAATCATAATCATAATTGATCACTAATGCCGCTTAATGATCAAGCATGATCAAGCTTGATTTCTAATGGCCCACAATTACTTATAAGCTTATGATTAGAAAATACTACATTGAGAAAAAAATTGCCCAGTGTTCAGTTTTAAAAATTACAATAATTTTTTATATTTATAGATATTTGCTCTGAGATCTTTTAGTTAATGACTTTGATAATCAATCTACTTTTCAATTTTAACAGATTATTGATTTATTTGTGCATCTAAGGATATCCCTTTTAACTATAGTAATTTATCAATTTCTAAAACTAACTACTTCTTTGAAGGTGACTATTATTAATTGCGTTTAATCATCAGTATTTTAAATGATATGGCTTTTCGAAACCTTCTTATTTGTTACGTGTGCAATGGACGATTTATCCCTAGAGTCATGACACGAATAGATGGAGAAGAAAATGCCAATAAATGTGAAATTGCCATACGCAGACGTGAGGGATTGAACAGACCACCGCTTGATGTAATGCCGAATACTAGAATATGTGTCAACTGTAATCAGTCAATTAGAAATGAAATAGAAGCTATGGAACAAGATCCTGCTTGTTTGAGACTAAATGTATTATCGCAGACCAGAAATAGTACTTGTCTGATATGTGAGGCTGTTGATGATCTACATAGATTGTCAATGGAATGTAAAGCTGACGTATTTATTTTAACAGATATTTATATTCCTGAAAATGTGAAGTCATGTGGACATGATTTGGATGATAAAGGTTATATTTTAAAACCCTTCTTGAACGGTTTACGTTCGATTAACAGACCGTACGTCATCAGAGGACCTCAACTCTATAATTTCTTACAAGGACTTCGGACTGTAGCGCAAAATCTTGCAAGATTCGAAGACGAGAATAGTTTTTCTGATGAGGAGTTTGAAAGCTTCTTTTCTTTGACAAAACAACAGTTTCAGGATTTGTTTACTTTTTGTGATAGAGTACCTTGTCAAAATGGCTTCAGTTGTATAAAAAAAAAAGATTTGTTACTGTTTCTAAGCAAACTACGTCAAGGTCTTTCAGACGATTTTCTCACTAGCATGTTTAAATATTCAAGTAGACAGCTAACTAGTTTGACAATCGCAACAGTTAGACAATCACTTATGCAACGTTTTGTGCCTAATAATATAGGGTTTGATGCTATCACTAGAGATCATTATATTGAAAGGCACGTTACAGAGTTTGCCAATGAACTATATAATCCGGAGCCAAATATCCCTAGAGTAATAGCCGCTATCGATGGTACCTACAGCTTTATTCCAAAAAGTAGTAATTTCAGAGCTCTTCGACAATCGTACTGCGTTCATAAGGGTAGGCACTTAGTGAAGCCTGCTCTAGTAGTCGCTCCAGATGGATACTTGCAATTCAAGGACCGTATTTTTCAGATTCAAGGAATAATGATGCAGCTATGTTGCAGAATGAATTCGATAGAGATGCGGTTAGAATGACTAGATGGTTTCAGGAAAATGACATAGTTATTGTCGACAGGGGATATCGTGATGTTACAGAATTACTTGCACGTTTAGGTATTACGTGGAAAATGCCGTCACATTTACAAGCAGGTCAAACACAATTATCTACGGAAGAAGCAAATGAGTCGCGATTGGTTACAAAGAGCAGATGGGTAGTAGAAGCTAGAAATGGCCACATTAAATCCATTTTCAAATTCTTTTCCCAATTAATACAAATTCAGCATGTTCAAAATCTAGGGAGCTTTTACCAAATAGCAGGAGCCATTATAAATAAGTATTATCCTCTGCTTGTTATGGAAGGTGCTGATGCTGCAGCCGCTCAGCAGTTATTGGAAAGGGCGAGATAACCGAATATTCTTCAAGCATTAGTTGAGGTAGACAATCTTCATACAAGAAATGCTCAAAGATGGATGCTGTTGGCGGCTGATCAATTAATTGACTTTCCGATATTACCACTTGGATATTTGAAAGACTTTACAACTGGCGTATATAAAATCAAATTAGCACCAAGTTATGTCCAAGATAAGTTTCAAAGAGAACAAGAAGAAGAGTTCCAAGTTGAGATGATGAGAGATGAAAACAGATTGCCACAACCAGGATTAATGAGAGTAAGAGTATTTTCAAGATACCGTAATGCAGCGAAATATCAATTATGGATTTCATACCGATCAGTTAACGATAATGAGGAGGACAATGATGAGGCTCGTACCCCGATACAAGGCTATTAATGTAAGTCTAGTGCTCGCACTGTTAGTTGTTGCGCACATGTAGCCACTGTGGTATGGTATATGGGATACGCACTATTCGTTACCCTTCAACTTCCCTGATTCAAACAATTCTAGATGCCGGAAATAGGCCACAACAAGACAATCCAAACGCTGTTGCAATTCCTCTTTAGGTACATTTCTTTTAGATTTACGAAGAATATACAAAATCAATCGGCCCTCTTCAGGGCCAAATGATGTGCCAAATCCGATCGAGCAACCTCCACGTGGTGCACATTGGGTTACGCTAATGCCGACGGTAACACCTTCATAAATAACATGGAGCTCTAAGAATTATACACACGTACATGCATTTGCATATACGCTCACATACAAAGACGTATACTTCAACGATAGCGTGCACACACACAAAAATATATACACAACCATATCCACGCAACACACCTACTCCACCACCTGCACCTACATCCACATCTATACTTCCATATCATTACACACTCACTCTCACTTCCACTCTCATTAAACATTCATGCACAGTCTATGTCTTTAATCCCCATATACACACACAAACAGGAGAACATGCTTTTATACAGGGTCATATAGAGGTGTGCATGTCGTCGCTATCAAAACTTTGCACATACGATCTCCACTAACTCCACTATAAATACATATAGGTGGGCGATCACCCACAATAAAAACTGCGAATTCTTTTTGGATAGTGTGAAGAATAGTCACTAGTCGCTACCTTTAACTCTTGATATCTAAAAAACTGTCCATTTTTCGACCTTAGGCCCATGAAAACTTTTGATCAGAATGACACAAACTATAACATATTACAATTTCAGCTAATTCGACTGGGATCCACTTACCATTTGATTTGTGCGGGGTCCTTTTGTATTTAACATTAAATTTAACATTAGATTTAGCTAACTTTTGATTTAATGCAGCTAACTTTTGATTGAATGTAGCTAACTTTAATTTAATTTTATCTGACTTTAGCTAACTTTAAGGTAACTTTTAGCTACCTTTTAGCTAATTTTTAACTAACTTTTAGCCAAATTTCAGTTAGATTCTAGCTAAATTCTAGCTAACCAAGGACCAATCGAATTCTTACACACAGCTAAATATATCTAAATTTTAGCCAACTTTTAGCTGATTTTCAGCTGACTTTTACCTAACTTCTAACTAACTCATACGTAACTTTTTGCTGACTTTTAGCTTGCTTTCAGCTAAATTATAGCTAAATTCATTAAAATTTTAGCTGACTTTTAGCTGATCTTAGCTGAATTTCAGCTGAATTTCAGCTAAATTTAGGAGCCGCAAATGAGCGGCGTATTTCAGACGGCGACAGCGTCGACAGCGGCGATATATTTTTAATAATATAGAGAGATATAGATATGGCCTTTCGTATTGTAGCAGTGATTGGAAAAATTTTATACCAAAATAAGCATTTTTTAAAAAGTTAGGTTAGGATTGATAACTCGACTATATTAGTTGTGTGTACTTGTAATTTTTCTTTAAAGTTCGCTCTCTTTGGAAAGTCTACAATATTTTCTGGACACTTTTCTTCATCTTGATTCAGTCATGAGGGGCTGTGTCACTAAAATGGCGATTCCATTAGTTCTTTTACTAACATACCACGAGAAAGTAGCTCAGCTGGATTTGATGCAGTTAGCACATATCTCCATTGAGGATTAGGGATTAATGAGTGAGTCTGCAAAACTCGATTTATAATATAGGTTTTCTAATTAGATTCATGGTGTTTTAACCATGCCAAATCGAGACTAGAATCAGACCAACATTGAAATTGAAGAACAGATAAGGGCTGTATTCACAGTAGCATGGAAGTTTGGCAATTCAAAATTCCACCTGTGATAAATTAATAACGGTAAAATTTGCTCCAGTATGCTGAATCGTGGTTCATGATTATTCTTGTATCAACCATACGATACAAAATAACAATTTGATATTTTTTATATGTCAAGTATTTTATATACAATAAGAATAAATACGTATAACAAGCCATATAGAGATACCGAGTAAACAGTTTATTATTACACAGTAGCTTTTTTGTGACCGTTTCATTAATTATGAAAATACTTAATATCAACCAAAGATCGTTCTAGCAAATGTAATATGCATGCGAAAAGAGCTTGCATAAATTAATTACACTCGTGACAAATCCCGTGGTTTTAAATCCGATTACTACAACTAAACGTTTAAAAGATGTATCCTCGATATACTTATATTTTATACAAGTTCTCAGAAATAGCCCTAGCGTCAATCGCATTAGACGTGCATGTATGATACGATATAACCTATCTATTTACACGTGTCTTCTTGACTCGATATAATATTATATACATAGTATGATACGACATAACCAAGCTATTTACACGTGCATTCATAATTCGGTATATGATCATATATAACCTTGTATACGCGTATCAATAGCTAGGTATAAGCTTACAGTAGTATCCTCAATATGTATATACGTATAAATAACCAAGCTATTAACACGCGCACACACCTTGGCATAGTAATCTCAGTACGCATAGACGCGCAAATAACCAAGCTATTTACCGCGGTATAAACAGCTCGGTATACTAGCATATTAACCACGCTAAATATACACCGCGGTATAAACAGCTTGGTATACTAGTATATTAACCGCGCTAAATATACACCGCAGTATAAACAGCTCGTTATACTAGTATATTAACCGCGCTAAATATACACCGCGTTATAAACAGCTCGGTATACTAGCATATTAACCATGCTAAAATAGACCACGGTATAAATAGCTCGGTATACTAGCTTATTAACCACGCTCAATCCACACCACGGTAGAAACAGCTCGGTACACTAGTATGCCGCGCTATCTACCCGAGTATACATGTCTCGCTATACCAGCATACGTGTATAAAAATAGCTCGGTATACTAGCATATTAACCGCGCTAAATATACACCACGGTATAAACAGCTCGGTACAATAGTATGCCGCGCTATTTACCCGCGTATACATGCCTCGCTATACGAGCATAGACAACGAGGTATACGTGTATAAAAACAGCTCGGTACAATAGTATGCCGCGCTATTTAGCTGCGTTTACATGCCTTGCTATACGAGCATAGACAACGAGGTATACGTGTATAAAAATAGCTCGGTATACACGTATATACACCTAGGTTAACACATATGAACGCACGTATATTACGTGTGTCACGTTGATAATTTTATACTTGTCTCAAAGTTCGTCTGCATGTGTTCCTAAAATGCATCATGTATGTTCTCATATGAATGCGTGCAATTAAACTCTATTTATTGCGACGATTCAAAAATCGCGCTAGACATAGTTCATATACTTAGCCGCTACGAGGCGCTACTCCCGCAACGGGAATAGCGAGCTCCATAGCATATATAAGCAAGCCGCCGAGCCAGCCTTTGGACTCGCCTCCCCTTCCATTGTGTAAGAGTGGGGTTGCTCGACACAGTGGGAGTTACCTTTAACCGTATTCCTGTCTTAAGCTACGTAAGGGTGGGATTGCCCTACGTTAGCCTCCAACCTCTCCGTCAGTGTAAGGGTGGGGTTGCCCGACACTGATTCCTGACAACTACCACCACCTTCTCGGTCGGGGTAGGTCCTCCGCTAGTCGATGCGAGTACGCACGACTAGTACATCCCCTCCATGTCTACGTTAAGACTTGGAGGTAACCTTTCCTGTCTCCCTCTGACACCAGCCTGTACCTTATGCCTGTACCGAATGTCACGGAGACACCGCTCATATTATCCGCCGCCGGTAAAGTAGATTCCAACCGTGCTAACCGTCGATAATATTGTAGCCTGTAAATAGTTTATTTTTCTTTTTACGCTAGTTTGTAACCGATACCGTTCGGAATTTATTAATAATAAGATTGTTAAAAACCGCGCCATCGGTAAAAATAAATACCGACCGCCAGAAAGAGATCAATTATATCTCGTAACCTGTAAATAGTATATCTTTTCTTTTAGTTTGTAACCGATACCGCTCGGAATTTATTGTTAAGTATAATTTTGTTAAACTGCATTGCCGGTAAAACTAATACCGACCGCCTAAAAGAGATAATTTAATTTTTGTGTTATCTTGATTATTCATACTTTTGCGTACCGCCGTTTCCGGCCAATTTTTCCAAGATCATCATTTAATCGATCAACCTTGTATTAGTTTAAGATCAACTCAATAAATGCAAAGAATATTTATTGTGAAAAATATGAAATGCACGACTCATACTCATTTACCAGTTCCGCTAAACCCGTCCTGTAAATCCGCCCCGTCATTTACCGCTTTAGTTTTAAGATTTGTTATTCCATCAATTTAATTGTTATTTAAACGCAATAGTAAATTTCTTTTTCCCTTAATATTAATTACAGTTAAATCTTTATTTCTTTTATTACAGTTAACTTTTCATTCTTGAACTCATTTTTATTTTTATTAAATTCAGTAATTTCAATTTAGTTTATAAGTTTGAACTTTGGCTTATTCGAACCTCCGACCGACCATCTTCCAGCATCAACCCTCAGGTAAAAAGTGAAAGTCTGATGCCACCGACGTCAACGAGTTGTCTACGGCAACCGCCAGAAAAGCCAAACGTTACATTATTTAAATTAAGAAAATGAGTTAAGAAACGTTTTATTTCTTTTTTTCCTCTGCGATAATTTATTTAGCTCCTCTGTGATAGTTTATGGTAAGAAATTGATGAGTTTTCATTTGTTTTTTAGAGGTTATGATATTGGTATACACAAGTTAAGTCATTTTGTATATATACTGTATAAAGCATTATATTATTACTTTTTTTTTCAAATAATTGACAAAATGGTGATATTAGATGATACTACTGATACTGTAAACAGTTCCAATACTAGCGTGCCATCTCCATCATCTTGATTTTTGATTCCGCAAAGGCTAAAAAATGCTACCACACAAAGTAAATCCAAGCCCAATAAAGATCAGGAAAAAATACCAACCACCTCGAATACTGCACCGAGAGTGTCAAATTATAGTGAATCTATCAACACGACAAGTAATAGTTCATTTGAAGCTAAAAAAATGCTATTGAGAAATTCTTTAATGCAGAAGAAAATGTTTTTTGAAAGATGTCAATAAATAAAAGAAGATAATTATAAAAAATATCGTCAAGGTAATAAAAGATTTAATAAGCCTTTATTAAGTTTAGGTGATAATAAAGTTGACACTGATCCTGAACTAAGAGGAGGTGCACTTCATATCAAAGAACCACAAATTATTAACCCACAAAATTAATCTAAGTATTATCAAAGTTGAGGTAGAATGGAGCATATCGATTGGTCAGATGTAAAGAGTATCCTTCAGAATAAAAGTAATGATAAAACTATTCGACAACTAGATAAAAAGAAGAATTTTTCAGATAATGAAATAGTAAATTTAAACAAAGAAGAAATAGTAAATTTTATACCTAAAAAAAAATAAACACATGTTTCAAGTTCAGACAGTGATTTGCTAAAAGCAAAACCTCTTTCAAATAATGAAAATGATTAAATTGTACAAAAAAATAGTTTCTTATAGTAAAGAACATAATTTAAATGATAAAGGTCATACAGAATACATTACTTTTTATGAGTATGACAATGCTCCACAATCTACTGTTACCATCCAAGAAATTAATTCAGATTCTGAAGAAGATGAAAATTTTAAAGTTCTAACTATAGATAATCTGAATGAATCAATAAAAAAAATTCCATCTCCAGATTCAATGACCTTAAATGATGTAACACCCGATGATATAGATCCCGATGAAGAATTTTATATTGTCAATATAAATTATTCGCAACCATATCAGCATCTTCTAAATAGACTTAAAAGTGTTCAAAAAGTAATAATATAATGCTTTATACAGTATATATACAAAATAATTTAACTTGTGTATACCAATATCATAACCTCTAAGAAACAAATGAAAACTCATCAATTTCTTACCATAAACTATCACAGAGGAGCTAAATAAATTATCACAGAGGAAAAAAAGAAATAAAACGTTTCTTAACTCATTTTCTTAATTTAAATAAATAGAGTTTAATTGCACGCATTCATATGAGAACATACATGATGCATTTTAGGAACACATGCAGACGAACTTTGAGACAAGTATAAAATTATCAACGTGACACACGTAATATACGTGCGTTCATATGTGTTAACCTAGGTGTATATACGTGTATACCGAGCTATTTTTATACACGTATACCTCGTTGTCTATGCTCGTATAGCGAGGCATGTATACGCGGGTAAATAGCGCGGGATACTATTGTACCGAGCTATATTTATACACATATGCCTCGTTGTCTATGCTCGTATGGCGAGGCATGTATACGCGGGTAAATAGCGCGGGATACTATTGTACCGAGCTGTTTATACCGTGGTGTATATTTAGCGCGGTTAATATGCTAGTATACCGAGCTATTTTTATACACGTATGCTCGTATAGCGAGGCATGTATACGCGGGTAAGTAGCGCGGCCTACTGTTGTACCGAGCTGTTTATACCGTGGTGTATATTTAGCACGGTTAATATGCTAGTATACCGAAATGGTTTATACTGCGGTGAGTATGCGCATGTAAATAGCTTGGTTATTTGCGCGTGTATGCGTACTGAGATTACTATGCCGAGGTGTGTGCGCGTGTTAATAGCTTGGTTATTTATACGTATATGCATACCGTGGATACTACTGTAAGCTTATACCTAGCTATTGATACGCGTATACAAGGTTATATATGATCGTATACCGAATTCTGAATGCACGTGTAAATAGCTTGGTTATGTCGTATCATACTATGTATATAATATTATATTGAGTCAAGAAGACACGTGTAAATAGATAGGTTATATCGTATCATACATGCACGTCTAATGCGATTGACGCTAGGGATATTTCTGAGAATTCGTATAAAATATAAGTATATCGAGGATACATCTTTTAAACGTTTAGTTGTAGCAATCGGATTTAAAACTACGGGATTTATCACGAGTGTAAATAATTTATGCAAGCTCTTTTCGCATGCATATTACATTTGCTAGAACGATCTTTGGTTGATATTAAGTATTTTCATAATTAATGAAACGGTCACAAAAAAGCTACTGTGTAATAATGAACTGTTCACTTGGTATCTCTATATGGCTTGTTATACGTATTTATTCATCTTGTATATAAAATACTTGACAAATAAAAAAATATCAAATTGTTATTTTGTATCGTATGGTTGATACAAGAATAATCATGAACCACGATTCAGCATACTGGAGCAAATTTTACCGTTATTAATTTATCACAGGTGGAATTTTGAATGGCCGAACTTCCATGCTACTGTGAATACAGCCAAGGTTCGAGCTTCTAACACAGATACAATTAAGCGTGATAGTATTACTGCAGCATGTAACTCTAGTTGAGGTATGCTTTCAAATTTGATAGAAGCAATCTTAGTTTTACTCAATAATAAGGAGGTTATTACTTCTCCAGAGGATAATGTCACCCGCAAATATATTGCAGTGCCGTAAGCTTTCTCTGATGCATCTGCAAATCCATGCAACTGTGCATTTATAATATTAAGTAAGTATCCTGTCCATCTGGGTATTGACAAATGAAATAATTAATGGTTAACGAGTTAAAATATGATAATATAGACGATGATAACGTTTGAGGTACAGTTTTTACGCCATAATTGTTGTATAAACAATCATGGCGTGTTTTGCCATTAACGATGATTGGAAAGATCTAGTCTAAAGGATCAAAAAGTTTAGCTATCATTGACACACGGAGAAAATTTTGACTCTATGAACATGATGCGCACGCACTAGAAAAAGTGCTGCCTTTTTCATCGTAAATCACGCGTACGGCTTCGCATTTTACAATTCGTGCATCACTCTTTTTGATTCAGGTAATTTTGAAATACAGCTCAAGGTGGTGCCACATCGAAAAACTTCATGCACGTTCAGATACGCATCGATATTTATCGTTCATGCGAGCCACCTTGTGTCGCGTTTCCTAAACGCACTATCTTTTACAATGTGAAATTTTTTACGTGCACAACAATACGTTTAGTCACTCGCTGAGGCGTTGTAATCATAACATCTAATTCAAATGAGTCAAACCGAGGGTTCCATTAATTATCTAAAACTTTTCCCCTTCGTTACTCCCAGTGACATAGCAGTCGCCAAGCGATGATCAGATGGGTCGATATCTTCAAGCAATTCGGAAGTGTTACTTGACCATTTACGAGCCTAGAATTTTCCTTTACTGAGTAATGTATTCAATTCTATTCAAGCGACACGAGCTGATTTTAAATCATGTGCGCCGAAGAACAGATCATCAACAAAGGTATCACTGTTTAGAATATCTGTTGCTTCTGGGAATGAACTTCCTTCATCCTTAACTAATTGTTTAAGAACTCACAGAGCTAAAAATTGTGCTACACGGGTACCATATGTAACTGTTGAAAGACAGTATTCATCAATTGAACATTGAGGTTAATCGCGCCACAGAATACACTGGTAATCTATATTATGATGATTAACTAGGATCTGCCTATACATTTTAGCTATATCAGCAGTGTAGACAAACTTATATGAGCGCCAATTTAATAAATTAATGGGCAAATCTGATTACAATGCTGGCCCTGCATACTTATAGTCATTCAAAGATATATTATTTAGCGTTTTAGCTGATGTGTTGAAAACAACGCTTAGTGCATTGTCTTCAATATGTTTGGCAAATTTGTTCTTAAGGTCATATGGTCCAATGAGCGATATTCCGACATGAAGTTTGAGTACGGTAAACGATAATTTTTATTTTAGGCAAGGCGTATTTCATAGCGCTTAAGCATAGCTTCAACGATTGGTCGAGATTCACCGATATTTATAGGACATGTTGATTTGAATGGATACTGAACTATATATCGTCCTTCAATATTTCGTTGATAAGTATGATGAAAGTGTTGTACAATCACTCACCTTATGATTGGGTCTTAAATAATTCACGCATAATTTGTGTTGTTTGACTAAGCTAAAATGCTCTTGAAGATTGTATTCTTTTAATTTTTTACACTCAATAATTCAATGCATCTCATTACAAATAACGCAATTAACTTCTGAAGTAGCAGTATGGTGCGACTCAACTATAAATTGCTGCGACCTCACCGCTGATTTTCTTGAACTCGCTTGGGGGTTTACGGTTGTCTCTTTAGACACACCATATAAAGATTTCAATGCGCGGATTTAATGAAGTAAGAAATTATCGAGATCTTCATATGTAGGGTATTCTACCTTTCCCGCAGGTAATAACTCCTAATCTCGTTTAGTCTGAGAATCTAATAAAGCCATGGCACGATTTATTAGGATATCATCATAACCCATCGTATTTCTGCAAATATTTTTTAAAGCACCGATATGCTTTCTTATCGCATGTCGCGAAGCTCCGAGCTTATGAGATGATTCCTTTTGTAATGGTCCAATTGAGGAAAGTGCAATCAAATGTGCATTTATAAGACAGATCAAGTTATTGTATTATTTTACTAATAATTCCCAAGCGATATTAAAATTAGCAGCAGTGAGATCTACATTTTGAATTATATCTAATGATTCTCTATTAAGTGAACTACGAAGATAATGTAATTTAGAAATATTATACAATGCATTATTTTTAACTAATGAAATAAACGAACCACGAAACCTTTTCCATTCTGTAAATTGACTCGAAAAAGTAGGTAAATTTATGCTTAATTTTATATGTAACATACCATTGTTTATATTTTGCGTGTAATTGTGACGTTTAAGTAGAGCTGATGAAGCAGGTTCTAACTCAGCTACTCTCACGGTTATGTTGTCAAACCATTTGAAAACTTTATTCTCCATTAATCCAAATTTCTTTTGTGGAAAATACTCCATTGACTTTCTTTCTTATGTATTGGCTAAACGATCTACTTTAGTATTGCGATCTTGACGTATCCATAAATATTTAATGTAGTCATGTTTATTTGTAAGTACTGCTTATGGTGCATCATCAGTGAGAAGAAGATTAATAGATTTTACTTGCCGATCAAAGGAGTCAAAATCCTCATTTTTGTGTAACATTAAACTTTTGACATTGACTATGGCGTCCCCGTTAGTAGACATTCTTACAAATGAGTCTTTTTCACTTTTTAGAAATGGTAATACGTTTCTAACGATTGTTTTGTCGAGCTGATTATCTTCTAGACTACTTCGAGATTCTTCTGACATACTCCATGTATGTGTAAGTGATTATACCGTAGCTTCACATTTAACCCCACCATAGTATTTATTCTTATGATATAAGAGACATTTTAATCTTAAAATGATTTAGTAAATGTATACAAGCAATCAACTATCGTGATCGATTTCTATGTGTTGCTTTGTTACGAATAAGCGAGAGACGTAAGCCGTGATAACCTGGAATGCGACGCTTGATATTTATATTAGCACATAGTTGATTATTTTCACAAATAATTCTAATATTTAAATGCTTAGTTTTTCACGACTTAAAATTAATTCACTATTCACCATGTAATCCTACCGATATCACCAATATTTCATATAAAGTTCTAATGCATTTAAGTCCATATCATTCTTGATTAAATTATAATTATAATTAATATAATATTAGAATTTTAGAATTTTTATTCTCTCTTTTTTTACTTTAAATTACATACTGCGCAGCACTCAGAACTCCTTTCTAATTCTTCACTTTTTGGTGTTAATTAAGATTAAAAACAAGTCGGGGTGTTATAATAATTTAAGACTTCAATATAATAGTGTGTAAGCGCCCGAGTATGTCTGGCGCTGTAACTGCTTGAAGATGCGCGCACAAACACCCAAAAAGATTAGAGTCGTTGCACATGCAAATACGCATGTACATACGCATGCTCTCGCATGTGTAAGTACGCAGAGATCTGGCCCTCTCTTCTACCAAAGTAGAGGAGTGAAAGAGATACCGAAGAGAGATGAAACAAGCAGTGCGCGGAGCTCGCAAGCATCGGCACTCTTGGATCAGATCTTCTACCGTGTGGTAGTATATCTTGCTTGGAACAACTGGTGGTGCTTGGCCATTGCATTGTTTTAAGCAAGGCATTTTTTCTACACGTGTGAATGCATATATTTTGTAATAGTTTTTTGTATAGATTAGAAATAAAGAGCTTATCCAAGCAAACCATCCTTTTCTTATTAACCCATGCTAGGCCCGAATGTTAAGGTATTTGATCCTTAACAATAACGGGCCTTTTATTTAATACCAAAAAGTTACTAATGTCTTTTCATCAAAAAAGTCTGCTATATCTAGGCAAAACGTGCTAGCTATAAACGACTTTTAACAAAAATAATAAAACAATACAAAAAGTCTGTACAAGCTAGGCGTGGTGCGCTAGCTATAAACGACTTTTAACAAAAATAATAAAACAATAGAAAGAGTCTGTACAAGATAGGCATGGTACGCTAGCTTGTAATGATTCTATAAATCGGTTAGCTGCCAAATAAGAAAGACATTCATGCTGTAAAATAATTGATTGATAAATAAAATAATTATTTAAATCGGTTAATAGGGAAAAGAGGTTAAAAGCTCTTATAATTTATTTTACAGTATTCAATCAAAAGTTGCTTGTATGCATAAGTAGCACGCTCAACCGAAACTGACTCACATATTTCATACGTTTTCCAATTCGAGTCCAAGCACTCACACTCTAGTACATTCCAAATTCATACTTGCATAAAACATTTTTAACAATAAAGAAACCGACTTCAAATATATTGCACTAAAAAATAACAAATAATATATTATCCTTAAAAATAATACGCATATTATGCATCTAACCCATAAGTAACGAACATATGGACTATCTAATGATATGCAAGAGCACAAATGAATGATTTTTTTATTAGGCTACTTACAAAGATTAGCTAATAGGTAAGACAATATATACATAAAAATATTAGAATTTTTGGAATTGGTGCCAGCCTAAAAAAATGGCTTCAAATCTAAAAAATAATTTTGAAAGTGAACAAAGAAAGCGATAGATACCTGATAAAACGTTAAAAAATATTAAGAGTAGGCCGGAGCAGTTTTGATTACCGACCGAGAAGTGAGAATGCTATTTTATCATAAATCAAATAATTATTCTGTTTTCAAAACAAATTGTTATCAAGCGCAATTTTTTGTACATACATGATTGTATAATAGATTTTTTTTTCATAAAATTCACCATATTTCAAACAAAAAGTAAGTAACAGTACTTAAGGTTTAATAAACAACTGTAGTCTAAAATTTTCTTAAATTATTTTTTATGAGCGCAATAGGGAAATAAATTTTGTGAATGTATTTAAAATTTTAATGCATTCCATTACTTACAGTAGGAGAAAATTAAACAACAGATTTTCGATTCTCGGTCGGTATCGAATCTGCTCCGGCCTGCTCTTAAGAGGAGGTCACGTATCTCTGTCCTTTTCTAATAAAAAAACTGAATTTTTTACAGAAACTAATAACTTTAGCAAAAAATGAAGAGAAAGCCGCATCTCGTATCAAAAAAAGCAATATTTTCTTTGATAAAAAAGAATTAATTTTATTGCTTTGTTTTCTAGAAAACCTTGAAAAACTCGAATCATAGAGGTCAGGGTGGACAATTTGGTTTTTCAAGGTTTTCTTGAGAACGAAGCAATAAAATTAATTTTTTCTTATCAAAAAAAACATTGCTTTTTACGATACAAGGTGCGGCTTTCTCTTTATTTTTTGCTAAAGTTATTAGTTTTTGTAAAAAAATCATTTCTTTGATTACAAAAGGACAAAGATACGCGACCTTCTCTTAACAAACTATTTTAAAAAATATTTTTCATCATATTTTTTTTAGATTCAAAGCAATTTTCTTAGGCTTGCACTGACTCCGAAAATTCTAATATTTTTATGTATATATTGTCTTACCTATTAGCTTATTTCTTCGTAAACAGCTGAATGAAAAAATATTTCGTTAGTGCTCTTGCAAATAATTAGAAAGTCTATATGTTCGCTACACATGAGTTAGATGTGTAATATGCGTATAATTTCTAAGAATAATATATTGTTTGTTATTTTTTAATGCAATGTTTTAAAAGTCGGTTTTTTTTTTGTTAGAAATGTTTTATTTTTTACTTTTTAGTGAAGCTCCTTACTAATTAGGTATCTATCGCTCCCTTTGTTTACTTTCAAAATTTTTTTTCTAATATTTATCAAAAGTTTTTTTGACACACCCTATATTTTATAAAAAATACTTTCCATACAAATCGAGCAATTCCTTCGAAAGTTATGCACGGATGTAGAAATTTTCGTTTTTCGAGAATTTTTTTTTTTTTTAATAATTTACTCGTACCAACTCAGTATTAGTCCGGTACTTATAAGACAAGTATGGGACCAATCTGGAGACATCCTCTATCAGATAAAAAAAGTTTTTATTCAATATCGGTTCAGAAATAACGGAGTTTCGAGATGACAAACATAAAGAAAAAAAAAATTCAATCAAATTGAGAACTTTCTCCTTTTTTCAAGTCAGTTAAAATGATTACATCCATTAATAAAACTCTAAATTACTTAAAATTCAAGAACTTATTATGTATGTCTCAAACAATCTTAAAACCATTTTGTGTCTTGCTTTTATATTATTATAAATAATTAATATAACGAAGAAAATTTATTTTTATTTTTTTCAAATATAGCTTATAAATCCTATTACTACTATTATATTAAAGTGAAGAATTAAGACTTTTTTTTTCTTACGTGAATATCTTTTGCATTATTGTCACATACATACATACACATACACACGTGCAGCATTAACATATATATATATATATATATATATATATATATATATATATATATATATATATATATATATATACACATATATACATATACATTCATACACATCCAAACACATACACACACTCATATACACATACATACACAATATCCGTCACTCTATCTCTCTGTCTCCGTCTCCATCTCTCCATCTCCATCTCTCCGTCTCTCCATCTCCTTCTCTCCGTCTCTGTCTCTCTGTCTCCGTTTCTCCGTTGCCGTCTTCGACTCTTTATCTCTGTCTCTCCATCTCTGTTTCTTTGTCTCCATGTGTCTTCGTTTCTCTGTCTCCGTCTTTCTATCTCCATCTCTTTGTCTCCGTTCTTCCATCTTTGTCTCTTCGTCTCCGTTTTTTTGTGTTTGTCTATTTGTCTTTATTTCTCAGTCTTTGTCTCTTTGTCTCTGTTCATCCGTCTTTGTCCCTTTGTTTCCGTCTCTGTCTCTTCGTCTACGTCTCTCCGTCTCTATTCTTCCGTTTTCGTCTCACTGTCTCCACCTTTCTATCCTTCTGTCTCCGTTTGTTTATCTTCGTTCCTCTGTTCTGTGTCTCATTTTTTCGTCTCTGTCTTTTCGTTTGCGTGCCCGTTTCCCTGTCTTCCTTTTTATGAAATCGTTCCGTAACTCCGATGCCGCTCTTTGACTCTGTTTCTTTGCTTTTGTTCATACATACGTACGTCTACACATTGATGCTGATGTTTGAGTTGATGATGATAATGATGATGATCATGATATGTTTATTGTTTAATAAATTTCAAATTATAATTTTCGTCCCAGATCTGTTTATAGGACTCATCAGTAGAGCTTTGTGAGAGAAGACAATCTAAATAAATAGCCATTATTATAGTTTATTCTGATTTAAAAAAAATTTCTAGATAAATATTTTCACTTCTGAACTTATATTTGTAATTAATTATAAGCATTTCAAGAAATCATCAACTAAAGCTTTTATTGAGGACGCATCAAGGCTTGATCCTATAGTGATTATTTTTAATGATATTTTCTTGTATTATTTGATTTATTTAGATTGTCTTCCTTATTATAACAGATCCTGCCTTAGACAGTTACTTTTGATAATAATTTCAGTTCTTTTTTGTTTAGCACCAATATCAATATTCGCATTCCTTTAATTGTCCAGGGCTTATAATAGCAGTCGTGTTATTTTTATTATACAACTTTGACAATAAAAGTCGCGTTTCATCAATAACACCGTGCTCACATTGGCGGTCTAGTTCCTTTAACGGGATGTCGGAGTTGTCAGAATCGATTTTTGCTTTTCTTACCTGATTGATATCTCTTTTAATTAAATATTTAGACAAATATAATGACTTGTCCGCGCTAAAGCTACATTAATTCAATCATTTTTATTAAAAATAAAATCATTTAAGAGGAGGTAACGTATCTCTGTCCTTTTCTAATCAAAGAAATGATTTTTTACAGAAACTTATAACTTTATCAAAAAATGAAGAGAAAGCTGCATCTTGTATCAAAAAAAGCAATATTTTCTTTGATAAGGAAAAATTAATTTTATTTCTTCGTTTTCAAGAAAACCTTGAAAAACCAAATTGTCCACCCTAACCTCTATGATTTAAGTTTTTCAAGGTTTTCTTGAAAACGAAGCAATAAAATTAATTCTTTCTTATTGCTTTTTTTATTACGAGATGCGGCTTTCTCTTCATTTTTTGCTAAAGTTGTTAGTTTGTGTGAAAAACTCAATTCTTTGATTAGAAAAGGACAGAGATACGTGACCTCCTCTTAAACTTGTTATTTTTCCATGAACTTTGAATAAAAATTAGATATCAAGCTCGATAAACCTAACCTTCAAATACTATACATTGAAAATTTGTTCATAACTTTTTATGCGTAGTATTTTAATAAATTTCTTGAGTTGTCCGCACTTAGGATTAATCTTATAAATTTTCTTTCTGTAGCGAAAGAATATGATTTGACGCACCACTTATTCATGAACTTTAAATAAAAATATTATTGGGCGAGGATTACTACGATATCCTTTTAACTACACAGCGTTCAAAATAGCATCCGTGAATACTAAATCACACAGCGCTCACAATCGGGTCCTAGCATAAAGAATTATTTTTAAACCCATTATATCCGTCAGGTCTAACACAAAAAAATTGAGGACACGTATTTTTTCTTTCACAAAAACAATGAAAACTCAAAGAGATAGAGGCAGTTAAAATTGTATGTGACGTCACATTATTATAATAATGTGGCGTCATGTATCATGGCGCTATATCTATATATATTAAAATTGCATTAACTTACCACGGCTATAACATTTGCAATTCATCATATTAGTGAAAACAAAAAAATACGGGTCTCTTCTTTTTTCGTATTCTATCTGACGGATATAATACATTTTTTCATGCAAAGACCCAACAGTAGCCGCGTATTTTTAACCAAACAGCACTCAAAAAACCAGGCACAAATTTGTAACTACACAGCGCTGAAAAAAGCAACTGTGAATTTTTAATTACACAGCGCTTACAATAGCAGCCGCGTTTTTCAACCACACAGTGCTCAAAATAGCAGCCACGAATTTGTAACTACATAGCGCTCAAAATAGGAACCGTGAATTTTTAATTACACAGCGCTTACAATAGCAGCCGCGTTTTGTTAACTGCACAGCGCTCAAAATAGCAGCTGCGAGTTTGTTATTACACAGCGCTTACAATAGTTGTTGTGTTTTTTAACGACACAGCATTTACAATAGCCGCCGCGTTTTTTAACCACACAGCGCTCAAAATAGCTGCCGCGAATTTTGAATTACACAGCGCTTACAATAGTTGTTCCGTTTTTCATCTTTAGCTCTTAAAATAGTAGCTGCGTTATTTAAACCAGATAGTGCTCTGAAGAACCATCGCGAATTTCTAATTACACAGCGCTTACGATAGTTGTTGTGTTTTTTATCTTTAGCTCTTAAAATAGCAGCTGCGTTTTTTAAACCAGATGGTGCTATGAAAAGCAGTCGCGAATTTCTAATTACACAGCGCTTACAGTAGTTTTAGCGTTTTTCTCCATCACAGCACTTACAATAGCAACCATTTTTTTTAGCCACACAGCATTTAAAAAAGCAATTGCGTTATACAAATAGTCGTTTGAGCATATGTTAGAGTATCAATAATTGACCGAATATTATTAACATTATTTACTGTACCATATTCAATTTTGTTATTTTCAATATAGTATTCTGAAGTAGGTAAATTAAAGTCACTTAATTGGAACCCATTATTAGTTAAAATATCATTAATCATGCTTAATGCATATTCTTTACCTTTTTGTTCATTAATTTTTGGAGGATAAAAATAGATTTTATATTTTTCATATAATTTTTGAGCATTTATTGGATTGTGAAATGTACAAATGTAACCAAATAATTGACAAAGAGCTTCTGGAAATCGAGATTCATAAGATTCTTCTAAATATTTATCCCATTCATCATCGATTTTAACTAAATTTCTTGCTTTCGCTGCTTCAAAGAATGTTGGGTATGTAATTCCAAAAGTTTTTTCAGCTTTTAAAAGATGTTGCGGCTTTAACGTGAAGCAAAAGTAATCTTAAAAAGAATCTTCCTCTTTGTTTATGATTAACTAAGTACATTCTGGTTAGAATAGGTTTTATAGTTTTTATTCTTTTCGTCCATGTTTTATGTATTAGATTAAAAATATAATTTTGCGGTACATCAGAACAAAAGTAATTAAGTGCCTCTGGGTCACTTTTATTAAGTTCAAACCACGCTGTCAGTGTTGTATTTACATTTTTCTTATCAATTTCGTGTTCGGATCCTACTTTGATATACACATATTGTTCATTTACATTATGAACGGCTAATCTATAAATTGTATGAGAAAGTTCACTAATATTGTATTCCCATATGCGATGCATAGCTTCTGGTGGGCAATCGTATATTGTGTTTATATATTGTTTGATTTCATCATAAAACATATCCATATAAATCCAGATAAATGCACAATCATGCCCTTTGAAGCAGTATTTAACTGAGTATTTTATAACTCCTATTGTTGAATATAATTCAATATTAATATCACAGTTGAACTTTAGTTATGAATACGGGTTATCAGAAACCACAAATCTATTGTCTGCCCACTTGTTTTTTGTGTATAATATCTCATTTTTATTATTTTTCGTCGATAAATAGGATAACCATTCATCATTATTGTAGTTTTATTAAATCGTTTCGGAAAATTTCTCGGACATTTTCCTGATTCTTCATCCGTACAAGGTGAGTTTCTATTCTGATCTTCACAAGGGCCAAGGATCATAAATTGTTTAACTATTTCATATAATCTGGAATTCTCATTTTTATTTGAAATTTCAGCTACTATAAATTTATCAACGTCATCACTATTGTAAATTTTATCATCTTAACTTAAAAATATCAGCATATGGGCATGTCGTAATCCTCTCTTTTGAAATTCTACTACGTATGAATAGGCAATGCATTTTCCCAAAATGTTTTTTAAAAATTTGCTCTATTAATAGTTTTAGTTTTTGATAAAATACTTCAACAACAATATTTGGTCTATCTAATACTTCTTCACTTTGACCTATATTATTTGTGATTTTTTCCCATTTCGGATTGCATGTCATAATAATGAAAAAATCTGGTTTCCCAATTCTTCGTGCTAATGTCATAAAATCAAGAAAACTTTTAATATAAGGAACGCGGACTTCCTGTAAAAGTTGATGGTAATATAAACATTTTTCTTATAGTATGATTGTCAATAATAATTATTCACTTTTATTAAAGCTTATTAATTTACAAAAAATTAAAAAATTTTTCATTTTAATACAGTACAATATAATGATATGAATATCTGAAAAAAAATTGAATACATATTTTATATTGAACTACTATTATCAATGAAATTAGCAAATTTATATATAATAATATAATATATGAAAATGCAGCCAAGCGACGTCAGGAGCGAGGTAAATTTTGCTCGTTCATATTAAAAAGAAAAATATGCCAACAAAATAGCTCGATATCAATAGAAAGCAAGAAGGAGGTTATGAAGAGAACGCGTCATTGAACGAAAAGATGCTGTTATAAGGACTCAGAGAGGTGAAGGAGATAACGTACAAGATCAAGTAGTCTTAGAAAAGAGATAAATGCAAGAGAATTTGAAAGAAAGAATATTATTTAAAAAAAGAAGGAAACGTGGGACGAAGACCCAGATAATGCTTTTTCTCGGATAAGAACAGAAAATATGAAACAGAAAGATAATGAATTATACAATAATTACGAAAATGTTCCAACAATCAATCACAATTGCAGACAAGAGGAGGGATTAAGAGAAAGATTACACAGTAATAAGGAAAACCTTGTTTACGATGAGGACAAGAAGAAAATTTTAGAAAAAAAAAAATACCGAATAAGATGCTGAAAGAAATAATTCAAATGAGAGGAAAAAAGAAGCAGAGTTAAATACAGAAAAAGAAAATATTATACACGAGAAGTCTGAAATAAGAAACGAATATGAGATACTTCAAAAACACAAACAAAAAGGAGTAAACTTGAAAACGTTAAATAGAGAGATTAAAGAATTTTTACGTAAAAAATGCGAGCCTAACGACTATTTTAGAAAAAAAGGTTAAGAGTAAAATGAATATGACAAATAAATATATTAAAGTAAAACCACTTTTTTTCCGTTTCTCCGGTTCTCCGCATTCTTTAAATGAGTTTTATCTTTTGGTAATAAGAGTAGCAATTTTTTATTGGGCCCTATATAATGAGTACTCATTAGTCATAAGCTTCTTAATGGACCATATTTTTTTGGGTCATATTATTTTGGGCCCTATATTTTTATTCAATGCCCATTTTTTGGACCTTTTTTTATCCTTATATTTTCTTGGGCTCTTTATTTTTTTGAGCCTTATTTTTTTGGGTCTTATATTTTTTTGAGTCCAATATTTTTTTGGTCTTTATATGTTTTTGGGCCTTATATTTTCTTGCAACCTATATTTTTCGGGGCCAATATTTTTTTGGGCCTAATATTTTTTCGATTCTTATATATTCTTGAGCTCTATATTTTTTTGAATCTTATTTTTTTTTAAGCCCAATATTTTTTAAAAATTTATATTTTCTTGGGTTCTATAATTATTTTTGGGTCTTTTATTTCCTTTAGCTCTATATTTTTTATGGGTCAATATTTTTTTTAACCCAATATTTTTTTGGGTCCAATATTTCTTTTAGTCCAGTCATTGGAGGCAAAAATAGGGTATAACCTGGAAATTCTTTCGGTTAGCACCGATTTCCATAAAACTTTAGGATTAAGCTTATAATACCCTACAGATCAAAAGTTATATATCGGCGAGGTGCGCTTTTTGCTTTAAAGGGGTAAAAACTACCCTTAAAGTTGAAAAATAGTAAAAATGCCGCTTTACGCTTATAAATAATTAAAATAATCTTGGAATGTCTAAAATAAGTATTGTTTAATATTGTGGAACATAATTAATGATATTAAGCATTTTTACAACCCTTAAAAACCACCCCTTTGACTTAATAAAAAGAGCATATATAGTTTTTGACATTAAAAAATATTTTTATGATACAATTATGGAAAAATATTAACGTTTTAAGTTTATGATATAATTTTTAATTTATTACATTATTTCAACCCTTGAAAACTACCCCTTATGATGAAAAATAGAAAAAAATAATTTTGAACGTGTAAATTATTTTGTAATGACATATTTATATTAAATTAGACATTTTTTCACAGTTTGTAATGATTTTTATTTTATTGTAATATTTCAACCCTTTAAAACAACCCTTGATAATAAAATGCCAAAAAAACGAGTCTTTAGTACTTTTAATAATTTAATAACTTTTATTCTATTAATAATATATTTTTTATGTCTTATTATAGAATTTAGAATATATTTAAGTATTTTACATTTAAAAATGACTATTTATGGTTAAAATTATAAGATTATCATAACTTAAAAATTATTATTATTATAAGAACAAAATAAAAAAATACAAATATTTCACTTAAATTTTAAGTAAATTTTTTTAAATTCTATTCATGATCAATTTTGACTTCTCCTTCTTCTCCTGGATCTGTAATCGGAGGACAGTTTAGACGATTGTCACCGGAGCATGTTCCACATGTCGAGTTACAAAATAATCCTAATTTTCTGCAACTGCAATCAGCACCACAAGTAGTTTTACAGTTGCAAAAAATCATTCTTAGAAGCTGTTCTGGTGTAGGATGGTTTAGCATTCTTGTAGGCTGTAAAAAACCATCTTTATGGATCCATCCATAATTTGTCGGAAGAATATTTTTATTCCCCAACCATATTTGCGTTTGCAAATATACTCTTTTGAAATGTAAAAACAATCAATGTCAAAAAATTATCTGTTACATTTTTAATGCACTAACACATTAAAAAAAATCAGAAACATTACAATATTGACTGTTTTATTAATATTATCAAAACAGAATGTGTTTACGCTTTCAATTTTGGAAAGATACTGACGCTTGGCAAAATAGATTTACGTTACATGTACAATACATTCAAATATAAAAACATACACACACACACACACACACACACACACGCACGCACGCACGCACGCACGCACGCACGCACGCACGCACACACACACACACACACACACACACACACACACAAAGACAGGTAAGAAAAAGAAGAGAAAAGGTATAAAACTCTCAGCTGTTTCAAATCGGTAAGCTACATAGTCTCATTTCTTTTCTTCTATCTGAGTTTATACTTATATGATATATATATATATATATATGTCCACTTACAAAATATACATATAGGAACTGAAAAGAATAGAAGCTATCTACTATCTACCGTACAGACTCAAAGAAGCTGTAAAATATTTATATGTATGCATCTAAAATACTCGAAAATAAACGAATTTATGCGCTCCGAAAATTTTACCGAAAAAGTACAATTGGTTTTTTTATGATAACTCCGCTAATTTTTAAGCTTTTTAATTGCTCTAGAATGGATTTTGTAGGTAATTGTATCATCTTTAAGTCATGTAAATATCAATTTTTAAAAAGTTTTATTTTTTGAGATTTTTTAATTTGAAGGGCCAAAAATAGGTGGTACTTGGCTCTGATTACAGAATTCTAATACTAATATCTTAGTTGATTTTTATCGGACAAAAATAAAAAAAAAGCAAAATATTCATGAAAAAGAGCTATATTTTTTAACTTTAGTACTTTTTACGTACATTTGTTAATTATTGAGATATTTTAAAGAAAAGATGAATTTTTGAAAAATAAAAAAAATTTTTTTTTATATAAACTTGATTTTTTTAAAAAATAAGCATCCTAAATTGCTGAAACTTCTAGAATACATAGTTGGTACCTAAATAAGATAAACCCTAAAAGGATTTCTTTATATTTCAAAACCTGTCTTAATGACAGTGGTTTTAATATTGAAATTTTACTGTCGAACTATATAAAATAATTTTACTTTTCTTGTAACTCCTTTAATTTTTATACTATCGACTTGAAACAAAATTGGTTTAAAAGGTAATCTCAACACCTTCAAAAAATATTCTATTAATTTTCCTCAAAAAGTATGACATTTTTCTGTTATTTAACGTTGAATATTGCTCTTAAAGTTTCAAGCGTAACAGTATTAATATTCAATAATTTATAATTCGTTATGTATTGTATATAAAATAATGATTAAAAATGGAATCGCTTTGTTTTTTTACAAGCTTTATTTTTGTTTCCTATGAATTTTTGGATAAAATTAAAATTTTTCAAGTTATTTCATGAAAATCCGTCAGAAAACATGCTTTTTTACACTAAAAATCTATGTTTTCAATCACCTATAACTCGAAAAGTATTCATTTAACAAAAAAACTCAATAAAAACTTTTTGCTTTAAATTGATTTTTACATCGAATTGTATGTTGTTTTTTTTTCTCACCGTCCCCGAGAAGGGGCGGCTCCCGCCCCCTGGGCAAAAGCGCATATCGGCATTATATAACTTTTGTTTTTTGGACTATTCTTTACCTACTGACAAATTTTCATGTTAATCCATTATAACCGACAAAATTTCAAGCTGAAATGCTTCAATGACTGGACTATTTGGTCTCTATATGTTTTTGAGCCTTATATTTTCTTGCACCCTATATTTTTTGAGGCCAATATTTTTTTGAGCCTAATATTTTTTGGGCCTAATATTTTTTTGATTCTTATATATTCTTGGGCTCTATATTTTTTTGAATCTTATTTTTTTTTAAGCCCAATATTTTTTAAAAATTTATATTTTCTTGGACACTATAATTTTTTTGGGTCTTACATTTCATTTAGCTCTATATTTTTTATGGGCCAATATTATTTTGGGCCCAATATTTTTTCGATCTCTAAATTTTTTTGGGCTTTATATTTTTTTAGGCCTTATATTTTCTTAGTCCCTATAATTTTTTAGGCCCAATATTTTTTTTAACCCAATATTTTTTTGGGCTTAATATTTTTTTTGGCCCAATATTTTTTCTAAATTTATATTTTCTTACGTTCTATAATTTTTTTGGGTTCTATATTTCATTTAGCTCTATATTTTTTTGGGCCCAATATTTTTTTGGTCTCTATATTTATTTGGGCTTTATATTTTCTTGGGCCTTATATTTTTTTGGGCCCAGTATTTTTTTCAACTCAATATTTTTTTGAGTCCAATATTTTTTGGATTTTAATATTTTCTTGGGCCTTTTATTTTTTTATGCCCAATATTTTTTCAATTTTTATATATTCTTGGGCTCTATATTTTTTTAAGCTCTATATTTTTTTGGGCCCAATATTTTTTTTTGATTGATATTTTTTTGGGTTCTATAATTTTTTTGGTTATAATATTTTATGTAGCTTTATATTTTTCTGGGCCATTTATTATCTTTGGGCCTATATTTTTTTTGGCCAATATTTTTTTGTGTTTAATAATTTTTTGGTCTCTATATATCTTGGGCTTTATATTTTTTTGTAGCTTATATTTTCCTGGGCCCTATATTCTTTTGGGTCTTATATTTTCTTGGGCTCTAATTTTTTGGGCCCAATATTGTTTCGTTTTTTATATATTCTTGGGCTCTATATTTTTTCGAAATTAAGATTTTTTTGGGTTTTATAATTTTTTGGGTCCTGAATTTTATTTAGCTCTATTTTTCTCTGCCTTTTTTTTAGGCCCTACATTTTTTTGAGTCCCATTTTCTTTGGGCCTCATATACTTTTCGGGCCTTATGTTTTCTTGGGCCCTATATTGTTTTGGGCCCAATATTTTAATTCTCATGTATTCTGATGCTCTATATTTTTTTGAGCCTAAATTTTTGGGCCCATTATTAATTGGATTCGTATATATTCCTGTGCTCTATATTATTTTGGGCCCAATATTTTTTTCTAATTTACATTTTCTTGGTTTCTATAATTTTTTTAGGTCCTATATTTTATTTAACTCTATATTTTTCTAAGCCTTATATTTTTTGAGACCTAATTCTTTTCGAGTCCTATCTTTTTTGGGCCTCATATTTTTTTGGGCTACTTATTTTTCTGGGCCTTATTTTTTTTCAACTTTTTTTTTGGATCATATATTTTTTTGGGCTCTATATTTTTTTAATCTTATATTTTTTTGGGCGCAATATTTTTTTATTATATTTTCTTGATCTCTATATTTTTTTAGTCCTAATATTTGTCTAATTCTTTTAATTTTTTGGGCTTCATATTTTTTGGATTCTTATATTTACTTAAGCTCTATATTTTTTTTGAACCCAATATTTTTTTTATGATTATATTTCCTTGGTCTCTGTATTTTTTGGGCCCAATATTTGTCTGATTCTTTTGGGCCTAATATTTTTCTGATTATTATTTCACTTGAGCTCTATTTTTTTGATTCTTATATTTTCTTCAGTTCTATATTTTTTTAGGCCCGATATTTTTTTGAATCTCATATTTTTTTCATTCCTATATATTCTTGGCTCTATATTTTTTCAAGCTTAATATTTTTTTGAAACATTTTTTAGAGCCCAATTTTTTTCATTATTATATTTTCTGGGTCTCTATATCTTTTTGAGCCCAATATTTTTTTGCTTTTTATATTAGCTTGGGCTCTATATTTTTTTGGGCCCAATATTTTTTTGATTCTTATATTTTCTTGGGCTCTATATTTTTTTTGGCCCAATATTTTTTCGATTTTTACATTTTCCTGGACCCAACGTTATTTTGATTCTTATGTATTCTTGGCTCTATATTTTTTTAAGCCCAATATTGTTTTGAAACATTTTTTGAGCCTAATAATTTTTTCATCATTATATTTTCTTGGTCTTTATATTTTTCTAAGCCCAATATTTCTTTAAATCTTATATTGACTTGCGCGTCCTCTTATGCAGATGATTTAAAATCATTTCAAACTATTCCGAAAGCGTCAGTTGATATATATTATAGTAAATATTATATTTTTCATTATATATTCGAGTTCAACTATTACACAATCTAAAACATAAATATATACAACATCTTTTGACATATTTTTTATATCTTTTTATAAACAATGTTTTTTGTATAAATTGTTTTCTGATTATTTTTTTTTCCATTGACAATAGCGTTGTTGCTTAGAAATAATTTTGAATTATTCTTATATTTCTTTCTTGTAAAAGCAACATATAATTGCCCATGACTGAAAAGTGGTGATGACAAATAAACACCAACTTCTTCATAAGATTATCTTTGTGATTTATCAAGAGGCGATCGGGTCTATTTCGCCGCTACAATAGGGCGGCGCTGCGGTCAGGTGAGAGAAATTTATCAAATTTTTTTACATACAGCTATTTACAATTTTCTGAGACGACAATATACTTTTAATGTTTTCATTTTCCTCTAGCCATATTTATGTAGAATAATTATTAATACTTATCTTGTTTGAAAAGTCTAAAATATTGTTATAAAGCGAAAAATGCGATGCAACGTAGGACCGATGTGAACATGCGTGTACCTTCCTTTGGTGCGACAGAGAGAGCAATACTAAAGAATGATGTCTACTAATGTTCACGTCAGCTCTACCTCGCATCGCATTTTTCGCTTTATAACAATATTTTAGACTTTTCAAACAAGATTAATATTAATATTTACACTACATATATATGGCTAGAGGAAATGACAACATTAAAAGTATATTGTCGTCTCGGAAAATTGTGAATAGCTGTATAAAAAATATTTAATAGATTTCTCTCACCTGACTGCAGCGCCACCCTATATGTAGCGGCGAAATAGACCCGACCGCCTCTTAATGGTCATTGCAAAACCTAATCTAATATAAAACTGTTTTCGTTGCATATTGAATGGAATTTTTTTCGTAGATGGATATAAACTTATTCTTGGAATGAAAACTAATTAACCTTTGTTTTGTCCAGTTGCTAATTCCACTTGAATGTAATATTTGAGCAATATTTTTACCATCAACCATGTTCTATTACAAAGTCCGTCATTGACACTTAAATTCCTTAAAAGTATTATGATAGCCCCTACTTTTAAACGTAATTTATGTGTTGGAAGTCCATTAGGAGTTAACTTATTTAAAAATTCTGTAGGTAACATAACATCTAAATTTTCTTTGTTATTATCTTCAGCTGTATCAATACTTAAATATTCAACATGGTTTTCTTCCATTAAATTCAAAACATTATTATTGATTTCAGTAACACCATTATTTTTAGGAGTTAAAATAACTTTTTTCTTTGGATTCGTATTGTTTATTTTTATTGCTTTTCCAAATATTTCTTCAACAAGATTTTCTTCAATTATAAAATTATCTGGTATAGCACTTAGTTCATTATCATCTTCAAAAACATTGCGGCGTTTCCCTTCTCTGATATCTAATAATTATTTTTTAAAATTATTATCATCATCCGAAACTCGTAGATTTTCATTTAACTTCATTTGCTTAAAATTCTGCCATAATAAACTTAATTTAACTGAATTTTCAATAATGTTCATACAGCTTCCATGTCGTACCATTGGTAATGTTTGCCTGATATCCCCTGATACAATTACAGTTTCACTACCGAAGGGTTGATTTACATCGCATAAATCTTGAAAGAGACAATCAACTACTTCAAAAGCAAATTTTGAAGTCATGGATATTTCATCCCAAATAATTATTTGTATTCCCTTTAATTGTTTGCCTTCTGCAGAATTAGGCTTAACATTACAAGTTATACAATTTTTTATATTTAACGGTAGTTTAAATGTTGGATAAACGGTTTTTTCATCGACTAATGAATTCGCTGCCATACCTGTCCAAGCTACACATAAATAATGTATAGTATGATATTTAAAATAATCTATTAAAACGTTAAGTAAATAACTTTTTACACTTCCACCTGGTCCATCTATAAAGTCAATGGATTTTCTTTAAACGATTTTAATTTACCTAACATAAGCACATTTATAGAAGAAGATAATGATGAAACAATTTTAAATCATAATAATAATATTCTTAATGAATTAGAAAAGAAAAGAAATTCTTTAAATGATAAACAAAGGCAAATATTCAACTCTACTATACAAAGTTTGAACAACTAAAGTAAAGAAAAATATATATTTTGTACAAATTTGATGTAAAATGGACAGTACACTTGCACCCATAAATATTTACTATATTTCCATTGTATTTCAAAATTTTGAATAAAGAGATGCATTAACATATAGTATGTATCACGAAGATTATTCAGTTAAATTTTTAAATAAATCTATTCATTACTTATTGAGAAGTTTGGGTTCCAATATTATTTATTAAAATTTTTTTATTTGGGATCAGAAATCTAAATATTTTGAAAACTAATGATTGGAATAATTTGAAAATTTAACTAAATAATCATCATGGTACATACTACAAGTTAATACATTCCTTTTATGGAAATTCAGCGATAGAATGGAAAGACAGTTAAATATGACAGTTAATTTTTATATCTTTTTATAGTGAAATATAATCAAACTTTGACAACAAATTCAACATGATAAAATAATTGTACTTTCAATGATCATATTTAAGGGGTGTCCTCATACCGGCACAGAGATCTACCTTATCTACATTTGAATAATGCATTTTAATAAAAATTTAACTATTCTTGATTAAAATTTATAGAAGAGGCACATTCTTAACATTCTAAAGAATTTATTGCAACGTTAAAAGACAAAATAAAAGTGAAAATGAAACAAAAACTGCATAATACGATTATTCATAACTACATTGAAAAGTTAACTATATTAAGCAGTTTTCGCCTTTATTTTCACCCTTATATTGTCTTTTTACGTTGCAATAAATTCTTTGGCATGTTAAGAATGTGCCTCTCCTACAAATTTCAGTCATGAATAGTTAGATTTTTATTAAAATTCATAATTTCAATGTAGATAAGGTAGAACTCTATGTCGGTATAAGGATTCCCCTTAATACAAATTTTAGAATGATATTACAGAATATAATTTTTTTCCGCATTTACAATGAGTGTTTTGCAATTAATAAGTAAATTTTCTTTTGAAATGTTTACTTTTTTAGGGAAAATTTTATTTCTATCTAGATAGTTCATTGTGACAACCCTGGGGATCAGGAGGTTGCACTAATTTATAAAAATATATAAGCTGTAATTTATTAAGTAACAAGAAAGAAGAGAAACTTTATTTAAGAAAGTTGTCAGTAATCGTACGCTCGCTCAAAATGGACGTCAGCCGCGTATAGCGTACGCGACGCCGCTTGCTCTAATTAAATAACTATTGGCACGACGAAAAGCAAATATTACAAAAACGTAAGCTAAAAGGGACACGAGCAATAAACA
Source organism: Anastatus disparis (assembly GCA_017163975.1). Lineage (NCBI taxonomy): Eukaryota > Metazoa > Arthropoda > Insecta > Hymenoptera > Eupelmidae > Anastatus > Anastatus disparis. Next base: position 2,615,249 of record JAFFSR010000320.1, on the reverse strand, counting down.
CACAACAAAAGAAAGAATTAGAAAAGCACGAAGGGAATATATGCAATAGATCGCGCAAGCGATCGCCCGGCACACACGTCGTAAAAGACAGAAATAAATTATATAATTTTAATTAGCAATCGTGATATTATTTTAATTCACAATAAAAGAAATAGAATAGTAAATCTATCTATTTTCGCTCACTCAAGCTCACGATATTCGCACACACAAAAAATACTAATACGCAATATCGCAAGTCGCTCACGAGTCGTAATGACTCTAATCGGACGCCGGCGACAGAAGGAATAATAATGGTATTCCTTCTTGCCTATGCTCAGCTTCATCTCTCTTGCTGTACGCTGCACGCGCCGCAAGAGAGGGACAAACGATCCTAAACGGACCCAAGCTCAGCTACTCGAGTTAAGCTGCTCGCTAGCTATATCAGTGCACATTATACGTGCTTTATAAATTCGCACGTGTGTGCCAACGATTTTGGGTTATAGTTTTAACTATTTGACTCGCGTGGTCTGCTTTCCGTCTTGCCCGTAGTTAGATGCTCCCTTCTGTCGGCTATATACGCCACAAATATACATAAAAGTAATATGGCCAATCTGCCATTTTACATCATAAATATAAATTCATAATTATAGACATAATCAGAAAAATTTATTCATATTTCATATATTTTCCTATCTTTATAATTGACTATTAAGAAAAATTGAATATCAAATAAATAATTTTTTCAAATTGTATTTCATAAAATTTATGTTAAAACAATATTAAAAAAATATTTTCATATCATGTAATGATAATTTTTCAAATGAGGTACTTTTATATATTTTAAAAATTAATATGTTTCTCTTAATAAAAATATTATTGCTTTAATGAAATGAATTTTAATATATTTTATTGTTAACAATTTTTATATAAATGACAATTCATTTAAATACAAACACATGTACAAATGAAAATGTAATTAAGGTTAAATGTATGTTATTTATAAAAAGTTGTTAACGAGTAACTTTTTAAATAATATATGTTCATGAAAACTAATTTAAATACTTTATTCTCTGAATGATAACTGAATAAAATTTCAATTTAATAAATTGAATTATACAATTATTGAAATTATTATTTTTTTAATTATTACAATAAATTGTAGATAAATAAAAATGTTTGTTCGAATAATTATAGTGTTGAAATTTATTTTGATGAAAATGTTATTTAATTGACGTTTACAGTATTCTTTTAACTATATTTGAAAAGTTACTCGTCATCAATAAAAAAATATTTAATTTTTTTTATAAATTATCTATTAATATCAAGAATTTTCTAAAAATTATAATATTTATGATATGCAAACCTTATTTGTGATACATACACTTTGTAATATTTGCATCTTATTAAAATTTTATATTAGATGCAAAAAGGATTGTTAAGTAATTACAAATAGTTATTTTATTATTCTGAAAGATTCAAATTTAGAATCAACCAAAAATGTGTATTTTAATCTTATAGTTTTTTTTATTTAAATTTTGTATTTCATATATATAAAATACATTTGTGAAGATATTTTTATTAAAAATAAACACAAAATTTTTTTTAAGCATGTTTAACGTGAAATTTAATTGCATAATTAAAATTCATTGTGATATATTAAGGTCTGGAAATTATAGTTGTTACTCAGTTCCCAGTTTTCAGTTCATTTATATTAAATATCGTACTATCTTTGTTTTTCTTATGTAAGCAGAGTAAGAAATAGTCACTTGATGTTTTTTCGTATAAATTATGTTTTGATCATTTTTATTTTCTTCGTTAACAATGGCGTTGTTGCTTAAAAACAATTTCAAATTATTCCATCACAACATAATTCTATCGCAAAGACTTTTATTGACATTCAAATTTCTTAAAAGAATTATAATAGCTCCTACTCTTAAATGTTATTTATGGGTTGGAAGTCCATTAGGAGTTAACTTATTTAAAAATTTTGTAGGTAACATAATATATAAATTTTCCTTGTTATCATCTTCAGCTGTATTAATACTCAAATATTCAACATGGTCCCCTTCCATTATATTTAAAACATCGTTATTCATTTAAATAATATCATTATTTTTTGGAGCAAAATAACTTTCTTCGTTAGATTTTCATTGTTAATTTCTTTTGCATTTCTAAATATTTCTTCGACAAGATTTTGTTTAACGATAATATTATCTGGTATAGAACTTAGTTCATTATCATCTTCAAAAAGATTACGACGTTTTCTTTCTCCGATATCTAATAACCATTATTTAAAATTATTATCATTATTTGAAACTCACAGGTTTCCATTTAACGTCGTACGCATAAAAATTCGCCATAATAAACTAAAGGGTACCCCCCGTTAAGATAGTCAATTTTCCCTGTCCTTGAAATTTTTGTTTGACCTTGTAACTTTTTTTTGGATAAAAAAAAAGTTTTTGTCATATTTGCAGACCGCGACCCCCTTCACCCTGTCCACAGCATGGAAAAAATGACTTTTTCACTATTTATTTTTTTTCTCCGCATCTAGTCAGTAAAAAAAACCCAAGAAAATCGTGCTTATAGCTTAAATGGTTTCAAATCATGTAAAATTTTTTCATAAAGATTTGATGATGCTATATAACCTAAAAGGATTGAAAAAAATTCAAACCCTTCCCATTTTCACGGGAAATGCGATACAGTGCCAATTCTTGCAAAAAAACTTGTATTTTGTTTAAAATTATTTGCCTGAATTTTCCCAGATATTTCCTGTTGATGCGCCATAGTTTAAAATGCAAAAAAACTTATTTTTTTGACGTTTTTGGCTGATTGTAGCTCATTTGCAGACTTTGTATTATTATTTATATTATGAAATTGTATTCTAGAACTTCATTTATGAATTTAATTATGCAATCAAGTCAGAAAAATAAGATTTACAAATATTCGCATCATATTTTTGCACGAATCCACATTTTAGATTAGATATTTAAACACTTCTTTCATGATTTTGTTGATATTTCACTACTTTATATGTGATAAAATCTTTTAAATATTATATTGCTTTAATTACAGAAAATATTTTGATAAATAAGTCTGGTACAGCTATATTAAGTACGGTCAAAATATCAACTTGGGATTACATATGAATTTATATTTCGTACGAAAAACGTATCAATACAAACATTATCATCATGATTTAATAATATGAACCTTGACTTTGGCATGTTTAAAACTATGGAATCTAAATCTGCTCTTAAGTCACACTTTTGCGAGAATTACGTGGTCTATTTTTACACTGTGTAAAAAAAATGTTATCATGCGAGTACATGGAAATCTTGTTTACATGTCTCATATTAATATTACAATATTAAATATATTTTTGTTGATAAGCGCATATTATTCGCAATTATTTTATGACGTTTGCAATCGTTTTAAAGATCATCAATAAAGTTTGCACTTATGTCATGTATTATATTATCTCAATTGACATAGGTACGAATCCAGTAACGTAACTCAAGTAACAATCGTTAGGCTGGAAATTATAGTTCTTCACTTAATTCTGAGATATCTATCTATGTTCTTACTCTTTTTCCATAAGAAGAACAAGGATAAAATATTTGAGAGCTGAGTAACAACTACAACTTCTAGCCTTAGACTTGAGTTGGGTCTATGAATTAGAGCCATTAAAAACATTATGGCCCGAATTCATAGTCGTGTCTTGAGTATTAAGTGTGACTTGAAACTTAAGTTTCTTTACTTGAGTATCAGCTGTTATTTGAATTGAGTGTTACATGAAGAGGTTATCACAGTTAGTTATGAAACAAAATCACACAAATAAGATAGTCGTCGGTAAGTATGTAACACTCAATTGAAGTAACAGCTGATACTCAAGTAACGATACTTTTTAAGTCATACTTAATACTCAAGACACGACTATGAATTCGGGCCTAAGTTCGGGCTATAGAAAAGTAACATGTAAAATATTTTGTTAATAGAAAAACGAATATTAGTATTGAAACAGTATTACGAATATTATTATAAAAAATAAAATTCTATATTTATTAATTTAATATATTAGGTAAGGATTTATTTTTAACGAAATTGTAGTTGAAAAAGATAATATTATTTCACGGGCTATATTACAATATTAGAATAACATTGTATGATAAAAATTGATTCGATATTAAATGGTTCGTTACAATTATTATTGTAGATGTTTAAGAAGATCTTTCGATAAAACATTAGGGCAATATATTCGAATTATAATTTGTATATGGTTAAGATAATAAATCCAAAACCTTTGATAATATATAAGGCTATTACACGCTAGAAAAAGAACAGGAACAGATATAAGAAATACATTGCTTTTATATCTATATATATATATATGGAAAATAAGCGCGTTGTTCCTAGAAAATATATAAAAATACTGTTAGATCGAAAAGGTTTTAACTAAAATAAAGTATAGTGAGCATGAATGGTTACTTTGCGGAGACCTGAAAATATTCTCCACGATACTAGGTCAACAATCAGGTCTTACCAAGTACCCATGCTGTTTAGGCATGTTCGACAGTCGAGATAGAACAAAACACTATAATACAAAAGTGTGACCAGCGAGACCATCACTTACTCCAGGTTCCAGCAATGTCATCAATCGTCCTCTTGTCGATCCTAGCAAAATCCTTTTACCGCCTTTACATATTAAATTAGGGCTGATAAAACAATTTGTTAAAGCTCTCGATAAAGAAGGGCGATGCTTCAAATACTTGGGAACCATCTTTAAGAATATAACTCTGGTTAAATTGAAGGAAGGTATCTTTGATGGACCTCAAATTCGCAAAATGTTCAGGGACAAAGAATTCGTCACAAGTATAAATGATACCAAGAAGGCAGCCTGGTTGAATTTTAAAGATGTTGCAACAAAATTTCTTGGTAACAATAAAGATGAGAACTACAAGAGCATCGTAGAAAATATGGTACAAAATTTCAAAAAATTAGGTTGCTTAATGAATTTGAAACTCCACTTTCTCGATTCGCACATTGATGAATTTTCACCAGTCCTAGGTGACTAAAGTGAAGAGCATGGTGAAAGATTTCATCAGGATATGAAGGAATTTAAATGTAGATGGCTAGGAAAATGTTGCGTAAACATGATTACGGACTATTGCTGGTTGCTAAAAAAAGAAGTGCAACCTAATAAGAAAAAGAGACGTAGGAATCCTTTGCATAAGTCGTTCGAAGACAAGTGTATACGCAAGCGTAAGTCAATCTAGCTCTTGTGCAAATTGACTTTTGAGGTTATCTTCGAAATTAGGCGGTCGACTCTCTTTTTCCATAGCAAATTCGGATTTATCAGGCTAAAATACATAAAAATAAAGTGTTTTTGATGTGCTGGAAACAATTTTCATTATTTTTTCTCATGTTTTTCTACAGAAACACGGTTCTTCGACAGTTTTTGAGGTTATGTTCAAAATCAGGTGGTCAACTCTCTTTTTCCATAACAAATTCGGATTCAGCAGACCAAAATGCATAAAAATAAACAATTTTTTTTTCTTCTCATGTTTTTCCACAGAAACACGATTTTTTGACAGTTTTTGAGGTTATGTTTAAAATATGCGGCCAACCCCCTGTTTTTGAAACCGTATTCAGATTCAGCGGGTAAAAATACAAAAGAACTATCAACTTTTTTTTGTGGGCCTGTGTTAGCAATTATTTTAATCGTTTTGAGACTGATCATACTTCTGTTCGCTACGTCAGAATCTCAACAATTAATTCGATCTGCAGTTGTTTTGATACAAATTATGCTTGAATCTTCATAACAAAAATAAAAATTACAACTGTTTAGAGATTGATAATGCTTGTCTTACTACCGGGACTTAAACAAAACAAGGCGCAGCAGCGATATGAGAAAATGAGGAATGGAACGAGGAACGAAACGAGGAAATAAAAGAGCAAAATGAGACAAATCAGCGAAACAAAGAAAAACGAAGACTTAAAGGTAAACGATGTTTATAATGAGTTTGTAATTATGAATGAAAATATGAAACAGGCAACCAATGTTAAAAAGATACACAAAAAATTTAATAAATATATATATAGAAAATTGCCATTTTAAAATTCAAAATTTTTTTAAAATAAAAATAAGATATCAACTAAGCGAGTAAGTGACAAAGTTGATCTTAACGATGGAAACTGTCTTACTTTTGATTTGTAGAAATCAAGGATCAAATGGCCATATTCATGGTTCGTTTTTACGTGTTCGAAATGAGGATATCTAAAAAGGAGTCATAATCTAGAAATTGAGCTATGAACAAAATTAAGGTTGGCTGCAAGGAGGTGCAGAAAACAAAGATGACGATGTATAACGAATTCAAAAACTTAATAACTCAGGTTAACATATTAGATAAAGAATTTATCAAAAATAATTTCATAAATAAAAATGGTATGAAAAAGCAGATTACGAAATGACTGAGTTCGAGTTATCATAACTTACTGTGATTCCACGGAGATCGATGCTGAACGAGTTAACAAATCGGAAACATCTATGATTGTGTGGGCAGGATGAAAGTGTTCAGATAATGTTTAGATAGAAACAAGTATTTTACGAATGCATTTCGAGCGAGTTGATTAAAGACAAAGGGTTAGCTTTAATTATCAGATTGTCGATATTCTGACTAACAAGGAGAGTGCATTGCGTTTGGGTCTCGGATTTTCTTCTAACTTTGGAATATTTTTTCTTACATAAAATTATGAAAAAAGCCGCGTCCATTCGGTCCAACGCTCGACTTTTTCCGAGTTATGACAGAGATTAGTAGAGATTGCCAATGCCGTGTTAATGAAACGTGCCAAATTCGATCATGACGATCCTTGCGGCGCTTCTGGAACTATACGCGCAAAGCCCCTCCACGTCTACACGCGCGTAGAGAAGCAAGCGCGAGGGGAGGAGACAAACACACGAAACACGAGGCTTCCAGTGGCGTAGGTAAACTTACGGCAAACCCGCTTTAGCTTGTTTTCGCCGCGATACTTTATAGCTTTATTTCAATGCGATTAACCCTCCCGAAAATTTTTTGATTAATTACATATTTTTATTTAAAACAGATACATATTTTAATAATAAAAATCATTAAAGTAATCAAACAAATAAATAATAATAAATAAATAAAATCTTTTGGGGGGCGATGAACATATGTAACTTTTTATCCTCTTCAACAAACGAATGCGGTAGCTGTGGTCACTAAGTTTTTACGCACTTCACTCTCTACTTTTGCCAAGTTCAAACCCGATGATCCACCTATTTTTTTTTTTTTTTTTTTGTTTTATTTTTAAATATTATATATTTTTGTAACCAATTTTCATAGCGGAAAAAATAAAATTAAAAATTTATTTAACACCTTAAATTCTATTTTATTTTAAAAATATAAAAAAATATATTTACAGATAGGGATAGAAAAAAGTTTTAATGTCAATATTACATGGCTATATAACTTATATTAATATGAAATAAAAACTAAGCTGGTTCTGTAATTTTTTCCTACTAAATATAAAAGATATTAAAGATTGAAAAAAAATTATTTTAAATTATAGTTGTTTTTTCATTCTCACTCAATTGCAAATAATAAAACCATTTTTGTTCCTTAAAAAAAGGACCTTTTCTAAATTTATATAAATTTATGACATTTTTAACTAATTTAATAAAAATAGAAAATAAATATAAATAATTCTAATTTTAGTTTAGATAAGTAAAATAATAAATTTACCTGAAAAAATAAATAATTTTACGAATTTAAACTTCATTAAGAGGAGGTCACGTATTTCTGTCCTTTTCTAATCTAATAATTAATTTTTAGCAAAAACTAATAACTTTAGCAAAAAATAAAGAGAAAGCCGCATCTCGTATCAGGAAAAGCAAAATTTTCTTTAATAAGAAAAAATTAATTTTATCTCTTCGATTTCAAGAAAACCTTGAAAAACCAAATTGTTTACCCTAACCTCTATGTTTTAAGTTTTTCAAGGTTTTCTTGGGAACGGCACAATAAAATTAATTCTTTCTCATCAATGAAGATATTGATTTTTTTTATGCGAAAAGCGGCTTTCTCTTCATTTTTTGCTAAAATTATTAGTTTCTGTAAAAAATTCAATCCTTTGATTAGAAAAGGACAGATATACTCGACCTCCTCTTAAAGCGCATTTTAAATAAAAATTACATTGAATATCATTAATATTTTTAAAAATTGGACTTTTTCTTCTTTCTTTTATTAAATATATTTTTATAATATTATCAATTATTATTTTCAAAACGAAAAAAATGATTTAACAAACATAATAATTTAAGTTCTCACAAGACATTAAATAAAATTTTCGCTGCATTTTAAATAGCCTAAATTCTGTTAATCTCTCAAAAACTGGCATATTTTAAACTTATATAGGAGCATGATAATATTGTTCTTAATTCATTTAATAAAAATTCAACATAAAATGTTGATAAGCATCATTTTATTTTAGACATATAAAAGAATGAAAAAATGCTTTTATTAAAAGTATATCCTTTTTAATATCAGTAATATAGTAATATAGTAGCAAATATCTTGATATCAGGTTTTAAATTTCTTTTTATTGAATTAACTTAAGAGGAGGCCGTATAGTTCTGTCCTTGTCTAATCTAAATTTTCGTTATTATGGCTAAATTAAATATTTTTATACAAAAGTAAGGGCAGAGCCCAATAGATTTAAGGATGAGCAGACGATTCTATTCTATGAAAAAATATAAAATTTTCATTAGTTTTCGAGTGAAGTCTGAAACGGAAAAAGAGTTAAATTTGATTGAAGTGTTCAACTCTTTTTCCGTTTCAGACTTCACTCGAAAACTAATGAAAATTTTATATTTTTTAATAGAATAGAATCGTCTATTCATCCTTAAATCTATTGGGCTCTGCCCTTACTTTTGTATAAAAATATTTAGTTTACTAATTATAACGAAAATTAAGATTAGACAAGGACAGAACTATACGGCCGCCTCTTAATATAAATTTATAATGTCGATAATTTGATTTAAGAAAAATGAAACTTCACGAAACCTTGCAAATTTCACGAAAGCGTGTTTTCAATGAAAATGACTTTAAATTTTATTTTATTTTTAAACATTGCCAAAAATTAAAAAAAAATAGATTTCAATGTTTTCTTTGTAATTATTACAATGGTTCCAAACTTTGAACCATGATATGAAAAGCATTTAAAATTTTGTTCAGTTTGACAATTAATTAGGAAAAAATTTTATCCATATTGTTAATTTTTAAAAATAGCAGTTTATGTATGAAGTACATATTTTTTTATGTTTTGACGTTTATTATATCTTTTTAAAGTATATTTTTTACTATTATTTAGGATAAATGTAATAAACTGCGTGAATACTTTATTTTCCATAAAAAATGTATTTAAATACAATATTTCAAAAAACAATGAAGAAATTTATTATTCAAATAAAAAAAATTTAATCATAAAAACGACGTGCAGCATGCAACGTATTTGTCCTTAAAATGCTAATTTTATTAATTTTGTTATTTAATAATGAAAATTGTTTAGATAGTTAAAAAAAATTAAGTTTGGGGTGAGAAAGTGATAAAAATATGTAATTTGGTTTAAATAAAAAACGTACAATAGCTGTGTTAGCTAAGTTTTAGGGTACGTTGCAGCAATTAAAAAATTTTTCAAGTTCAAATCTTATGCTTTGTCTTTTTTTAATATGCTTACAAATAAAATTTGTTACAATACAATAAGAAAAATTTTTGACAAAAAGTATTAATCTACAATATAACCATTTAAAATAAAATAACCGTTAACTATGCAAGCATTTTCTAAGCATATGCTAATTAACGCTTTTTTCAATATAAAATTTTTAATTCAGACTTTCTGTTCTTTGCATTGCTAGTATAAAAAAATTGAAACTTTTTTCAAATCCCCAAACGCAGTTTAACCCTTACAGTCACAGGAGCTTTTTTTCTTTTTTTTTACCTCAATATTTTTGCATTATCATGCTTTATTCTTGGATTTTTTGTATTTTCAGATACACATAGCCTTACTATTTATATAATGCTGATGATATTTTATAAATTTATAACTATTAATTATTATTATAAACAAATACATACGAAAAAATAGAATTGATTTGCATGACTAAAAGGGTTAATGCAGAATTTGGATCCAAATAATAATTTGAAATAAAAAGATTTTTTTAATAAGAAATATTAGCAATCAAAATTTTAAAAACGTTTTTTTTTAATTTAAATTATTTTCTTAATTTGAATGTAATTAAAATTTTTATTTGATATTTAGTCTTCTCTTTTGAATTCTTCTTTACTTTATAGATTTATTTTATATAAGTAATTTGTAAAATTAATTATTCTGACAGATTTTTTTTTTATAATTGTAGCCAAAGCTCATTTATTTTGATTTTTATGAAGTAATAAAAACATCATTGTATTTTATATATTTTCAAAATAATACGTTTATAAATATAATTTATAAATAGATCAAATAAATTTATGCATAACATTTAAAAAGTATTGATAAAATATTAATTAAACTTTGAACATAAATAAATTAAAAATGTACTTAAAAAGAGTATATTGTTTGAAAATTTTTTAAAACCTTATGAGAAATATGTTTGATGATAGAAAATGTTAAATGGAAAGTATTAAAATATAATAATGAAATAAAAATGTTTAAGACATTAATAATAAATCTAAAATATCATAAAATAAATAAATGTTCTTGAATAAAGTTCAAAATTTGGCCATTTTTAACGAAAGGGATAATATGTTTTGAATAAACATTATATAAAGTTTAAATATACAAGTAGAAATAGAGTAAAAAATTTATTATATATTATATGCTAAAACTATTAACAAATATGTAATAATTTTCAATTAAGCATAACTTTTTAACAGCATTGAGCTTTTTTAAGCTAATGTGGCTTAGATTAAAGTATTTAACTTGTACTTTTTTAATATTTAATACATTTTTCTGTAAGATTTTTAGTTGTCTGGTCATTCAAGTTCTTACAACTTCTTTTTATTATATTATTGAAAAATATGTATAACTTTGTCTCTAAAATCTATTTAAACAAAAGAAAAAATACGGGTTAATTTTTTTCATATCGAAGGTGGAGATGATCTTTCCTTATAAGTAGGCTTTGATCATTAGTTATATATGAAAAAAATATTTATCCTCAAGATATGATTGCCTAATTAATTATTACAAGTACTTTAAATGAACTTTGAGTTTAAAATTTCAAAATTTTTTTTTTCGGTATTATATTTGTTAGCAAAAATTTGTAGTATTGTAAAAATTTCAAATTTAGTAAATGTTTAGGTGCAATATCAATATCATTAACATTTTATTTTAAAAAATACAACAAAATAACCTTTACCACATACATTTAAAACTGTTTTAATAATAAAATTATCAATAAATTATTTTTTTTACACATCGTTGGCTTGGATTAAAATTTGGCTACTTCAAAAAAGTTTTTGTGTAAATTTTAAAATGAAAATTTTAATAAGAAAATTTATAAAGAATATTAATTTTTTTAATAATGAAATGTATAATTATATGTAATGAGACAATTTGAATAATGAATTACACATATTTGATGTAAATTTGACAAAAATTTTTTTTGTTTCAAAGCATACAAAAATTTTAATTTAATTTTCCGTACTTATGTGTTAAATTTCGATACGATTTCCTATTAAAATAATTTTGACAAATAACACAAAACAGTGCAATACTATCAAATACATTACTTTTCAGATTTTATTGAATCATATTTGAAAAGTAACTAAACAAATACATTTTTTTAAATTTAAATGAATACATTTTATTTTTCAGTTAACTTTATAATATGATAAAAAGCTTTAAAAATTTAATGCATTCTTTTTAGTGAATACTTTAAAATACCTACTTTTTTAAATTTTCCTACGATATTTCTTTCTAAATATACGATAGTTTTTTTGCATCAGGTTTTTTTTTAGTTCTCCATCTAGTTCGATAACACATAGCGAATTTATGAGCAGTATTATAATTAAATTATTTTTGTAACCCCATATGGAAATAATTTATGTGAAAAACTGTAAATAATAGTAAATAATTGTAAATAACTGTTGAAAAATGTAGGAATTGAGACATAAATAATAGTTATTTACAGTTATTTACTATTATTTATTATTAATTACTATTATTTACAGTTATTTACAGTTATTAACTGTTATTAACTGTTATTTACAGTTATTTACAATTATTTACAATTATTTACAGTTTCTTATAATTATTTACGATTATTCATAATTATTTACAGTTATTCATAATTATTTACAGTTATTTACATTTTCAAAAATTTTTGAATTAGTGAATAATTTAATGTTATTAATAATTATTTACAATTATTTATAGTTATTTACAGTTATTTACAGTTTTTTACAGTTATTTACAGTTATTTATAATTATTTACAACTATTTACAATTTTCCATAGTTTTTTACAATTATTTACAGTTATTCACATTTTAAAAAATTTTCGCCTATATATAAAATTATTGAATGAATTCGTGATAATTTTCGAAAATGTAAATAACTGCAAATAATTGTAAAAAACTATAAATAATCGTAAATAACTGTAAATAATTGTGAAAAAAGTGAATAAATATAAATAACTGTAAATAAATATAAATAACTGCAAATAAGTGTAAATAACAGTTAAGAAGGGGCCGAACTATCTGTCTTTGTCTAATAGCGTTTTTCATCATTTATGTAAACACTATCCGGTATAACAAGAAAAAAATAGCAGCCCCCGCTAGATATTAGTATAATAAGTAAATTTTGTAATAACAACCAAATTTTTTACCGCATAGTTTTTGACTAATTAGAGACCTACTAGCAATCTAGAATATAACCTATCTTTTTTTGGTAGGTCTCTAATTATTCAAAAACTACGCAGTGAAAAAATTTGGTTGTTATTACAAAATTTACTTATTATACTAATATCTAGCGGGGGCTGCTATTTTTTTCTTGTTATACCGGATAGTGTTTACAAAAATAATGAAAAACGCTATTAGACAAAGACAGATAGTTCGGCCCCTTCTTAATAAGTGTAAATAAAAGTTAATAACTGTAAATAAGTGTAAATAACAGTAAATAATTCTAAATAATTGTAAATAACTATTATTTATGTCTCAATTCCCACATTTTTTAACACTTTTCTACAGTTATTTACAGTTATTTACATTTATTTACATTTATTTACAGTTATTAACAGTTATTTACAATTATGTCCAAAAATTTTTTCCATATGGGACTATAAAAATTAAACCATTTTTTTAATAAATGTTTTTTTAATATCAATGGTATTTAACGTGATTTTTATTTAATGCGCTTTGATGAAATTGACAACACTTTTTAAAAAATATGCCTTATTAAAGCACATTTCTTAATTCTTTTATTTATTCTTTTATTATTCTTTTATTCATTTTAAGTTAAATTTTTGTTAAATCAATAAAAAATATAATAATCAAAATATTTAATCTACTTATCCATAATAAACCATGTTAAACATATGATAAACAATTTGAAATTGATTTTATAAGATACATTTCATAATTCTTTAATATTTTTTAATTGGAAGAGATGTTTCCCTCTATCTGTAATTCTCAATATTTTTCTTATAAAGTTTCAAAGATTTAAAAATCATATCTATTTTGTTAATAGTCAGATAGCTTCTCCATCAGCTATAATTTGTTGTTTATTAAAAAGGCGGATAATCTTTTCAAACTTTAAATGGGTTTTTATTTTATATGTTACTATTGTAAATTTTCAAATAGCTTTGCCGATTTCTTTAAGGTAATCTCGTCTAAAGTATGATCACTTTGGGTCTCAATAAACTGCTAATTAATAAAATCAGTATTGTTTGTTTATTTAAAATTCATATAATTTCAGCTTGAAGAACCGTTGAGCTCTTTATTATTAAAATACTAATTTGCATGACATCTTAAATCTTTTAAAGTAATTTTATTACAAAAAAAAGTAATTAACAGAATGAGCAGTCAGATGAGATGCAAATTAGTTATTTTTCCGAAAGAATTTTCAATTTTTCTTAAATAATTAATCTCTGTGTAACTTAAATTTTGTTTATGTAATTTTTGAAAAATTAAGATTTTTCATCTTTTAAATTTTGTAACTGTTAAAATAGAATGTTATTTTTTTTTTTAATTAATTAAAAAAAATGTTATCACGCCCCTATATAACTTTAGAAAATGTCACTTTTTAACGGACAAAAATAATTCAACCATTCACAGTTTAGTCAAAATTTTGTTTAATAAGAACTGCAAATTATTCCGTTCGTGGAGAATTATCAATTTTTTTTTAAGAAATAATAATTGATAATATTATAGAAATATATTTAATAAAAGAAAGAAGAAAAAGTCCAATTTTAAAAATATTAATGATATTCAATGTAATTTTTATTTAAAATGCGCTTTAATGAAGTTTAAATTCATAAAATTATTTATTTTTTCAGGTAAATTTATTATTTTACTTATCTAAAATAAAATTAGTTAAAAATGTCATAAATTTATATAAATTTAGAAAAGTTCCTTTTTTTAAGGAACAAAAAAGGTTTTATTATTTTCAATTGAGTGAGAATGAAAAAACAACTATAATTTGAAATAATTTTTTTTCAATCTTTAATATCTTCTATATTTAGTAGGAAAAAATTACAGAATTAGCTTAGTTTTTATTTCATATTAATATAAGTTATATAGCCATGTAATATTGACATTAAAACTTTTTTCTATCCCCATCTGTAAATATATTTTTCTTTATATTTTTGAAATAAAATAAAATTTAAAGTGTTAAATAAATTTTTAATTTAATTTTTTCCGCTATGAAAATTGATTACAAAAATATATAATATTTAAAAATAAAACAAAAAAAAAATAGGTGGAATGTTTTTTTTTTATTTTTTATTTTCTACTTCTTAGTTAAAATTATATGTTTTATGAGTAATTTTTTTTAAAAGCTTGTATTTGATTATATTCCCTATACATTCCCCTATCCTCTATGCATTCCCATACCCTCTATATATTCCCCTATCCCCTTTGCATTTTCTACAACTATCAAGTCAACAATATTCTATCAACTCGCCTCGACTCAGAGAAAGCCTCCATACTTAAACTTCCTCGGAGATGACTTTGCACACCCGTCATCGCCGACCTGACTACGGGTTATTGCATTGTCATCGGAGACCAAGGTCTGTGTAAAATTTCAGAAATTTCCATCGACAAAAAGTGCCTTAAATCGAGCATGCAAGATTTGATTACAGACAGACAGACAGACAGACGTGAAAGTAAGCTTAATAAAAGCTTGTAAAAAAAATATCCCAGAGTTAAAAGGAAATCCAAGACCCAAATGCAATGCACTCTCCTTGTAAGTCTTTGACTTTCGATTCACATGCAAATTAATGGAACTGATATAAAACAAAATTAATGCATAAATCATGTTATCTTCCGTTACAGACCCTAAGATCCGAGGACACTATTCATGCGTGAGTCTTTAATTCAATTTCATTTATTCAACTAAAGATTTGCGCGAGGGAGTGTTAAGAATAGGCGCACAACCTTAATTGGTTTCTAGTCTTATTGCTAGAAACACTAGCGCCCTCTCGACTTCCCTCTCTACTATCTGACTTCGTAAGCTTTGGTCATTCCCTGATGATACGCACGTGTGACTACAAGGCCCTTTTTAAGTTTAAATACAAACGGAGTACACTTTAATAAACGAGTTTTGCATTTATTTTTATTAAGAGTAGGCCAGAGCAGTTTTGATTACCGACCAAAAAATGAAAATGTTATTTTATCATAAATAAAATAATTATACTGTTTTCAAAAGAAATTGTTATCAAGCGCAATTCTTTATACATACATGATTGTGTAATAGATGTTTTTTTCACAAAATTCACCATATTTCAAATGAAAAATAAGTAACTGTACTTAGAGTTTAATAAACAGCTGTAGTATAAAATTTAAAATTTTTTTCAATTTTCTTCAATTATTTTTGGCGAACGCAATAGAGAAATAAATTTCGGGAATGTATTTAAAATTTTAATGCATTTCATTACGTTTAGTAGGAGAAAATTAAACAACGGATTTTCGATTCTCAGTCGGTATCGAACCTGTTCCGGCCTGCTCTTGAAGATTATTAACTCAAATGTATTGTGAATCGATGCTCGTATGAACAGTGTGTAACATTGATTTTATTAACTTTATATATATGAATTGAGTTTTATTGTGTGCATTCTCAACTATACTACCTCTACAATCTTATTGAGTATACTTAAAAATAATTTTTTTCCCAACGCGGTGAGCAAAAACCGATTCGAAAAATAAGTTTTGCGTAAGCAAAATATTACATTCCCCCACTTGGTGAGGGAATGTGGTATTTTGCTCACTCAAAACAGGCACCAAAATCGGACTCCGCTCACCTTATTGGGAAAAATTCTATACCCCACTCACGACGAAATAGGTCATCCACTCGTCTTTTTTGTTACTCTCGCTACGCTCGAGTAACAAAACGACTCATGACCTATTTTGCTCACTAGTAGGGTAATGTACTATTTTTTAATTTAAGCATCAAATTAATACTTAAAACATTATAATTATGCTTTGTGGTTATTGCATTAAAAAAAAATTAGTAGAATAATAACAATTTTAACTGATTTTTTATTTTGATATATTGATTGAATTATTATAGCGTTAGTATGTAAAAGTCATTATATTAATTGAAATGATAAATCTAATCGATAGAATAAAACAGCAAAAATTGTTTCTAGCAGCTCTGACATTCTGTCAACAGAAGAACAAAGCTTTAGTGAAAAGTAAAGCTCTTTAAACGGTGCATCGATCGAATTTTTACAATCGAAGTACAGATTCCATTAATGCGCCGCCTAGTAGCTGGAAGGATAACTAAAGCGGTGAACTTCACTTCGCCTATACGATCTGTTTTTCTATTAATGCCTATCTTCGTTGGTAACAATTTTTTATTTTTGACTGTAGCGCATCTAAAGATGCGCTAAATAAAAGTATTTAAAAGTTTGTCATTATAACACGGCCTGTCGATCGAACAAAAAAATATTTAAAAGAATGCTTTTGGATGCAATCACAAATATTTATAAATGTATTGAATAGCTTGATGATTCTACATGAAGTATCTCTGTATTTAAATTAATATGCTATCTGTCATGGTTCATAAATAAGGTAATAATTGTTTCTAGAACACTTGCCTTGTATCCATATAAGTCTACAAACACATTTTGATTTGTAAGCTACTACTTTGTGCTTACACAGTCACTGTTCTATGCGATTAAGTCCCTAAATATAGGCAGAAATACAATGAAAATCGTTTTTTTTTTTACTTTCGAGTATGACGCACCTTGAAATTCATAATTCTGATTCAATCATTCGAAAAACATGAAAAAAATACAAAAAAATAGTATTCAAATTTGTCCAAATAAGTTAACGAAATAAATCCCGAATAAGAAAATATAAAATAAGTTCTCTAGAGCTCATTCATCGAAAAAGTTTGAAAGAAAATCAGGAATATTAAGAGTAGTAAAACTCTCGCATGCAAATTTTCAGATCGTTTCAAGCGATATTGAGTCAGAAATTTAAAAAAATCTAAAAATCACGTTTTTGAGACTATAGAGTTACAGGAGGGGTCTAGAGGTCTAAAAATTTGTCTGAAGAATTTTTTTTATATGACCTTTTGAGTGGCAAAGCCTGTTTATCAAACCCGCTTTGGGCAGTTTTGACATGCTCATCCCGCTCGAGTCAAAAGCTTTACACTAGTTTATAATCGTCACTCATTTCTTATTTCTCAGTTCTCAAGTAATCTATCTTTGTGCTTCTTATGAAAATAGGGTAAAAAGAAAAAGGATAGAATACTTGAAAACTGAAAAATGAGTAACGACTATA
This sequence comes from Anastatus disparis, assembly GCA_017163975.1. Taxonomy (NCBI): domain Eukaryota; kingdom Metazoa; phylum Arthropoda; class Insecta; order Hymenoptera; family Eupelmidae; genus Anastatus; species Anastatus disparis. The sequence goes on along the minus strand of JAFFSR010000320.1, from coordinate 2,597,255 downwards.
AATTCCAGCTTAAAAATTTGTGTCTCGTTTGAAATACTTATGTGTGTTAAGAATATAAAAAATTGTTTACAGTGTCTGATGTGAATTGTTAATTATATTACGAAATATAATACTTCATAATTTAGTATTTTAAAGGTTTGTTTTTCATATAATGCCTAAATGCCGCATTGCAGCAAATCAAGTTCTCTACTTTTCTCACTGCGAGCGCTTTTATTGATTCGCGTACCTCTACTCTACTTTTTCAATACTTTTAGTCTATATTAACGAAAAATTTTTAATGCAATTTCTAAAAATTAAAGCTAAACGTACTATTTTAAAAATATTATGGAGTTTATTTAAGTCTTTTTAAGTTACAATAAAATTAAAAATTTAATTTACTTAGACTTTCCTTGTCATATGAAAATTTACTATAATAAAATTTTATATAAAATCTAATAATTCAATATTTATATATATATATATATTTTTTTTAGAAAATGAGGATGGAAGGTGGTTTACTATCATACTCAGAAGAAACGCATACTTCTTTTAAGCAAACACAACCAATATCTACTTCATCATCGCTTTATCAAGATATACCTCCAGAACAATTTTCACCCTCAGAATCCCAAAGTAACTCTTTTTCAGTTGCTTTAACGTCTTTAACTTCAAGGCTAGGTATTGGATTGCCAAATCCAGCTCCTGAAGTAGAAATGATTCCAAATCAAGTACAAACAGAATCAATACATATAACAGAAATTCACAATTCAATAGAAGTGCGGTCGATAGAGCCAAAAAAGAAAAAATATGCAAAAGAAGCATGGCCAGGAAAAAAATCAATACCGACACTTTTAGTATAAAATATACATTACAAACTTATGATAGTTACACTTTCTTTTTTACTAGTTATGAATGTACATGACAGTATTTAATATTATTGTCAATCAATATATTTTTAAAGATAATATCATTTTATTAAATATAGTTGAAATTTTTTAAAAATTTAAAATAACTTTAAATAAAAAATTATTACAAATATTATTAAGATTATTGACCTAAAACAATATATTGTAAAATTAGGCTCCTGAGAAACAAATGCAGCTACTTTTAGAAAAAAAACGAATTTATTTATCCTAATAAATAATAGCATATAAAAATTTATGTCATGTTATCAGATTATTTCAAACTCGATAATCATATTTATTGATGATCGACTCTTACAATTTTTTGACAAAATTGTTTGAAAAAATATACATAATCAAAGCTTCTTTGCGAATTATCATATGATTCTTTGTTTAAATCTTACATAATTCCTTCAGAGTTCTGATGTGAAATTCATCAGTAAAACTTCTAATTGCAGATGACATATGTTCTTAATGAAAAAAACCGTTTAAAAATGATTCATTTTTCAAGAGTCTAATCGTGTAAGTAAACAATTGATTTTGAAAAGCTGAAATTTTTATGTAGTCCAAAGGGTTTGAAAAATTCGTATTAAATAATTTTAAATTATTTACATTTTAGTTTGGCAATTTTTTTTTTAACTATTAAATGAAATGATACAAAACATAAATTATGAATGTAAACGAGCTCTACGGCTCGATTTTTACAAAATTTAGGAATTAATTTAAAAATACCATCCATGAATAAGTTGACTTCTATTAAGAGATCGCCATACCTCTATCCTTTTCTAATTAAAAAATTAATTTTTGCAAAAACTAGCAATTTTATTTAATAAATGATTTATTTTTTTTCATGTATTGCACACTTACCCACGTATCATTCACAGCAAACGCTGCAGTATCATCCGCATATGATAAAATACTGTCCTAAGGTAAACTGATCAATAAATCATTTACATAAAATAGAAATAAAATTGGACCAAGTATGGTACTCTGTGGGATACCTGTAGTTATTAATCTATTTACACTTAAGAGGAGGTCACGTATCTCTGTCCTTTTCTAATAAAAAAATTGAGTTTTTTACAGAAACTAATAACTTTAGCAAAAAATAGAGAGAAAGCCGCATCTCGTATCAAAAAAAGCAATATTTTCTTTGATAAGAAAGAATTAATTTTATTGCTTTGTTTCCAAGAAAACCTTGAAAAACTTAAATCATAGAGGTTAGGGTGGACCATTTGGTTTTTTAAGGTTTTCTTGAGAACGAAGCAATAAAATTAATTTTTTCTTATCAAAGAAAACATTACTTTTTTCGATACAAGGTGCGGCTTTCTCTTCATTTTTTGCTAAAGTTATTAGTTTTTGTAAAAAAATCATTTCTTTGATTAGAAAAGGACAGAGATACGCGACCTCCTCTTAAGTAATATATAACCAGATTTAGATGTTGCGAGGCCCGGGATTATCATCACGAGGTTAAGGAAACAATTTTACTATAATTGTAAAAAGTTGGTTCAAAAAATTGTCTTTATAACAAATTAATTACATTTTTTTAGAGAAGGAAAGCTGGTAATAGGAGATTAAAGGTTACTTATACTAAAACTCTTTGTGTATGTATATACCAACACAAATGCGCATGCAAAAAAATATAAATGCGACAACGTTGCCTTGTGTACTTGAGGAAGAAGAATAGGGAGAGATGGAAAGAAACTGTCTGTCTTTCTCATTTCCGTGTTCAAACGTGTGCAACTGGCTGCGCGACGCTGTCATATCTTTTCGATACACAACTCAGCATTACAAATACTTAGCACTTCAATTTTTAGTTATTCGAAAACTGTGTGGCTAAGCTTTGTCAGATTTGAATATAATATTTATGATGGTGTGAAACTTATTATATTAGTTTTTTTATTAATTTCTCAATAATATTATTAAAGATATTGATACAAACAAGTGATGATTTTATACACTTGATGGTGTGAAACTTATTATATTAGTTTTTTTTATTAATTTCTCAATAATATTATTAAAGATATTGATACAAACAAGTGATGATTTCATACACTTGCATAAAAAGCCCATGCTAATATGTGCAACTTTAGGGCTCAATATCTCAAAAACGATGTGGCTAATCTTTTTCAACATATTATGCATCAGACCTACAGTACCGGGCAATAATTCTGAGCAGGTTATCAAATTTTTGCTCCGACTTTGAAAAAGCGTATCTTCTTAAATTTTTATCCTAGAAAAAATTTAAAAAAAGCAATTTAAAGTATTCTTTAAATGCTTTCTTTTTGGCTTACTTACATTTTTTTAACGATATTTAAAAAAAAAATAATCGCTTTAGCAATTTTAAAATTTTTTTCATTTTTGCATTTTTCTTCAATCAGCTGTAGTTTTTTAAATAATTTTTTTATTATTTTTTGTCAAGTTTAAAGCATATAAAGTTATCGATCTAATACTTTTGCAGTTGTAAAAAACACTTGAATAGCAAGTAGAAAATAATCGCTGGTGAAGTAGTGATTTAATTTTAGTAGGAAATTATAGCTATTCATTATTAATAATAAAACATAATAAAGTATGAAACAACAAAAAGATTTATTTTGCAAAAATTATATCATAGAAATCAATAGTTTTGCACCAGCGATTATTTTCTACTTGCTATTCAAGTGTTTTTTACAACTGCAAAAGTATTAGATCGATAACTTTATATGCTTCAAACTTGATAAAAAATAATTGAAAAATTTTTGTAAAAATAGCTGCAAATAGCATTTTTAGAGCCCTTTCCAAATCTTTTTTCAAATTTTTTCTAGCTCAATTATTTAAAAAACTACAGCTGATTGAAGAAAAATGCAAAAAATGAAAAAAATTTCAAAATTGCCAAAGCGATTATTTTTTTTATCGTTAAAAAAATGTAAGTAAGCTAAAAAGAAAGCATTTAAAGAATACTTTAAAATGCTTTTTTTAAATTTTTTCTAGGATTAAAATTGAAGAAGAGACGCTTTTTCAAAGTCGGAGCGAAAATTTGATAACCTGCTCAGAATTATTACCCGGTACTGTATACCTACACTGAAAAAAGGTTTGCACATAAGGTGCCGTCTTACGGATTTATGTTGCTCTAATTGGCTAGCTATACGTAAACATTATGAGTAAGCCGCGTCCTTCAGATTTAGGACGTATGATGCCCCGAAATTTGAAAAGTGTTTATCCAAAACTCGAACGCTGCTGTTCACCGACACGGCGCTAGCACAGTCCCATCCGCTTTTCAGTGTATCTGTAGTTATATTTTTAAGACTTTCTCAATAAAATGGAAAAAGTTATATACTACCTTAAGTTATCACTAATTCTAACTGTGTTGATGATTATTTAGATAGCTAGTTAGTAATTTATCAGCGTTTCTCCTTATTTCCATACAATAAAGTCTATTTAATAAAACTTAATAGTCCACTGTGTCCAATGCTTTTTTCAAATCCAAAAATGTTGCTACAGTTGGTCTACTTTCGTTTAAATTTGTATGAATAAAGACTCCATATTCTTTTATAAATTTAAATAATCTAGTGTGAATCATCTTTTTAAAGATTTTATCCACGTTGAGAATTAAAAAAACAGGTCTATAATTCAAAAATTTTCTTTTTGAGTTCGACTTGTGGATCAGAATAACATTTGCTACTTTGAAGACATTAAGCCATATAGATTGTTCTACATAAATATTGAATACGTAACTTAAAACTTTACTTATGTAGTTTACTGCAATTTCTAAAACATTTGTGTCAATTGTATCAACACCGCTCCTCTTGAATTTGGAATTAGTTATGGACCGATTCCAGCTCAAATAATGCAGCAGGCCGATTGAACCTATCTGTCCAAATTGCGTATAATATGTTTTATATTATTCTTTGAAAATTAGCGCATACATATTTTTTCGTTTTCCAATATCATAAAAAATGCATGTTTTATGCACTTTTAAAAAATGACACTTGAATTTTCAATTTTCAAAAATCAGAAAAATTTTTATTTGCATCATTCTATTTTGTCACTTTACTAAGCTTTATAAATAAATCTATGTTTATCAAGTGCTATGTATAGAGGATGCTATTTCAAGTCTACCTTCTTTTGATATTTTTTACAAATAACAAAAGTACAATTGTACATTTCATAAAAAATAAACAATACGTTGTTCTCAAAAAGGCTATTTTTTGTCTCAAATTTTTTTTATGGATATTTAGTCTCAAGACCTAAATTTACATTCGTGCCTACAGCGAATTTAGTGTTGGATGCAAAAATAAAAATTAAAAAATTGAAAATGAACTTCAATTTTCAAATTGATGTAGCTCCGTCAACTTTTGACCTTTTTGGACGTTCTTTTAATGAAAATGTGTGGAATTTAGTCTAGCTTTAAATGCCTTTCGAATTTTTGTGATATGAGTTAATTCCTCTGAGTTATTAGTATACGTTCGGACTTTCAGAATTGGCACACACGCGCGAGTTTATAAGGCTTTTACAATATGCACAGATAGGGCTAGCAAGCCGCTTGACTTGAGTAGCTAAGTGGGGTCCGTTAAGGATCGTTTGTCTCTCTCTTGCGGCGCGCGCAGCGTACCGTAAGAGCAACGAGCTTGGTGGACAGAAAGAACTCGCCATTGCTTTATTCTTTTCTGTCGTCACCGTCGAGACTAGAGCATAACTGCCAAGTATAGTTATAATATACCTTACTTTTTCTTGTGCGCAATCACACATCATCTATTGTGTGAGTGATAGTAATTAGCGTATTTTCTCGTGCGATTTACCATAACGCCTCGTAATTTTACGCGTGTATTATTATTGTTCTTTAGCCAAATAGCTTTAATTAGTGCTTTGCTCGTGCGACGTGTGTGCCGGGCGACCTCGTGCGCGTTCTAGTGCTATTTCCCTTTTGTGCTAATAAAATCATATATTTTTTTTCGTGTGCTGGTGCCCTTTTTTCGTGCGTGATATATATCATTATTTTTTTTTTGTGCTAGTCCATTTTATTTTACCTTGCAATACCTACCCTTACTGCATCCTAACCATCCAGCATATATTCCTTTGAGCGACGCCATCTTTAGCAAGCTAGCTTGGTACCCACAGCCGCGCGGTGACTATACCGACTGGAAAATACCGTCGGCGTATATAGTTCATTGTAGTTGAAAAATCTTCTTGCTTGACTTTAACGTTTATTATTCGCCTTTTCTTATAAATAAAATTTTTTTGTGTGCTTCAGTGTACGTAATTAAAAATTTTTTTGTATGCTTCTAAGCTAATTTTTTAGTCACGTGGAGATAAAACGGTTTTTTTTTGTTACACTCGATTTAAAAACTTTCACAAATTCTCTTAACGGGAATAACTTATTTTTCAACTGTTAGTTTTTGCTTGCCTTTGTAGAGAAATAGGGCCTTACGTACGATATTTTCATATTACTATAAGACGTTTTTTTAATTAAAATTTTTTTTATTTCTCTGAGTGGTATAAATTTTTTGTTGCTTGTTCTTTTTGTTTGTTAAGCTAAGATTGGATTGCATACTGCTAACATTTAAATTAATTTAATTAATAGCAGAATAGTGCCTAAGCTTTAAAGTTAAATTTATGATTTTTTTTTGTAAATAAAAATTAAACGTGTTTTAATTTTAATTAAGAAATACAGTACTGAGAATTTCCTTTGAGCAACCCTCCTGAGATAAGGTCTCGTATAAAATTATTAGCAAATTTTGTTGGTAGGCAAACGTCATATAGGATTTAGCGTGGAATATTCCTTTTTTTTATTATGCAAATGGCGAACCGACAATTAAACTTAGAACTTCTCTGGGTTTCGGCTGATTTGTGTCGTCGGGATGTTTTTAGAGCGGCTGACAAGATCACTAACCTAGTTGATCAACTTTCAGCCGATCAAATGTTTGCTTATAGCCGTAGAGGAGTTAGCATGGCGAGCTGTTTAGCTACTTTTAAGTATCGGGTTTTGAGGTACGAGCTCAGAAGACATCTGGGCGAACGAAGCGCTGCGTGGACTCCAATCGTCGATGAAATCGCGGATGAGTCGCGACTAGGGTGTACTACGCTCCCCACCGGCAACTCCACCACGATGCTGAATGAACACCACGAGGCTCAGGTGAATGTGCAGGCAGACATTCATGCTAGTGACGAGCCAGCACTGCCTACTAGTCAAACAATAGGGATGTACCGAGACCCGATAACGTTTAATAACTCGACAGCACAATCACGCAGCAACCCGTTTATAAACCCGGCGAGTGAATCTGGAACGCGTGTGCCTCCCAGCGCTGGTAATGCTGATGGTCAACCGTTGACCACTCCTCAAGCCCAATCCACCCAATACCCCACTACATCAAGAGCCGTAACGTGGCCAGATGCCACCCAATATTCTGAAGCGATGGATTTAACAACAGCGACCGCTCAAGGAAACGTACCACTTAATATTATTACGTGTGCTAGTGAGAACGTCGTTATCACCAACACCACAAATGTTGGCCCCTCTTCAACAGTTACTTCAAGCCATTCGCATAGAGCAGCGAGCACCATGCATGGCAACATGGCCACAACCAACTACGGAGGACCTAACCACACACCAGCTTCATATTCATACCCTTACACACAAGCACCTTTCTATTCTCATCCGTGGAGTCAGATCCCTCATATTATGCCCCCTCCTGGATATGTGCCCCGATCGCCGCCTCTGATCCCACCGCCACCTTTCTTTTCAGCTATTCCAACACACCCTCTAACTAGGCCACCAATCTATAGGCCACATAACCCCCTGGATGTAAATTCGGCTCATGCTTTTTCAGAACCTTTCCCTTCAAGCATGAACGCGTCAATGTTCAATCGTGAGAAACATACTAGTCAGATTTTTGCCAATTGGCATATTTCATTTAAGGGGGACCGAAGAAAGGACCCTAAATCTTTTCTGACTAATTTGCAAGGGTGTAGAGCAGCACATTGCCTCACTGTAGATACGATTATTAGAGCGTTACCTGCAGTACTGGATGAAGAGGCCTATCAATGGTTTCGTAGGGAGAATCAAAATTGGCGCACTTTCGAAGATCTAGTTGAAGCTTTTCGCCTGCAGTTCTGCATAGAGAACGTGCAAGAACATCTTAAAATTGAACTCGAGCGCAGAACGCAAAGCTCTCAGGAAGATGTTAGTACTTATCTAACTAAACTGAGAGACCTTATGGACCAAGTTCGTCCGCTGATGACCTTAAATGAACAATTGAATCGAGCATATCGAAATCTGCATCCTAGCTACCGTCAACGAATCTACAGGGACCAGTTTAATAGCTTCACGGAATTACAATGCCTTGGCAAGAGAGAAGAAACCCGCAGAGCCCAAGATAAAGCGTACCGGCCTCCCCCAGCCCTTAGCGAGTCGTTATTCCCTACTACAGCTTGCACGGGTACTAAGCAGTCTCGATTAAATAAAACTGCTCTCATTTCTTCTCTTGAGCACATCGATGAGCAACAGCATCATGACCAAACTCCTGTGTTAGCCCCTGTCGTCAGTACCCTTCAAGCACCTGTCACAAACCCTTCCGCTGTCACTCAACCACCGAGAAAACTGGAACGTAGTAGAATTCAGCAAAAACCCGCTTTAAGAAATCCCAACGCGCGTTTTACTAGTAAATCCGGAAATGATAATAATAATCAAATCATGCCTCCCAATGACCAATCGCGTACGCAGAACCAAAATAGTGCAAAGCTTCCCTTAAACAAGAACCCGACCCCTATAGTCAAGGATTTTTGGCGGGAACAAAAAGAACCGTGCTTCAGGTGCGGAAAACTGGGCCATTGGTTGCGTGAATGCACTCAACCTTTTAAATGTTACGGCTGTGGGCAGCTGAATACTCACATCAAAGAATGCAAACGATTAAATTTAGCGGGAAACGAACAACGGAGGGAACATTAAGAGTCGATGTTTCTTCCGATGAAACGTGTCAGACTCGACCGCTTCTAAATCGACAAGGTAGTCCGTCTACATGCTCGAACCACCAAAACATCATAGAGCGAAAAGTAGTTCGACCATTAGAAGCGGGTCATCAGTTAAAAAAGAGCAATATGGCAGATAGCCATTAGAGCGTCGAAAAATCAACGAATTTAAAGAGCGAACAAATACAACTTGAGCAGAGCAAACGAGCAATACGCTCTAGTGAGAACATAGATAGCAAAATAGCACAAACTGGGATAAATAACCCAGGTTCTAATCAATCATGCCCATTTCCCCCTTCTAGCAACATAAAATATTCACCTTTAGCAACAAGCAATGTAGCATCACCCAAACCGGTATCATTGGTACAACAAAACCTTAATATTACAGGAAAACCACGGCAATTTTTAGTTTTAAACCTTAATGGACATAAAATAAAGGGCTTGTTGGATAGTGGTTCTGTGCATTCGTATTTGGGCATGAATGTAGCATCAGAATGGAAAGATAAAAGTACGCCTCAGTCTACCTTTGTGAGTGTTGCTGATGGTACTTCAGTCAATATAGATGGGCTGTTGCAGGTCACCGTAACGATAGACGACGATACGCAGATCATACCCTTTAGAGTTGCAGAAAATATACTTTACGAATGCATCTTAGGTATCGATTTCATGCGTTTAATGAAAATTAGCATCGACTATGAGCACGATACTTGGTGTACCCCTAAAAAGATTCCTCATTTTACCCTTATAACAACGACCCTTTCGGAACGGGATGATTAGCTAGGTGGCACACACGATTACAACAATTTGATATTAAATTAACACATCGGCAAGGAAGCCAACTTAAAGTCCCCGATGCTCTTTCACGAGCTCAAGAAAACCTTATTGATTTAGCCCCTTTAGCAGCCCTGGATACCGATGATATCTGGTACAAAAGAAGAAAAGAAATGGTGCAGCAATACCCCACTAAATGCCCCGATTTCAGAATAGAAAATGAACTACTGTATTTCCATCACCCAAATGATAATAAAGACCCTATTATCCCCGACTTAGATGCCTGGAAATTAGTTCTCCCTTTTGCTGATCGTGAAAAAGCCCTTTTTGAAGCCCATAACACCTCTCAAGCAGGCCATATGGGAATGGAGAAAACCTTCGCTCGTTTAGCTACTTATTATTACTGGCCGGGATATTATCACGACACTTGTCAGTATATAAGAGCGTGCCAAGAGTGTCAAGCTCATAAACAGTCTCAACAGGCTCCAGCCGGTCTAACGGGAGAAAGATATATTCAAGGCCCATGGACGGTAGTCTCAGCTGATATAAATGGCCCAAAACCACCTTTGAGAACCGGTTATAAATATATTATAGTGTTTGAAGATCTCGTCACTAGATATGTAGAGTTAAAACCCCTTCGTAAAGCAGGCGGTAAAAACGTGATTCAAGCATTAGAAGAACCTGTCTATAACTGTATTCACAGTAGCATGGAAGTTCGGCAATTCAAAATTCCACCTGTGATAAATTAATATCGGTAAAATTTGCTCTAGTATGCTGAATCGTGGTTCATGATTATTCTTGAATCAACCATACGATACAAAATAACAATTTGATATTTTTTTATTTGTCAAGTATTTTATATACAATAGGAGTAAATACGTATAACAAGCCATATAGAGATACCGAGTAAACATTTCATTATCACACAGTAGCTTTTTTGTGACCGTTTCATTAATTATAAAAATACTTAATATCAACCGAAGATCGTTCTAGCAAATGTAATATGCATGCGGAAAGAGCTTGCATAAATTATTCACACTCGTGAAAAATCCCGTGGTTTTAAATCCGATTGCTACAACTAAGCGTTTGAAAGATGTATCCTCGATATACTTATATTTTATACAAGTTCTCAGAAATAGCCCTAGCGTCAATCGCATTAGACGTGCATGTATGATACGATATAACCTATCTATTTACACGTGTTTTCTTGACTCGGTATAATATTATATACATAGTATGATACGACATAACCAAGCTATTTACACGTGCATTCATGATTCGATATACGATTATATATAACCTGGTATACGCGAATCAATAGCTAGGTATAAGCTTATAGTAGTATCCTCGGTATGCATATACGTATAAATAACCAAGCTATTAATACGCGCACACACACCTCGGCATAGTAATCTCAGTACGCATACACGCGCAAATAACCAAGCTATTTACATGCGCATACTCACCGCGGTATGAACAGCTCGGTACACTAGCATATTAACCACGCTAAATACACACCGCGGTATAAACAGCTTGATATACTAGCATATCAACCACGCTAAATACACACCGCGGTATAAACAGCTCGGTATACTAGTATATTAACCGCGCTAAATATACACCGCCGTATAAACAGCTCGTTATACTAGTATATTAACCGCGCTAAATATACACCGCGTTATAAACAGCTCGGTATACTAGCACATTAACCATGCTAAATATATACCACGGTATAAATAGCTCGGTATACTAGCATATTAACCGCGCTGAATATACACTGCGGTATAAACAGCTCGGTACAATAGTATGCCGTGCTATTTACCCGCGTATACATGCCTTGCTATACGAGCATACGTGTATAAAAATAGCTCGGTATACTAGCATATTAACCACGCTAAATATACACCACGGTATAAACAGCTCGGTACAATAGTATGCCGTGCAATTTAACCGCGTATACATGCCTCGCTATACGAGCATAGACAACGAGACATACGTGTATAAATATAGCTCGGTATACTAGCATATTAACCGCGCTAAATATACACCTCGGTATAAACAGCTCGGTACAATAATATGCCGTGCTATTTACCCGCGTATACATGCCTCGCTATGCGAGCATAGACAACGAGGTATACGTGTATAAAAACAGCTCGGTACAATAGTATGCCGCGCTATTTAGCCGCGTTTACGTGCCTCGCTATACGAGCATAGAGAACGAGGTATACGTGTATAAAAATAGCTCGGTATACACGTATATACACCTAGGTTAACACATATGAACGCACGTATATTACGTGTGTCACGTTGATAATTTTATACTCGTCTCAAAGTTCGTCTGCATGTGTTCCTAGATGCATCATGTATGTTCTCATATCAATGCGTGCAATCAAACTTTAATATTTATTTAAATTAAGAAAAGGAGTTAAGAAACGTTTTATTTTTTTTTCCTCTGTAATAATTTATTTAGTTCCTCTGTGATAGTTTATTGTAAGAAATTGATTAGTTTTCATTTGTTTCTTAGAGGTTATGATATTGATATACACAAGTTAAATTATTTTGTATATATACTGTAGAAAGCATTATATTTCTGATTTTTTTTTCAAATAATTGACCAAATGGTGATATTAGATGATACTACACTGAGAAAAAAATTTATTTGGATTAAGTAAGGCTTAATTGAATCAATGAAATCCCTTAGGTGCGGGCAACACATAAAATATTTTGTTACATCAATACAAATATTTTAATTGAGTCAAATAAATATTTCATTTTTTAAAATAAATATTTGATTTTACTAAACATCACAAATATTAGTTGAATAAAATTAATTTATTGTTTTAAAAAAATTTTTTATATATTCAAATGCATATTTGTTTTTCTAATTGCTTATTTCATTACATCAATATGCATATAATAACGGCATCAAATAATATTTTGTATTTTCAAATAAATATTTGACTTACTAAATGTCGCGAAGATTGATTCAATAAAATTAATTCACTGTTTTAACAAAATAAATTATCAATTAAAATATCCATTTGTTTTTCCAACTAATTATTTCATCATTTTAATGCTATATTAAAAGTAAATTAGTTCAATATTTTATATTTTCAAATAAAAGTATAATTTATTGAAAATTGCAAAAATTTTATCAATTATTTGACAAAAAAATCAGAAATATAATGCTTTATACAGTATATTTACAACATAATTTAACTTGTGTATATCAATATCATAACCTCTAAGAAACAAATGAAAACTAATCAATTTCTTACAATAAACTATCACAGAGGAACTAAATAAATTATCACAGAGGAAAAAAAAATAAAACGTATCTTAACTCCTTTTCTTAATTTAAATAAATATTAAAGTTTGATTGCACGCATTGATGTGAGAACATACATGATGCATCTAGGAACACATGCAGACGAACTTTGAGACGAGTATAAAATTATCAACGTGACACACGTAATATACGTGCGTTCATATGTGTTAACCTAGGTGTATATACGTGTATACCGAGCTATTTTTATACACGTATACCTCGTTGTCTATGCTCGTATAGCGAGGCATGTAAACGCGGCTAAAAAGCGCGGCACACTATTGTACAGAGCTGTTTTTATACACGTATACCTTGTTGTCTATGCTCGTATAGCGAGGCATGTATACGCGGGTAAATAGCGCGGCATATGATTGTACCGAGCTGTTTATACCGAGGTGTATATTTAGCGCGGTTAATATGCTAGTATACCGAGCTATATTTATACACGTATGCCTCGTTGTCTATGCTCGTATAGCGAGGCATGTATACGCGGGTAAATTGCACGGCATGCTATTGTACCGAGCTGTTTATACCGTGGTGTATATTTAGCGTGGTTAATATGCTAGTATACCGAGCTATTTTTATACACGTATGCTCGTATAGCGAGGCATGTATACGCGGGTAAATAGCACGGCATACTATTGTACCGAGCTGTTTATACCGCGGTGTATATTCAGCGCGGTTAATATGCTAGTATACCGAGCTATTTATACCGTGGTATATATTCAGCATGGTTAATATGCTAGTATACCGAGCTGTTTATAACGCGGTGTATATTTAGCGCGGTTAATATATTAGTATAATAAGCTGTTTATACGGCGGTGTATATTTAGCGCGGTTAATATACTAGTATACCGAGCTGTTGATACCGCGGTGTGTATTTAGCGTGGTTGATATGCTAGTATATCAAGCTGTTTATACCGCGGTGTGTATTTAGCGTGGTTAATATGCTAGTGTACCGAGCTGTTCATACCGCGGTGAGTATGCGCATGTAAATAGCTTGGTTATTTGCGCGTGTATGCGTACTGAGATGACTATGCCGAGGTGTGTGTGCGCGTATTAATAGCTTGGTTATTTATACGTATATGCATACCGAGGATACTACTGTAAGCTTATACCTAGCTATTGATTCGCGTATACCAGGTTATATATAATCGTATACCGAATCATGAATGCACGTGTAAATAGCTTGGTTATGTCGTATCATACTATGTATATAATATTATACCGAGTCAAGAAAACACGTGTAAATAGATAGGTTATATCGTATCATACATGCACGTCTAATGCGATTGACGCTAGGGCTATTTCTGAGAACTTGTATAAAATATAAGTATATCGAGGATACATCTTTTAAACGCTTAGTTGTAGCAATCGGATTTAAAACCACGGGATTTTTCACGAGTGTGAATAATTTATGCAAGCTCTTTTTGCATGCATATTACATTTGCTAGAACGATCTTCGGTTGATATTAAGTATTTTTATAATTAATGAAACGGTCACAAAAAAGCTACTGTGTGATAATGAAATGTTTACTCGGTATCTCTATATGGCTTGTTATACGTATTTACTCCTATTGTATATAAAATACTCGACAAATAAAAAAATATCAAATTGTTATTTTGTATCGTATGGTTGATTCAAGAATAATCATGAACCACGATTCAGCATACTGGAGCAAATTTTACCGTTATTAATTTATCACAGGTGGAATTTAGAATTGCCGAACTTCCATGCTACTGTGAATACAGCCATTAATAGATGGGGCTGTCCACAATGTTTAATCACTGATAACGGGCTAGAATTTAAAAATCAGGTCGTAGATGAGCGTTTAGAAATGTATGGCATTAAACATTCTACTACCCCTCCCTATCATGCGCAATCAAATCCGGTAGAGCGAATCAATCGCAACCTAAAACCTATGTTTAATAGTTTTATAGAGTAAGACCATCGTGATTGGGACAAACACCTAGTAGAATTTAGCTTTGCGTTAAATACTATGTTACATTCGTCAACAAAATTCACTCCGGCGTTCCTAAATATGGGTCGCAATCCTATTTCTACAATCCTATTCTGCAAATCCATTGAAAATCCTACCCCAATTCAGCAAGGTAATATAGAAGAATGGGCAGACCGAGCAAAAAGATTACCGCGATACATGATCTCGTTAAGAAATATGCAGACAAAGCAACGGCTCGTCAAGCTAAATATTATAATAAAAATCGACGTCATGTAACGTTTGAACCGGGAGATCTTGTAAGTCGTAGAAATCATGCATTATCATCAGCCATAGACAAATTCGCTGCAAAGTTAGCGCCAAAATTCATTTGCCCGACCAAAGTTATTAAAATATTCTCACCGGTGGTATATCTAGTTGAAGACGTCGACACCAAGCGACAGACTAAAGTTTTTGTCAATGATCTTAAAAGATATACACCGCCTCGACGACAACAGCACCATAACCCATCACCTTCTATTCCAGGAAATGCAACGAGCAAGGCCAAACAATCTGCACCAAATGACGCGGGCAGTACGAGTAGGACCCGGCAGAGGGCCGTACAACGACTTGACGTTTCAGCCACCACACGAGAAAACGCGCGCAAACGTGGAAGGCCACCGAAATCCGCAATGCCAACGCACTAGGGCCTGCATGAGAGGCACCCGCCACTTATGCGATGCCGAGGATAAGATATATGCGCTGTCAATCTCTGCCACCCTCCCAGCTCCGCCACAACCACTTCCAGCCCCACCACAACCCCTATCAGCTCCCATCACCATCTCACCCTCCTCCAACCCATTCCTACTACACTCACCACCTCTACCTCAAATCCCTGCTCCAACCCCTAATTTCTCCCCTTCTCAAGCTGTCCTATGCCTTCAATCCATCCTACCCTCCATCGCAGCTATTAACCCCGTCCAGCTTCCATCTCAAAAACCCTACCCAATCCAACCTAATCAGTCCGTTCACCAACACACTTCTCCAGCACATACACCACCACCTCTTTTAGCTACACTTTCGCCCTGCCCAATACCCAGTACATCCCTTCCTAAACTACCTTTCCTAAGATCCCTTCCTCAATGTTCTTGAAAATATCCCCTCCAGCTATTATCCCGACACCTGCCCTTCCAGCTCGCGAAGTATCGCCTACGAGACCTGTCGCGGAGGACGAAAAACCAGATTCAGCACTTGGAGCTGCAAGGCCAAAGTGTTGGAATTGCCAAGGTGACAACCATAATTGGACAGTATGTAGAGCACCCAAACGCACCTTCTGCCATACGTGTGGCAAACCAAGCGTTACCAAGCGCACATGTATTAGATGTAGACGCCATGAATCACACTAGATCATATCCAAACAATAAATAGAAAAAAATATAATTTTTTTTAGTTACTTATAGAACCTTACCAACCCAAACCCATGACCCTTTCAGCTACCCAAATCATTGTTTGCTTCTATTAACATTTTTTTTGTATTGTTTAAACTTGCTAGAATAACCTTCATTCATTCACACTCATTATCAAGCTCATTCAAATTACTAACTACTTGCAACGATTTTTTTTTGAGGCTCAAAGACTATATTTACACAATATTTTGTTTTAATAGGTTACTATTTAATACAACATAAAAATTATCTTAGCTAAATTTCATTCAACTCAATTCTTTTACAATAGCTTGTATTAGTATAAAAATTGCTGCAATATAATAATCTTAGAACCCAGCATGCATCGACAAAGCACCAGAGCGTCATCTCTCAGTAAGTAGAATTTGCTTTATAATCTAAATATTCAATATTGTTTTTTGTATGAATAGTAAATAAATTAGAATTTTTCTCCTAAGTTCTCGAAGTGTGAGTGTAACAACATGTAAGAATGGGATATGAGTGTTTTGACTAAATAAATATTCAAATAACTAGATTTAAGAAATATAACTTTTGTAAATAATAAATGGACAAGCCAGTCGCGTCCTTTTACATTAACACCCTCATATACAGCGCGAAACACTTACACTTCATTTAGCAAAAATAAAATCAGCAGACACAGCAGAAGAATATTTTCCTATATACACTGTACACCGATGCAGATAACACCGGTTATCTTAATCTGAGCCCTAATATTTTAATTTATCTAATCTTTTCTTAATAATTTCTAGCTTGTATTTTTTTCATTTGACGAAATTATCGGTTCCACCGAAGTACTTTCGTGTGGCGGGGGGGGATTGTAACATGGCAATTTGACCATGTTACTTAGACATATAGTATTAAGCATAAAGACGACAGAAAGGAGCCTACGACTGTCGGCAAGAAGGAAAGCAGACCACGCGAGTCAAACTCGTAACACCATACACGAGTTCTTTGGCACACACGCGCGAGTTTATAAGGCTTTTACAATATGCACAGATAGGGCTAGCAAGCAGCTTGACTTGAGTAGCTAAGTGGAGTCCGTTAAGGATCGTTTGTCTCTCTCTTGCGGCGCGCGCAGCGTACCGTAAGAGCAACGAGCTTGGTCGACAGAAAGAACTCGCCATTGCTTTATTCTTTTCTGTCGTCACCGTCGAGACTAGAGCATAACTGCCGAGTATAGTTATAATATACCTTACTTTTTCTTATGTGCAATCACACATCATCTATTGTGTGAGTGATAATAATTAGCGTATTTTCTCGTGCGATTTACCATAACGCCTCGTGATTTTACGCGTGTATTATTATTGTTCTTTAGCCAAATAGCTTTAATTAGTGCTTTGCTCGTGCGACGTGTGTGCCGGGCGACCTCGTGCGCGTTCTAGTGCTATTTCCCTTTTGTGCTAATAAAATCATATATTTTTTTTCGTATGCTGGTGCCCTTTTTACGTGCGTGATTGTTGGAAACTATCTGCTTTGTTCTTGCCGATAGTTTCTATATCTTTAGCGAAACGGCGTCGCGTGCGTTATACACGGCTGGCGTCCATCTTAAGAGCGCGTGCTACAATTGTGTACTCGTCATAATAAAATATACTTTTCTGTAATTGTTTTACCTGTAAATTCACGCGTCATTTCATTTCTATATACCTAGTGCAACCTCCTAATCCCCAAGGTTGTCACAGACAAGTAAGATAAAAAATAAAATTGTTTAACGAAAAATTCGTTTTTCGCTCTACCGAAGAACTAATTAATAATAATGGCATCAGTGGTTGTTAAGACTAAGTGCAAGGATTTGAAAGAAAAGCAGTTATTTACGATTGCTCCAAAAATCCGTTTAGAGAATTAGATGTTCTAACGGAGTCTTTGCAGCGCTTGTATCCGAATACTTTTTTTCTAGAAAAGATTAAGTATGTCCTTCGTGTTACAGAATAGTTTTAGATGAAGTGAAAAAGACGCCTATTTCATTTAACTCAAGCACTCAAAAATCTTCGGAAGTTTTTTATAATGTGGCTGTGGTAGAACAGTCCAATCACATTTCAAGTAATTTGGAATTAAAAATTTCACTAATGAAAATGCCTCAGAGTATCAATTTAAAGATGCGAAAATCCTACACTATTCGAATAAGAATACAAATGAACGATGCATTCGATTCACAAATAGCAAGTAAAATCATGAAAGTCTACGATATAACGTATTTGCCCACATTAAATGAAAATAATGAATGTGAAACATGAGATGGATGGCTCGAAAATATTAAAAATGCTTTAGATAATTGTTAAAATTTTCTTGAGAAAGTGCGGTTATTAAGTCTTATGCCAAGCAACAATTCTAAAAATTATTTATTATCAGTTTTACCAAATGTAACTATATGATTGATCAAGCAAGATCATTGGTAAATAATCAAGATATTTACAAAAAGCCTGAGAACTATTGTGGCCATTCTTTGGATAGTGAAATTATAACGAAAGTGAGAGGTTATTATTTGAACGATAATTTCAATTGTTCTCGTCAAAGTGCAAATAAAAGTGACATAATATCTGTTAAAGAAAATGGTATGAAAACTAAAAAAGTTAAACGTTTTCTTACGCAAAGCATAGAAGAAATATATCAATTATTTATAAAAAAAAATCCTGAAATGAAAACAAAAATCGGTTAGTCAGCATTCTATGCCTTAAGAGGCTGTCGGAACCAAATCGGTGACTTAGTTCAATGCTTACAATAAATGCTTATAGTAACATATTTACATATTTGCACAACAAGAATATAGTCATTTCCTCTAACCATGTACGTAAAGAATAATTCAAAATTATTTCTATGACAAAAAAGTACAAACTATTGTCATAAAGCGAAAAATTCCATCTAACAGTCGATGCGGCAGTTATTTGCATGCGATACCTTTCAATTTAGAATTTTCGCTTTATGACGATGTTTTTTATTTTTTTGTCGCTGATACTATTTCAAATTATTCTTTATATACATGGTTAGAAGAAATGACTATATTTTTACCGTGCAAATAAGTAAATGAATCATCATAAGCATTTATTGTAAGCACTGAACTAAGTCACCGATTTGGTTCCGACAGCCTCTTAAGACCAAAGTGGGCTATACCACATCCACCCAACTATTCGTGTCTTTCCGTTTATTGCGAGAACTTGAAACTTATGTTGGAAGCTTTGAATAAATATAAAAAGGAGAATAAACATGACATTGCGGATTTGGAATTGAAAATATATTCTTCACTTTTTTGTTTAAAAGATGATATGAAATGTGTACTAAGAGAATGCGAAGAATGCCCAATTGGAGATAGTATTGATTTAAAAGTGATTTCTTTGACAGAAGAAGATTCATATAAAGAAATAATTGACGGTGTTTTGGAAAAATCAGATTTACTGAATAAAACTAGCACAATTGAAGATTTGTAAATTGAGTTAAGAGAGCACGCTCTCTTATCGTGCTCTTAAAGGTCATAACTCTAAAACGGCAGACCAATTGAAAAAAATAAAAAAGATTCTGAAAGATGTCGATAAATACTATCGATTTATGTCAGGTGCATTACCATTTTTCATTAAAAAATATAATATTTTGAATTAAAAAATTTTTTTCTCAATTTGTTGATTTAATTAATCATTTGTAACTTTTTAGAAAATTTTGGATAAAAAAAATACGCAAAGCATTTTAAAGAAGAACAAAATCTCTTAAAGTTTAATACCCAGCAACTTTCTTCTACGTTTCGTATGTACGGCGTTATAAACTTTCGGAAAATGAACATATAAGGATTTATTTAAGTAAGGTATATGTGGGGACCACGTACGTTGTATAAGCGCGTATTGCGCAAGCGTGAAGTGACTGGCTTGCTGGCATAGAGAAGAAGCTCAGCCATCTTAGTTAGTTGTGCTCGAACTTGTGACTTGTAAAGTTCAGCGCGTGGGCCGGTGGTTGCTGGCGAATAAAGATCTTTTACGACATTAACGTATTTTCTTCTGTTTAAGCTTCCTATCCATCCTCTTAATTAACTACACGCAATTCCAGGGTATATGGAGCCTGGATAACCTTCTGATCTCCACTGATTATCGCACCTAAACAGTTTCCCCATATTGGCGTATTTTCTTCTGTTTAGGCTTCCTATCCATCCTCTTAATTAACTACACGCAATTCCAGGGTATATAGAGCCTGGATAACCTTCTGATCTCCACTGATTATCGCACCTAAACAGTTTCCCCATATTGGTGACTTCGTCGCAGAGGTTAAGGAAGCTGCCTAAAGGAACATCTTTATTCATCAAAGTTAATCGTCGTCATCGCTGCATCATCGAGCCCAGCGTCTCACCTGCATTCCGCTGCTCAGATTTGCGGCAAGGTCATCGCCTACGTAGTCGTCATTGCTGATTTTTATAAAAAGGTATTTATAGAGC
This sequence comes from Anastatus disparis, assembly GCA_017163975.1. Classification (NCBI taxonomy): domain Eukaryota; kingdom Metazoa; phylum Arthropoda; class Insecta; order Hymenoptera; family Eupelmidae; genus Anastatus; species Anastatus disparis. Next base: position 2,576,529 of record JAFFSR010000320.1, on the reverse strand, counting down.
ATCGGCTCGCAAAATTCGCTCCTCGCGTAAAATGGCATCTACAAGAGTTGCCGAAGATGAAAAATTAGCGTGAGCGTCAAAAAGCAGACGGCATTACGTATAAAATTCAAGCAAATCTTCAAGAAAAAAATTTAAAAATTTCAAGAAAAACGTGGTCTGGCAGCCATATTGGCGTCATGCCAGCTAACGTAAATCAGCAGTGCAGAACGGCTTTTCGGCCGCCATTTTAAAAAAAATTTTTTCAAGAGACGCGTCGGTTATGTTAAATATTTTTAAATTTTTAAAATTTAATACTTAACCGTCACTTAAACTGTGAATTAAAATAACCTTGCTCGTCTTAAAAATTTGTTTCAACATAAAGTAATAGTGAATTTGAAAATTTTGCATTTTAATTTTTTAACAGTGAAATTTAACGTAAATATTTTTCTCGTTCCTTAATCTATTTGATAATTTGAAAATTTAAAGTATATTAAGAGGAGGTCGAGTATATCTGTCCTTTTCTAATCAAAGAATTGATTTTTTCACAAAAATTAATGAGTGCAGCAAAAAATAAGAAGAAAGCCCCATCTCGTACAATAAAAAGGAAGATTTTCTTTTATTAGGAAAAATTATTTTTATCGCTTCGTTTTTAAGAAATCCTTGAAAAACTGAATCGTCCATCATAACCTCTATTTTTTAAGTTTTTCAAGGTTTTCTTCAAAACGAATCGATAAAAATAATTTTTCCTCATCAAAGAAAATGTTCCTTTTTATTATACGAGATGGGGCTATCTCCTTATTTTTTGTTAAAATTATTAGTTTTTGCAAAAAAATAAATTTTTTGATTAGAAAAGGATAGAGATATACGACCTGCTCTTAAAAGTTTTGAGTTTTTCATAATAATTAGTGTCTCCGAGCGCCGAGCGGTAGCGCCGTGGAAGTTCTCTATTTATTTAGTTTGGTCAATGTTTTCTTTTTTAAGGTTAAGTCTCATGATTTAGAGACGAGAATTTTCACGCGCGCCCCGGTCGGGGCCCGAGGTTTCTCTTTTTTTTAAATTGATACATGCGCAGAGAAATCAGAGAGCAGCGCTGACAGTAAGGACTGAAACCAGATTTAAAATTTTACATTTTGCTTTGTCGTGTTATTTATATTCACGTTTTAGTGAATTTTTAATCTTATAAATGGTTTTGTTTTAAAAAAGTCTTGTGGTTTCGTCTTTTATGTTGGTGTAAAGCGTGCGCCCGGCCGACCCATTTCGCTTTACCTTAGCTCGGGAGTGAGGTAGGGTTGCGATTAAAATTTAGATAGCGTCTTAGTGTTTACGTTAACATTTCGTGTTTCGCTAAAAGAAGCCTACGGATCCCCGGATCATACCTCCCGTTGAAACATTTGATCCGCGTAACTGGACGTGGCGTTCAGGCTGTTAGAGGATTGCCAGTTCGGTGTAGACCGTACGCTGCCGCATGGACATTTAGAGTGCTATCTCCGTGGTCTGTGCGAGTCGCAACTGGTGGTTTTTGGCTGCAGGCTGAACGTTCACCACAGTATTTTAAAAGTTGATTTTTTTTTAATGTTCGTACAACTTTTGTCCCTTGCGCGGGTCCGATTGAGTAAAACCGTTGATCCGGTGATCCGTCCTTCCTGTGTGTGAGTGCGTGTGCGGGAGTGTGTCATTAAGAATTGTGGCGAGGCGTAGCAGTGCCATTGTAAGTGTGGGTACTGCACGCAGGTGTGTTTTAAGCGCATAACATCTTATAATGCCAAGAGTAGAGCATTCGCCCCCTAAAACTGGAAATCAAACATTCAGTAAAATGGCTTCTCCGGTTAATACCGATCAGTTAGAACAGGTTGAAGAATTTCAAGAAGATGTAGGTACTGGTGAGGAGACTGGAGATAGCTTAGGGCCTAAAACCGCTACTAAACAACCTGCTAAAACAGCTAAAAAATCCACCGTGGCTACGCGTATAACATCAGTAGAAAAAAAACTAGCCATGATGACAAGCACCCTTGAGAAGCTAGCACAGCTCGCAGCAGCCAATTCAAAAAGTCCTAGTACGAGCAACAACGACACAAATAAAGAGAGCGCTGTTCCTACTGCTCAAACAACAGCTGCTATTGTCTCAGACGACGCAGGTGCGCACACAGGCGCGCCTAACACCTTTAACGTTTCTGCGCTTATACATGAACCACCATCGAATACGAGTGCTGGTCTAACGTCCTCTTCTGCGACCTCTGCCCAACAGCAAGGTCCAATAGCAAATTTTGGACAAAGGTTGGAATTAGGACCTACTGCAGAAATTAAATTTCAGTCTCTATGGAGAGATGACATCGACACTTGGTTTTCCTTGCTGGAAGGTCAGATGTCACGCAGAAATATAATAAATGATGAGGATAGGTTTTGGAACCTCGTACAGAACATCGGTAAAGAGGAGGTCCAGAAATTTAGACATACCATCAAACAAGCTGCACCAGATTCAAAGTACAATAGTTTAAAAGAAGCGTTATTAAAGGTTTACTCGCAAACACCCGCAGAGAAACTCAACAAATTGTTCACTGACCAAAGGATGGGTCCAGAAGGTCCTATGGATTTTTACAACAGACTTACCGATTTGGCAGGTAGTTATGCACCAAAATCAACTATTATAAAGATCTGGAAGGAAAGACTTCCTCATCAGTTAATATTATTCCTTGGATCCAATATCGAACTTCTCAATGAACAAATGCTGCTCAGTCAAGCTCAGAAAGGCTGGGAATTGACACGTAATAAGGACAATTTTGTTGAAGTTGTGTTGGTAGAACACACTCAAAAGATAAACGTCATGTCTGAGATGCAAGCACGAGTAGAAGCTCTCGAAAAGGACACACTTCAGCGTTATCAGAGAGACAGTAATTTTGATCACAACAAAAGAAAATTTCCTAATATGAAGAGAAATAACTCTCTTAATAAAAAGAGCGAGTCTGAAAGAGCGACACTAATTTTAAAGAAGGCAACATATGCTGGTATCATAAGCGTTTTGGTAAAAACGCATTTAAATGTATAGAAAGTTGTAAATATTTTAAAGATTTTATACCCGCTCAAAAAAAGAAAAAGAGTCAGGGAAACGAATAGACTCGGCTGTAATAATAATAATCCATATAAGAGATTTGATTAGTAAAAAGCTGTTTCTCATCGATACAGGTGCTGAAGTCTCCTTAATTCCTAGAGGGTCGCAAAAATTAGTAAAAACGCCGCATATTAAACTTTATGCAGCGAATGATACCCTCATAGAAACTTTTGGAGTAACTAGTAAAAGACTCGACTTAGGGTTACATAAAATAATTATCTGGAATTTTATTATAGCAGACGTATCGTATCCGATCATTGGAGGTGATTTGCTGCGGCATCACCATCTTCTTCCAGATCTACTTGAAAGAAAGTTAATAGACGGTAATACTCTTAAAGTTGCAACTGCTATAGAAAAAAAGATCGAGTACTTCAGAGTTTCTGTCGTTGCTTCAAACAATCAGTATGCTCATATATTAAATAAATACCTTAAAGTACTAGGTATCGAGCAAGTAGCGCCACTTGAGGACCGTGGCATTAAGCATCACATTAAAACAATTGGACCTCCAATCGCCCAAAGAGCAAGAAGATTGGGCCCAGATAAGCTCCGAGCAGCGAAAAAATAATTTAAAGAGCTTTGTGAGTTAGGCATTTGCCAACCTCCTAGTAGTCCTTGGGCTTGTCCAATACATATGGTACCCAAGAAAGACGGTCAATGGAGAATCTGTGGGGATTACAGGACATTAAATCAATTTACTGTACCTGATAGGTACCCTGTACCTCACTTGCACGATTTCCCCGCATTTTTAAGCGGAAAATCTTTGTTCACTTCTTTAGATCTCCAAAAAGCTTACTACCAGATACCAGTCGCTGAATCTGATATACCCAAAACCGCTGTAATTACCCCTTTTGGGCTGTTTGAATATAAAGTCATGACGTTTGGCTTGCGCAATGCAGCACAAACTTTTCAGCGTTACGTTAATAAAGTATTGGGAGATTTAGACTGTGTATTTGTTTATATTGACGATATTCTCATCGCCTCTTCGTCCAAAGAAGAACATGAGAATCATCTAAACACCGTTTTAAAACGACTCGAGGACTCACATTTATTGCTCAACTTGGAAAAATGTTTATTCGGAGTGGAGGAATTGGACTTCCTAGGACACCATATTAGCAAAGAAGGATTTAAACCAGCTAAAAGTAAAGTCCAGGCTATTTTAGACTTTCCAAAGCCCGGAAACTTAGATCAACTTCGTCGTTTCATGGGCATGATCAATTTCTACCGAAGGTGCATCCCAAACGCAGCGGATACTCAGCGCTTGCTCAACCAACATCTTAAAGATTGCAAGAAGAAAGACAAGAGACCAGTAAAATGGAACTCAGAGAGCGAGGCAGCCTTCGAGAAAAGTAAAAAAGACCTCGCAGAAGTCACTTATTTAGCTTTCCCGTGCGACGAGGCACAGACTAGGTTAATCACTGACGCTTCAGACTTTGCCATGAGCGCAGCCCTTGAGCAGTACCTGGATGGATCGTGGAGGCCTTTGGCTTTCTTTTCTAGAAAGTTTTCGTCGGCGCAACTTAATTACTCAGCTTATGATCGAGAGCTTATAGCAATTTTTGAAGCCCTCAAGTATTTTCATTATCTTGTCGAAACTAGACAATTTAATATTTACACGGATCATAAACCATTAACGTTCGCCATGACACAGGACCTAGAAAGAGCCAGCAGTCGGAAGATTAGGCAGTTGACCTATATTGCACAGTTCAATGCCGAAATCCAGTACATTAAAGGTGAAGAAAACACCGTAGCCGACACGTTATCCCGCATCGAGAATATAGTCGAAGCAGAAGTCCTTAACATTGACGAACTTAGGACCTCTAATAGTTCATTCAGAATTGATGCCTTTAGTCTGCCTGTCATGCACGATTTGACTCTGTTGAGTGAAGAACAAGTCCGAGATGAGGAGTTGAAAAACATCTTAAATAATAAACAACACCCTCTTAAGCTGCACAAGATAACTCTAGGAGCTAACAACACTGCTATATATTGCGAAACGCAAGGTCAAACTGTAAGACCATATTTACCAGAGTCTCTAAGGTTAGAAACCTTCAACCTTTATCATCGAAACTCGCACCCAGGTGCACGAGTCACGGATATGTTGATTAGAGACAAATTCGTTTGGCCAGACATGCACAGAGACATCGCTAAGTGGTGCAATCAATGTCTGAAATGCCAACAATGCAAAATAACGAGACACAACAAGTTCTTGCCAGAACATTTTACAGTCCCGGACGAGAGGTTCGCACATGTACATATAGATCTCGTCGGTCCGTTACCTGAGTGCTACGGTTATAAACATCTGCTCACAATAGTTGATAGGTATACAAGATGGCCAGAAGCCATCCCTGTCAAAAATACGCTTGCCCCAACAGTTGCCAAAGCTTTCCTGGATAATTGGGTAGCGAGGTTTGGTGCTCCAGAGATAATAACAACGGATCAAGGAGCACAATTTGAATCTCAGCTGTTTACTGAACTTTTACAGTTACTTGGTACTTTAAGGATACGCACAACGGCTTACCATCCACAGGCCAATGGCCTAGTAGAAAGATGGCACAGGACTTTAAAAACTGCCCTAAGATGCCATGCCGATCAAAGTAATTGGGTCTACTCTCTTCCTGCTGTACTCTTGGGCCTTAGGACGTGCGTGCGTAGGGATATACACGCCTGCCCAGCGGACTTCGTTTATGGTACCAGCCTGCGACTTCCTGGTGAATTCTTCGCTTTTTCAGGCAAGGAACCATGTAAATCTTCATTTTTAGAGGATTTCAGAGCATACATGAGGGAATTGAGGCCGGTCCCGACTCATCATAATTGTGCGACCAAAACCTTTGTACACAAAGACCTAAATAGCTGTACTCACGTATTCTTGAGAGTGAAAGCTATCAAACCTACGCTAGATAGACCCTATTCCGGACCTTACAAGGTCATTTCCAGATCAGACAATGGAAAGAACTTTGTCATTTATGTGAAAGGTAGGCATAAAACAGTCGCTGCAGAATTTTTAAAACCAGCATTCGGACTGCGCAATGAACCAGAGGAGAAAGAACCATCTCCTGATTCGAAAAACGTACACATCAGTCAACCTAGCAAGACTGTGGTGCGAGTTCAGGTACACGTCAAACCCGATCATTTCATTGTAGCTGAAGATACACCTAACACAGACCCAGCATCTCCAGCTCCGCAGGAAGCTGCTGCTGGTTCGGAAAGCATCAGTAATGAGGATGCCATTGCACCTCTAGATACCACATTGACGGGTAATCAACCTATTAGCAAACCAAGTATTGGTAAACCTCCTTTAGGATTGATCATTGCTGATCACCAGGCTCATAGATGGTCATTGGGCGAACCTATTTATCGGGGAGAATTTGGCACTGTTCATGTAATTAAGGCCTGTGATGGGTCACCACAGGATATCGTGCCAACTGTTGCTAAGGTTGAAGTCAGTGGTAGTACACGTTTGGCTACAGAAATGGAATTTTTCAAGAAACACGCTCAATATGAGACACTGAATAAATGGGTTGAAGACTTGCAGTTGCCTTCTTTGGCTATTCCAAGGTTTCTGGCTCACGGTGAGTTCCTGACTAACACGAATCATTATAGATTTTTAATCATGGAACGGTATGGAGACAGTTTGGATAAAGTCTTAAAAGACTCAAACAATAAATTACCTTTGCATCAGGCTTATGCTATTGCCTGGCAAGTGGTGCTTGCTTTAGAATTTCTGCACAGCACTTATCACATACATGCGAACATCAAACCCTCGAAAATACTCTTCGACAGGGTTAACAATGAACAAGTCTACTTGACAGGTTTCAACAAAGTCACGCGGTTGTACGACGGCCCTTATAAACCAACCACTCCCGACGTGCAAATTGGACATAGTCTCTATCGTAGCAGGGACGTTCACAGAGGCATGTATACAGGACGCAGTGATCTTGAATCACTTTGCTTTAACCTTATCACTTGGTTAACAGACACCTTGCCCTAGGCTGAGGTACATAATCTTCAAATGTTATGCTCACGCAAGGACCAAGCATTTTACAACATTCCGTTGTTTTTGCGAAGTTGTTTTGACACGGCTGATGTACCGGAACCGGTCAGTAAATTGATGATCGCATTGGCACATATCGGCCATAATCAACGTGTCAATTATGACCAGATTAGAGGCATACTCTTCGATGGAATGATATAGTGCAACCATCTGCCGAACATAGGCCTTGGCTTTAGTTCAGATATTTTATAATCGCGATTCCCTGTAAATAACCCTTTAGCTAGCTTATCTTGCGCAAATCATTAATTATCTCGAGATTAGTTTTAATTATTGACTGTTGTATTAACGTATGAGTAGTTAGGTAATCGAGGTGCGATTTAACAACTAATTACCCCCGTGTTATTCTGCAGATAACATGGAGGAGTTTCTGGAACGACTTGGGGCGTTCAGGCAGTTCAAGGACAGGCAGCAGTGCCACAAGATCAAGGCAGATTGTTTTTTGGCGTTGTTGATACTGGACGAGTATCGGACCCAGGCGCAGGTTAAGGACGACGACAGAAGGAGGCGCTGTACGCGCCGAATCGGTGCAAATGTCGCAGGTGGCTATATTAGTCACACGACCCATCATCCCATTATGCTTATCGATGACCAGTTGGTCTTAAGGCTATTCCTATTCAACATACACATGACTGCTACAAAGCAGAGTATTGAGAAAGTCTTATGGGATGCAAATTGCACTGATGTCACTGTTGTTCGCGTGTTTCACAAGAAAGGCACAACTTCTGCTACGCTCATGTGCGAAAGCATAACTGCCAGTGTCCGAGTCCAGTGTCTAGCGGCGTCTGGCAAACTTATTTGGAAGTATGACAGCGGAAACACAAATTCCATCCGTGTTAGACCACACGAAAAGCCCCTGAGTGCACCAGGAGCACCCGTGGTCAGTCGCAACATCGACAGACGCTTGTTCTCCGAAAGGATGTTAGCCATAGTAAGCAACCGTGCTGTCCTGTACCACATTTCATCGTATTTGGACGCTGAGGACTTTTTTTCGTTCTACAAAGCAGCACATTACCACTACAATTTCATAGGCGTGCTTACCGACTTTAATTCATCTTTTAAAAGATATCGTCAGTGTAACGCAGCTCAGTTGATACAATTTGACTCCGTTAATTTTAAATTTAAAAATATATTAATAGGACCAAGCACACCCGGTAGCATGAATAGTAACACGGTGTGCAGGGTGTTGAAAAACCAGGCGGATGCAGGTAGATCCCTCGGAACAGTTGATCTGTCTGGCATCGAAGTAACAACTGAGATCCTTGAGGCATTACAGGGATGGAAGGAGATTCGCAATCTAACCTTGGGAAGTACTCGCTTGTCAAACAGTAAGGTTAATTTTGAAAATGTAGAGCAACTTAAGTTGGTAAATAACAGCGAGGTCAGTGGTAAATTTTTAGAACATCAAGCTCTACACAAACTGAAGACCTTCTCCATGGTTGGTTGCAAGAGAGTACAGATACACTTCATCGCCAATTTTATTAAAACAAATTCAACCCTTAGAGCGTTATCTATGGTTGACTGCAGAAGTTGCGATCGAGAAATGTATGATTTCATGTTGCTTCAGGATGTATTCAGTGGTAACAATTTATTGGAGAAATGGGAACTAACATTCTCCAATGAAAGAAGTCCGTTAGTCGAGTGGGTGTACGACCCTCCTTTGACCACGTCTGCGTTGTTGAAAAACATCAATATCACGAATAATCGTGATTTAGAAGGTCTAGTGGGTAGTATAATAAGTCAGACACCTTACTTAGAACATCTTAGTATAAATGGGCTCAAGATTAATTACTTGTTGGACTTCTCGAGACTACCCAAATTAGAAAGTTTAAAGTTAGATTATAGTACTTTCCTCGGTGACTCCCTCAAAACCCTTAGCAGTACGAACATTAAAGTCATTAGAATAGTAAACGTTTTAGGTAAGAAAAAGACCAAAATTCTTAGGTTGGATTTCGTACATCGCTTGTGTAGCTATGGAGGTAGTTTCGTCGTAGAATTAGTAAATTGTAAGACTGATAAAGCAGTCGATATACGAGCACGATTCGGTAGATTTAAACTTAAGGTAGATCAGGTCGGCAATGTGCTGAAATTATATAAGGAGTAGGCGGGTCGGCCGTACGCACTCGTAAACACGTTGAATTGTAAAACGTGAAAACAGCGTTAAATGTATATATCTTTATATATAGTTCATATAGAACACTAATGTAAATACCCTAGCAACCACTTATACTCTATTTTATTTTTTTCTATTAACGTTACTCTTTACGAGCATTTAATTTCATAAAAGTAGTCGACGTATATATGTAATATAAATTAGACATCGTTTAAGCGAAACATAAGATTGTTTTGTAAGTTTTAAATAACTACTTTGTGATAGCCACAGTACAAAATATATTGTGTTAATTAGGTATTAATTACCACCATATTAAGTAAAGTACAATTAAGTACATTTTGTATAAGATAAAAAGCTATAAAGCATTATACATCTGTAAAAAATTGTTCCTAAACACGTTAAGTGTGTACGTAAAATAATATTTTGTTAAAAGCTGTTACGTTTGAGAAAGTTTTAAATGCTCTAAGCGTTATTGAAAAATAAAAAAATAATAATATTTTGTTAAACATGTTAAATACCTTAAATAGGATCGTTTTGTATTTTTATAAAGGGTGACAATTGTATTATAAAAACCAAAAAATGTTAATCGTTAAATACTGAATTTTCTTTGTATTTTATATTGAATAAGTTTTGACATAGTGTAAGACACGCGCCTTGAATGTATTAATAATTAATCAATTATTTTTTGTAAAATGTAATGGCGTGGTCCTTTTTCAAAAAAATTAATTAATATTATTTATTATTGTGTATCCAGCTTAAATGCAACGCGCGCAAATAATTAATTAAAGACAATGTATGCATTGCGAATGTTATTATCATATTTCCTACATGTATTACATTGTATTATCGCCATAGGAATAAAGTTGATTTCCCCGCGTTGTCATTTAGGGGGGAGTATGTGGGGACCACGTACGTTGTATAAGCGCGTATTGCGCAAGCGTGAAGCGTGAAGCGTAACTTCATTTGATTATTACTATGAATAAAGTGTATTAAATATAAAGAATCATTTTAAGTATTGTTAAATTGAAATTGGAAAAATGCTCTTTATAAGACTGTGAGTCTTTGGAGCTCCATGGCTTATAAGAGGCCCTTATACATACTAACAACTAACATACCAAGCAAAGAGACCCCGGACTAGTTGTAGCATGACGCCTGCACTAAGAACGGGTCCAGCACTTGGTGCTATCCTTTCAGGGTTAAGAACAGAGTAGAGGTTACAATATGAATGAATTATAACTTTAAACGCAATAAAAATTCGATTCTGATAATACAGAAGGTTCAAGGATTTTGTTGCCCTTAAAATCTATGGTTCCAAGCACGCTAAAATGATTTTTATGAAAAATTTTTGTGATTGTAATGCATCTAGGAATTTGTTACTCTTGAGATTGTTAACCAACAATACATTAAACACAATAAATAGATATTTTTGATATTACAGTAGCTGAAAAGAATTTGTTGCTCCAAAAATCTTTAAATCCAAGCACATAGGAAGCTCAGCCATCTTAGTTAGTCGTGCTCGAACTTGTGACTTGTAAAGTTCAGCGCGTGGGCCGGTGGTTGCTGGCGAACAAAGATCTTTTACGACTTCCTATCCATTCTCTTAATTAACTACACGCAATTCCAGGGTATATGGGGCCTGGATAACCTTCTGATCTCCACTGATTATCACACCTAACCAGTTTCCCCATATATATAGCTAATTATACAAATGCTTTTTTATTGGTTGATTTAGTTTATTTTCTTTATTATTGTATTAATTTAACATTTCAGCAAATATAAACATTTTATACAGTTAACATGAATAATAGTTTCTACCGACTTATTACCTTTTTTTTGAAATCAACAATGTCATAATTAAATTCCCTTTAAAAATTGTCTTTGTCGCTTTTTTGTCGCTTTAAGAAAGGATAGTTCATAAGTCCAAAAACCTGACCCAGACCCAGATATGGCCATTGGGCCTGAGTAGAAATGAAAACTTTTTTTCTTAATGTATCCAATAAGTTATGCGATGTTTCTGATACTAAAGTAGCTATAGAAAATTTGTCAACTTAAATATCTTTACATCCAAGCACATAGAAAATATTTTAATGTGAAATTGATTTTAATTGAAATGCATTTGGATATGATTCGCTCTTGATGACTAAAACAATTAAGACTTTAAGCGCAATTAAAAGATGTTTGTGATCTTACTGATGCTTAAAGGATTTTGTCGCGCTAGTGATTTTTCAAACTGGACACTCTAAATATTTTTTTCCGTAAGTTTTTGAATTTAGATGCTTCTAAAAATTTGTCGTTCATGATTTTTTTTTTTTTTTATTATTAAGCATTTGAAACCTAAGAAGGTTTATATCTGCTTTACGGAGAAATAATGAAAATAAATCGTTCACAAAATGTGTTTTACAATTATATTTTCAAGTCTCATTCTGTTAAGAATGTGTACATGCATTTGCGCGCCATTATATGCGGTTCGGCTAATAGTATTTCAACGCACAGCGGTAGTTGTATTCTCAATTGAAATAGCTCTTTTAAGAATATTATTCTTGATTTATCATATAATGTACATTGCCACAATATATGGTTAATATTCTGAGCTTTTAGTCCGCAGGGACAGGTTGGGCTATTTACAACATTAATTTTGGCAAGAGATTAAGCCATGGAGTAGTGATTTGGTCGAGCACGATTTATAAAGACAATAAGCTCTCCAGGAAGTTTTTTATTAGCATACCATGCTTTACGTTTTTCGTTAAAATACAGTTCGAAATATTTTATTCCTATTTTTGTCCTTCTAATTTCACAGTTTCATTTGTTTGATAAAAAGTATTTTTTGTTAATTGTTCGTATAGATCGCTGTATGGAATTTTAAAGTATTCTACAATTTTTTTATTTGTTGCATTTTTTGCCAACTTATCCACGTTTTCATTTTCTCTGATTCCCAAATGAGAGGGTATCCAAAAAAATTGCAAAAGTGTATTAGAGCTAGTTTTCTTAAAGAGGTCGTATTTTTCTTCAATTTCTTGTATGTAATAGTTAGTTTTAACATCTCTATTTGTATTCAGAAGACTAAGGAGTACGCTTTGAGAATCAGGGAAAATGAAAATGTTTCGGTCAACATTCCGTAAAGCAATGTCCATTGCTTTATTAATTGCTATAGCTTCGGCGGTAAAACTAGAAACTTTATTTACAATACTCATGGATTCTTCTCTGTCAAGTTTTGGTACGATACAGGCAGCGCCGACTTGTCTATTATCGGAAAATTTACTTCCGTCAGTGTATATATCTAAGCATTGTTGTTGACTTAAAAATTTATTAAAAGCTTCTTGAGGTTCTCTGCTTTTTTTTAAACATTTTCCTAATACAAAGTTAATTCGAATGCTGTTTGTAGTTATAAAATAATCGAGATCATAGTATTGAGAACCTTGTGTTTCAATAGACTCAGCCAGAGCACTCATGTTTTCCATACATTCAATTAAAACTCTTTTTTTCTTTTTTTGATTTTCCAATAAATAGTTTATCTCGCGATACAATGAATTATTTTTATTCGATAATATTTTTAAAGCATATCTATTGCCCAAAAGCTTCGTTCGTTCTTGTAAATATGGTAATTTAGATTTCGCTATTAAGATGTTTGTAGAAGTACTTTTCCTATAACCTAATGTGGCTCTTATGGCCTGAAATTGTATTTGTTCAAGTTTTTTAATAAGATGTTTTTGGACGGGGAAATATAAAAAGCTACCATATTCTAACGTAGAACGCACGAAACTTTTATATAATGTTATGATAGTGTCAAGATCTGCCCCCCTACCATATTCCCCTTAAATATTTAACAATATTAAGCATTGAATTGCATTTTGTTTGAATCCTATTTAGATGCGGAACAAACGTCATTTGATAATCAAATATTAGTCCCAAAAATCGAGCAGTTTCGCTTGAATGTATTTCGTAGTTATTGATGGTAATTTTAGTAGTTCCTGGTAGTATTTTTTTATTATTAAAATGTAAAAAAATGGTTTTCTTAGGTGAAAGTGAAAAGCCCAGCGTTAAGAGATTTATACGGAGCGTTTCTATAGCGTTTTCGAGAATATTTTTACATTCTGAGACCGGATTAATTTTACTGAAGACCGCGATATCATCTGCGAATTTAAGAACTGTGACTTTACCAGAGACGTTTTCTGTAATAATTGAAACATTAAAAAGAAGAGAGGACTCAGAACCCCTCCTTGAGGAACCCGTTTATTAACTTTAATGATTGCGTAACCATAAATATTGGTACGAATAAATCTTTCATATGTAAGAAATTTTGCGAATTTAACAACTTAAGTTGAGCAATTAAACTTCGATAATTTATTAATAAGTATGTCAGGCAGAACATTATTAAATGCGTCCAAAACGTCCAAAAATGCGGCTAAGACGTCATTTTTAATTGTCATAACATTATCGTAACATGATCTACATTTGCGAAAGCCTGCCTGATTCTTAGATAATAGTCCATTATGCTCAACCCACCATTCTAGCCTGTGCTTGATCATCCCTTCAAAAATTTTGCATAAGCATGAAGTAAGAGCAATAGGCCTAACGCTATTTTTATCGGCTTTGTCAATCATGTGGATGTAAGAATGCTTCCACTCTTCTGAAAATTCACTTTTACTATAAATTTCGTTGAAAATGTCAAGAAGAAGGACCTTGTACGCGATTGGAGTATTTTGAATGATAATATAATCAATGCCGTCAAGACCAGAAGATGAGTTACCTTTATGAGATTCAAGCACTCGGTTAAATTCGGAGAACAAGAACAAGCTATCGAATAGTTCATTAGATTTACTAGATGGAAGGTAGTCTGGATTGCTACCGACCCATGGTGGGCATAATTTATTTAAGCATGTTGTATATTTTTCATTAAATTTCTCGTTACTATTTGTTTTGATTTTGCACCAACTATTTTTCAATGTTTTGCACTTGTTCCAAACGTAAGTTGGATTCGTTCTAAGATTTATACTTTCAGCGAATTTTTTGAAGTATTCTTTTTTTTTATTTTTAAACAATTTTTTAGCAACCGAACAGTTTTTTTATAATCAATTAAATCAATTTAATTATTTGTGAATTCCCATTTTTCAAAAGATGATCGTCTTAAACGTTTTATTTTATCGCAATCGGAATCCCACCAAGGTACCGGGTTATTAGCTTTTTTAGTATTTTTGTTTTTGCGAGGCGTTACTTTTTTAATCGCGTCTGTTATAATATTAATAAAAAATGAGTATTCATCTACAGGAGAAAGTTGATCATATTAGGAGGTGAGAAATTTGCCATAATCTTCCGTTAGTTTTGATTTGTATCATTCCCAATTGGTGCGAACAGATCTAAGTTTAAAAGTTTTCTGTTGGTACAAATGTTTACTTGCATTAATATCGAGAAGCATTGGATAATGATCTGAATCGAAAGTTTCATCGTAAATCTCCATATTTATTTTATCAGCTATGGTCATTGTTGAAAAGACTAAATCTATGTTAGATTTTTGTTTGATGTGTATGTCTATGTGAGTAAATGAATCCGAATTATGTAAAAATAGATTTTTCGTGTCAATACTATAGTACCAAATCTTTCTCCGTTAATATCAGTAGTTTTACAATTCCATTTTTTATTATGGGCATTAAAATCGCCTAAAAAGACCAAAGAGTTATTCATATTTTCAATACAATCTACAATCTCATTTCATTCAGTTTGAGTGAGAGTATTACCAGGAACTCTGTAACAAGCTGTGATGTCGATAATAGGACTAACATTTACAATTCGAATACCCGTTCTTTCAATATTCTGATTTTGCAATTTAATTTGATTAATTGGTTTAAAAGAAATGCTGTTTCGAACTAACAAAATACCCCCGCCTCGCATAGTCTCTCTATCCTGTCGAAAAGCAGTGAACCCAGAAATTCGCAGCTTATCTTTGGGCTGCCAAGATTCTACGCAAACAAATTTATCTACATTTTGTAGGATTTTTGGCAGTTCGCTTTTAAGCTGAATAATGCTACGAGCATTCCAAAATAATTTTTTAAATTTTATTTTATGAGTCGCCATTTTCTTTTTCTTTTTTCCTTTTAAAATCTAAATTCAATGTTTTTGTTGTACCAAATACTTTAAGTCTTATATTATAGTAAATTTAAATATACTAATTTTATACATTAAGCTGTGTCACATTTTCACTTGTATCATTTATTTTGTTTACATGATTTCGATCTATTGTATCATCGCTGTTCAAACTTACGCTAGATTCATCACTCGATGGGATTATCGCTTCATTGTCTTTCGTATTTAAAATATTTCTTATCCGAGTAATTTTGCTTTTGGTATTGCGATCTTTTAAATGTAAATAAATTTCTGTAAGCATAACACTTAAAGCTTCTATATTATTTGTATACATTTCTGCTAAACCGATTAAATTCGTATTACCATATGTACTTTCTAGGAAATCAATTAACTTATCGTAATCGAGTGGAAATTTATTTACATTATTATCAATAAATTCTTTCGCTGGCTCTAAATGTTTTACAAAATTAATTTTCGAATTTAATTTACCCTTTTTCTTCTTTAGTTTAGTATCACTGTTGACCTTACTTACTATTTCAGAGTTGTCCTTATCCTTGTCCGGGGTTGAAAGTGAGGATGTGCTCGAAAGTTGTCGCTTTACTCCTCCCAATGTACAAGATGGCAAAGGTGTTTTAAATTCTTTATAGTTACTTGCAGATTCTGTATGTTCTTCTTTCGTTGATTCTGTATCCATCAGAGTATCATCTTGGGTTGCAATAGTGTTAAGTTCAGAATTTTTACAAAATTTAGCAAGATGACCCTCTTCTTTGCATTGAAAACACAGCATTTTTTCGGAAGAAAAGTAAATCCAAAAGTTGAGCCCCTCGTGAGTAATCTTCATGTTACTGGGTATTTTCGATATGTCTTCTTGTTTGATAAAAACTTGCTTTCGGAAACTGAGAAGATGGCCAAGTTCTGGATGATGAATGCCAGCTCTGATAGTAGTGATCCGTGATACAGGAGAAACGTCAAATTTGTTCAATTCACTTAGAATTAGTAAATGTGGAATGCATGGTTGCACGTTAGATATAAGCACTCTTTTGGCCTTGAACGTCACAGAACATATTTCGAGTGAATGATTACTGAGGTTGAGTACGGCTTTTTTGTCTATAAGATCATCTACGAATTCTTTGCTACTTAAATAAAAACATATTCGGTTTTGACTGATGCGTGAAATATAAAGAATATCTTTCAGTTGCACTATTTTTAATAAACCAATTGCGTAATCCTCAATTGTATGTCCTTCGATTAAATCGATGACTATTGCCTGATCACGTGGAAGTACTTTCTCTTGTTGCACTATAGTAGAAAACGATGCGATAGGCGAATCTGTTGCATTCGCCATTTTTTCTTTTGAGTGTGTGTATCTCTGTAATCAGAGTTCCGCATTATATTATATAATTAAAATTCAACTGTAAGCACTTTTAATTTTGCAAAAGATTCGAAACATAATCATAGTGTGATTACATCTACACGTGAAGATTAGCAACACAACTTAGGAGCGTGTGAGTAAACACGTCTACTCAGTTCGACATCTCACATGAGAATGTGTCGCTCATGATATTTAAATGAATTTTAACTTTCAATGCAATAAAAATATAATTCTGATTCAACAGGAGCTACAAAGATTTTGTCGCTCTAAAAATCTATGGTTCCTAGCACTATAAAATGATTTTTATGCGAATTTTGTGATTGTAATGCATCTGGGAATTTGCCGCTTTTGAGATTGTTAACCATCAATACTTTAAAGACATTAAAAAGATATTTCTCATATTATAGTAGCTGCAAAGAATTTGTTACTCCTTAATAAATAGAATCCAAACACATAGGAAATGCTTTTATGCAAGTGTTTTGAATTGAAATGATTTAGAGAGCTGGTCGCTCTTGATATTCATAACCATTGAGACTTTCAGTATAATTAAAAGATGTTTGTGACCCTACTGAGGCTTAGAGGATTTTGTTGCTTCAGTAATTATTCAATCAGCTCTCTCTAAATATTTTTTATATCAGTATTTCAATTTAGATGCGTCTGGAAATTTGTTGCTCATGATATTTGAATAAATTATAACTTTTAACGCAATATAAATTCGATTCTGATAATACAGAAGGTTTAAGGATTTTGTCGCTCTAAAAATCTATGGTTCCTAGCACGCTAAAATAATTTTTATGCAAATTTTTGTGATTGTAATGCATCTAGGAATTTGTCGCTCTTGAGATTGTTAACCATAAATGCTTTAAGCGCAATGAAAAGATGTTATTGATACTACAGTAGCTACAAAAAATTTATTATTCCAAAAATGTTGAAATCCAAGCACATAGAAAATATTTTTATGCAAGTTTTTTAATTGAAATGCATTAGAAAGATGGTCGCTATTGATATTCAAAACTAATAAGACTTCGAGTGCAATGGAAAGTAACATCAGAAATATCTTTTTACTGTCTCTAAAGTATTGATGATTAACGATTTCAAGAGCGACAAATTCCCAGATGCATTACGATCACAAAATTTGCATAAAAATCATTTCATAGTGCTAGGAATCACAGATTTTTAGAGTCACAAGATCCTTAAATCTTCTGTTGTCTCAGAACCATATTTTTATTGCATTCAAAGTTTTAATTTGTTCAAATATTATAAGCGACAAATTCCCAGATGCATATAAATATAAAAACCAACAGAAAAAAAAATTAAGAGTGACCAGTTTGAAGAATTACTATAGCGAGAAAATTCTTAAAGCCTCAGTAAGGCCACAAAAATCTTACCATTGCACTCAAAGTCTTATTAGTTTTGAATATCAAAAGTGACCACCTCTTTCACGGCATGTCGGAGCTGCAGCAATCGAATTTTGCTTTTTTTATTTTATCGATATCATTTTAAATTCTTAAATTAAACAAATATAATGACTTGTCCGCACTAAAGTTATATTAGTACAAAAATTTTTGTTAAAATAAAAAATCATTTGGACTTGTTATTTTTTTATGAGCTTGGATTGGAAATTAGATATCAAACTCGATAAACCTAACCTTAAAATACGATATATTGAAAGTTTTTATTATAACTTTGTATGTATAATATTTTGGTGGTTTTCTTGAGTTGTCCGCACTAGAGTTTAATCTTACAAATTTTTTCTTTATAGCAAAAAAACTCAATTAAACGCATCGTTTATTCATAAGTTAAGATTGGAAATATTATTAGAAGGCGGACAGCTTCGTCATGCTCTTAATGCATTTTAATTAAAAAAACTCGCATAAAAACATTTCCTATGTGCTTGGATTTAAAGATTTTTGGAGCAACAAATTCTTTTCAGCTACTGTAATATCAAAAATATCTATTTATTGTGTTTAATGTATTGTTGGTTAACAATCTCAAGAGTAACAAATTCCTAGATGCATTACAATCACAAAAATTTTTCATAAAAATCATTTTAGCGTGCTTGGAACCATAGATTTTAAGGGCAACAAAATCCTTGAACCTTCTGTATTATCAGAATCGAATTTTTATTGCGTTTAAAGTTATAATTCATTCATATTGTAACCTCTACTCTGTTCTTAACCCTGAAAGGATAGCACCAAGTGCTGGACCCGTTCTTAGTGCAGGCGTCATGCTACAACTAGTCCGGGGTCTCTTTGCTTGGTATGTTAGTTGTTAGTATGTATAAGGACCTCTTATAAGCCATGGAGCTCCAAAGACTCACAGTCTTATAAAGAGCATTTTTCCAATTTCAATTTAACAATACTTAAAATGATTCTTTACATTTAATACACTTTATTCATAGTAATAATCAAATGAAGTTATGTTAACTTGAAGAAAAACACTTTAATAAACATTCACGAAAATAATACAAGTGAATGTACTTGTTTAATACAATTTTTACTAATAATTAAACTTTGGTTTTAAAGGCTATAGGCGGGTTACCATAGTGAAATTGCCCCCTCTTAGAATCCTCATGGCTCATGTACCATTTGATGGAGGTTGAAAAAAAACTCCCACACACCAATTTTCAGCCCTCTAACCCTTGCGCATGCGCAGTAAAGTCAGAATAAGTGTTTTTTCGACTTAATTTTATTTTGACGTCCCTTTACATGGAAGACTCTTGCAAAAATATATAAGGGTAGGTTATTGTATAGCAATTAACCGAAAATTTTTGCAGATTACATAACCTTAAATATCAACCTTAAAATTGATATTCAAGATTTAAATCGTTACTTTCACACCCTCGCTATTAAGGTGCCAGATTTGAAATTGATTTTTTAAATATATTTTTACCCCTTATTAACGATAGTTATATTAGCCAAAAAAAAATGGTGCGCCACCGTGATTTTCTCAAAAAATCAACTTTTTTGCACTTTTTCATATTTTTTATAGGTTATGTTATAAGTTAAGAGCTTGAATGACTTTTTTTTGCGTATTTTTTGACCACCAAAAGAAAAAAAAAAAAAAGCTACCACTACTACTATTACTACTACTACTTCTACTACTACTGCTACTAATAATAATAATAATAATAATAATAATAAAAATAATAATAATAATGGGCAGTTGAATACCCTTACTTATAATAATTCTCGTAGAATCTGAAATCTAGAAAAATCCAAATTAATTTTATAGAAAGATAACTTTTCTGCATTTCGCTATCAAAAATAAATTTTAAAATGAACAATTTGTTACATTAATAATTCTTTTTCCAATAATGTTAATATTATTTCAATACTATCAAATGAGGTTGAATAATAAATTAAATAAGGTTCAGTAATAAATTAAAGATTTACTTCAAAGAAAATTAGTCTCTTTATTTATATGAATATATTATTTTCTATTTGAATTAGGATACACATCTGGATAGTTTTTTAAGCATAACAAATGTTCATAATAGGAACTTTTTTTACTCATCATCATCACTGTCTTCATTAATACATACTTGTATTTTATCATTAAGAAACATTTTAGAAAGAATTTCAGCTGGTTTTATGATTTTTGATAAATATCTTCCATGTGAAAGATAATATACTATTGCAGCAACGTGCGCACAACATCCAACAGTGCGGTTACCATTGGGACAATCGCAACAATATCTGAGGATACTGGAATAACCAATACCATTTGGTTTATATTCAACGAAGCATTTGTATTGTTTTTTATTTACATGTCTTGATTGAACTTCGAATTTAAGAATATTTTTATGTTCTATGGAATATCCTAGTTTCAAATTATTATCTGAATCTAACATTTCTGCTAGGTATGATATGGTCTATTTAAGTTGATATGATCCTGTAAAAAAAATTTTCAAATCTTTTTCTGTTAATTCAGGAAAATCTGGTAAATCAGTCGAAGTTATGATCTGAAATGGTAATTTACGACGACACCATCTTTTTTCTGCCACTAATTCTGCTAGTGTGTTTTCAATATTCCTTCTCGATTGCATTGTATTAAATATTTCATCTTGAATGTCATGATCAGAATCTAAGCGTTTGCCAAATAAATTATTTAAATAGCAAGCAATTCTGCAATACAATCCAGTATCCTTCACCATTTTATTGTCAAGTTTGTGATTTAATAATCTAAATTTTTTTTTTCAATTCCATGTACTGCTTCAACAGCCCACCTTATTTTTGTTACGAATCGTGTTTCATTTGATTCTTGTGCTGAAAATTGTGATTTTGAACCTTTGAGTTCAGGCATCAGAACAATATAACCCATATCTTCCAATTTCTTTTCAATATCTCGAAAGCCTCTGTCTAGAACAAAAATATCGCCTTTGCGGAGCAATTTCTGTAAAATTACTGGCATTGTTTCAAATATTTTCATTGAAATTGCAGCATCATTCATGTTAGCGAGAGAGGTCCTAACTGGTCAACAACATAGCCATTTGTTGAATATATTGTAAAGGGTTTATTGAGAGGAACTTTTTTTTGACCTGAATAGGATTTTCTCTGATACTCATTATAAGAGCTTTTCTCATGCCTTATATAAGTTCCATCACAAATCAAAATAAGTTGGTTGCCTGGATATAATTTTTTCGTCATTTGAGAAATTTGGTTTTCAATCAAGTCATTTCTGTCTGCATTTTTTAATCCAAAATAATTTGGTAACACGTCTTTTTCAAAAGATGATAAGACTGAATGACAAAAACGAGATACTTGTTCGCTCTCGATATCAAATATTGAAGAAATAACTTAATTAGAGTTCCCTGTACGCATTTTAAATAATACTACGATGGCTTGAATCACTGTTCTTGCACAGGAATCGTTAAGAGAAGTGAGTTGTAATTTAAGTTGGATGATCTGTGCCCAAGATAATCCTGTAAACACTTTTAATTTTTTTTCTGGCATAACAAACTCGGCTACTTTATTTAATAACCTTTCATCTGTTTTTACAGATATTGTACTTAGTATTTTTGATAATTCATTAACATCTAATGTACTACTGGTGGAAAAAATCTTCATTTTATTCAATTCATCTTCATAAAATATTTTTTTAATTATATGATCAGAACAGCATCTATTGCCATTTGGAATAAATAAGTTAATTTTACTAAAAACTTGAATTCTTGCTTCAAAAGGCACTAACATTATATTTGTGCGTTTATTCTATCCACAAATAAAACAATACTTATGTGTTGCAATCGTTCTTTGCATTTGTAATTCTATGAATTCTGGTTCTTCTTTTTCATCAACTTTGTACGACGAATCTGTATTTGTCTGAGATGATGAACTGATACTTATTTCAGATAATGATTCCGAAATATTAGATTTTTGAGAGAAAACATTTTCTGCAGTATCATCAGATATTTCAATTTTAGAGCTTGACATTTTTTTTACCACTTGCTTTCTACACGGATCACACATTACATCATTAATGAAAATATCTTCTCTGTCAGATACTACTTTTGCATATTCCAGTTCTGTTTCGCATTGAATTTCTTTTTTTCGACCACTTATTTTTCTTAAATAAATATTGCATATAGAACATTTTCGATCATCATATTTCATTTTTTTGTTAGCATTTCCTTCGCTATTAGATGCCATGTCTACTATTATCCACCAAAAAAATCACTTCTGAAACAATAAAAAATAAACAAATGTTTTTAATAATCTAAATAATTTTCATATCTATATAAATTTCATTATCCTTTGTTAAAAACTTGTTAATTGTTTTAACAAACTATTTAAAACAGTTATCATGAATAAATATAAAAATTAATAAAGTCGCTAAGTACTTCAAAGATCCTAATTTTAACTTGGAGTTTTAGTTTTCAATCACACAAATATTATATAATATTTTATGATAAAGCTTAACCGCTCAAAGCTTCTCAGAGTAATTATCAATCATTCCACCGAAATCATGCAACACACATGAATAAAGCTATATGGGTAATTCTTTCATACTTTTAAAAATCATGTTACTGCGTCATTTCTCCTAAATATGAGATAGCACATCTTGTTAGCAAATGTTCACTGATTTATTGAGTTATTAGAAACTAATTTTGTTATATTTTTGATGATAATTAGACGTGTCATTTTATGGCGGATGGGGAAAAGAGGTTTTTTTTTTGAAATTTAAATGTTACCAGGCCATGTAAAATGATAAATTACCGCTATAAAAAAAATGACTACTGCTTTTTTTATTTGAAATTCACACCAAAGCTTTATCTATACACATACTTTTGGAAAATCAAGAGCATGGGTGTGTGCCTGTTAACAAAAGTACTTTCTGAAAGGTTATTAAAATGTTACCAAAAATTTATATATTTTACTTTTTTCTGGAAAATACGATGCTGTAAAAAAGACTATTCAGCGGTGACATTTTAAACTACATCAAAAGGTAATATTTAGAATCACAAAGAGAAATTTTTTTATTAGGAACGTGTGCCTAGTGTAGATAAAGTTCTTTGTTCGTTTGAAATTATACTTAAAAAACGTGACTCACTTTTGAAAATAGGTTTTTATCCACTAATATGAAAACCTAAGCTTTGATTCATCTTTTCTCTGTTGTGAACTTTGTAATTTACTATTTTATAATACTCAATGTAATCTTTAAGTTGCTTTTGAAGTATTATTTCGAGTATTCTGGAAATCATTAAATTTTTCCCGGCTATTAAATTTTCCAAATTTACATCGATTACCTAGTTTCTATCAATGTTTTAATTCTAAAGAGTTTAAACTTTAAAAAGCTCAGTTTTAGTATGTATTTAATAGCTTACACCTAGAACGTTGAGTTGAATCATCACTGAAATTTCTAGATTTTAAATTTAAAATTTTTAGATTTAATGTTTATTAAATAAACTAAAATATTTGGTTAAAAGGAATATAAGTATTTTTATTCGAAAACATAAACTACACAAATCTATGTCAAATTTCATACCCTAAGATTGACAATTTTAGCAAAAATAAATTGATATTCCACTCACTTATGATTTGTAATCAGGAATCCCAAAAGCCATTGGGTAACTAATATCACTCAATTTTAATACCCGAATCGCCAAAAATGAATTTTCCAAAAAAATTGCCATTTCTGGCATATTTTATTTATTACAAAAAATTTTGTAATTATTAATGTAAATTGCGTATTTAAATATTTTCTGTAACATATTAAACATGTAAAAATGAAAAAGCTCAATGGAAAATGATCTATTATAGCCCAAAATACTTAAAAACTGATCTGAGATAGGTAAAATATTATACCTGGGTGTGATAATAATGAATATATTTAAATGTCTTATATTAAAAAAAGCTATCTTCAAAAGTGAGTAATGCGATTTTTTCTTTTATTATCATTTTAATATATCAACATTTTAAAAAAATAAATTTGATACATGTGTCTTCAATTTTTTTTAATTTATTGAAAGTAAATTTTAACACTATGAAAAATTTACTCGAAAATCTGTCTTTTGATGTTTGTTAAAAAGACTACCCTTAAAAGTGAGTAACACGATTTTTTTCTTTCATTATAATACGTCAACATTCAGAGAAAATTAGTTTTACACGTGTGCCTGTATTTTTTTTTTTTTAATTTGTTGCAGGTGAAATTTTAACATTATGAAAGATTTACCCATATACAAAAGGTTACAAATAAAATAAAAACAAATTGATAAAACAAAAAGCTTTAACTTTCACATAATCTCAAGATTTAATATCTGAATGTCAAATCTATGTTTCAAGCGTATACTTGCAAATAGAAAAATATTTTTAAAAATATATTGTTCTTCAATTTTTAAATTTAAAAAAGATACAACAAATCTACACAAAAATCTAAAAAATTATCATATTTATATAAATAAATAATTTCATTATCCTTTGTTATTATTATTATAAAATGTAAAATGATATTGTAAAAAACTGCTATTAAGAATCAAAGAAAATTAGAAAATAACCATTTTGTAAACTACTATCAAAAACTTGTTAATTGTTTTAACAAACTATTTAAAACATTCATCATGAATAAATATAAAAATTAATAAAGTCGCTAAGTACTTCAAAGATCCTAATTTTAACTTGGAGTTTTAGTTTTTAATCACACAAATATTATATAATTTTTTATGATGAAGCTTAACCGCTCAAAGCTTCTCAGAGTAATTATCAATCATTCCACTGAAATCATGTAACACACATGAATTAAGCTATATACAAAAAGTTACAAATAAAATAAAAACAAATTGATAAAACAAAAAGCTTTAACATTCACATAATCTTAAGATTTAATATCTAAATGTCAAATCTATGTTTCAAGCGTATTGTTACGGATTCTTTATCCTATAAAATGAAAAAGAATTAATATCAGCAATATACAAAGAATGCGACGAATACACGTTCCAACAAGTAAAGACAGAAAACGCTGACCGTCATACTAACAAGTTATAACCTGCCTGGAAACAACGAAAAGCGTTGAGTACCATAGAAAAAGAGCTGACCACTCAGCAACAGGTTAAGACCAGAACGAAAAGTCACTGACGGACTGATCAGCAAATTCCAATCAATAACGAATATTCTAGAAGGATAGGCACGTGGAAACAACAAATTGGCGAGTATAAATACAGCCGGACATCCCACGAGGAGTCAGTCAGTAGACCATCAATAGAGAGATGTAGAGAGAGTAAGCAACCAACCTTTAGCCACGAACGACGGGAGTACGCCCGATTGGAGCAAGCAGCAAGGAACGTATTAGGCGACGAATTAATAATAAGACATATCTCTCTCGACGAAAGTATTAATAAACTTATATTCATATCATAACTACTGAGTATTTATTTAATTCTTCACGCCAAGTCCAGAAAAGGTCGTTTTTACGTTGATACAGGTGCTAACGTAATTATTATAAAGAAAAGCACAATATCAAATAATATGTATATAAATCCACATAAGATTGTTTCAATAAACGGTGTCATTCCAGGTGAATGTATGTCATTAGGACAGGTGAATCTATTTCTGAATAAAACATTATTTGAAGTACAAGTAGTCCCAGATGATTTCCTAATAGATACAGATGGATTAATAGGTTGGGATATGATCAATAAATATAAAGGACAAGTTAATGCCGCTCGTAAATGCCTAGAATTAAATAGCAATATATTACCAGTTATTGAAGAAGAATGTTTTATTACCACTCCTCGCACAAGACAAATTAATTATGCACGTGTCAAAGATATCAGTGAAGATATAGAATTCGTACCGCTCCAAGATATATGATCGGGCATCTTAGTTGGCGATTTCGTAGCCAATTATAATGAAGGCGAAGCATATGCCATGTGTATTAAAAAGGGGCCGAACCATCCGTCTTTGTCTAATAGCGTTTTTCATTATTTATGTAAACACTATCCGGTATAACAAGAAAAAAATAGCAGCCCCCGCTAGATATTAGTATAATTAGTAAATTTTGTAATAACAACCAAATTTTTTACCGCATAGTTTTTGACTAATTAGAGACCTACTAGCAATCTAGAATATAACCTATCTTTTTTTGGTAGGTCTCTAATTATTCAAAAACTACGCAGTGAAAAAATTTGGTTGTTATTACAAACTTTACTTATTATACTAATATCTAGCGGGGGCTGCTATTTTTTTCTTGTTATACCGGTTAGTGTTTACATAAATGATGAAAAACGCTATTAGACAAAGACAGATAGTTCGGCCCCTTCTTAATACTAATGACAGCGCGGTAGAAGTAAAACCGCTAGAAGTTAAGTCAGATGTATGCAAGGTCATGAATATTATAAATAAAGAAGAAAAAATGATCGAAATAAATAATAATAAAAGAATAAATAATAATAAAGCGAATAAGAGGATGTTACGTGCACAAAAATGAAACATATCAAGCGAGGAAAAAGAGAATAAAGCAGCAAAGATACTTAACCAAACTGAATCTAAAATATCAAGGCATTTAAATATAGAAAAAATAGAAAATATTAACAAACTAATCAAAGAAAAACCAATTATAATTGGGTCACCTGGAGAAAAACTAAGAAAAACACATTTAGTAAAGCATAAAAACGAGTTAATTACAGAAGTACCAATAAAAACCACAAGATTTAGACACCAACGTATAGAAGAACATTTGGAATCGAGAGGTACTAAGCCATCGGAGAACCCGTATTCCTCGTTTATGTGGATAGTGACAAAACCACCAAGAGTTAATCTAATACCATCCAATTATAAATCAAAGTGTTATTATGATCAAAAGCAAAATATTAAACACCTCAGAGAAGGAGAAATGGTTTACTTAATGAAGAAGCCGAAACATCAGAAAACGAATAAAGAATATGGATAATAACTATAAAATTCTATAAATAATAAATAAATTTAGTAAAATAAAATTTTTACGCGGCCCTCAGACGCCGACTATCGTAAAATATTAAATAAATATAATAACAATCAAAGAAACAGTAAGATAAATTTTTTCCACGGCCCTCAGACGCCGACGATAGTCTCAAATATAAATTAGTAACTACAAAGTAACTATAGATATAATTATTAATAGAATCATATATATATAAAAAATTTAGTAATCAAAAAATATTAAATAAAACAACAAACATACTTATAATAATAACATACAAATAAATTAATAGACAAGTTACTTGAAAAAAAAAAACCTTAACGGCAGGCTGGAGTAGAACCTGATACCGACCGAGTAACAATTAAGTTGTTTGTTATTTACTCAAGTGTTAATCGGTGTATCTTCAAAATAAAGGTTGATCGCAATAGATATTATTATTATGAATATCTATGCACAAGAAAAAAAATCTACCGATTTGTTTTTGAGAAAAGTAAGGAACGCCGAAGTAAAAGATTATGTTTATAATATTTTCGCGTTCCTTACTTTTCTCAAAAACAAAGCGATAGATTTTTTTTTCTTGTGCATAAATATTTGTAATAATAATATCTATTGCGCTTAACCTTCAATTTGCAGATACACCGATTAATACTTGAGTAAATAACAAAAATGCCAATTAGACAAGGACAGCGAATCCGGCCTGCTCTTAAAATGTATTATAAGAGAATTTAATTAAATAAATAATAAGATAATAGATATTATTACAATCAGCAATTCTAGAAGAAATAAAGAGAATAAAAGAAATGAGATATAGAATTAGTTCGTTTATTCAAGAATTCACTTATATCAAAGTAAATTTAACATACAAATTATGATTATATAAAGACATCTAATATGGCTATACTTAACTATTAAATATCCTTCTCCTTGCATTACTAAAAAAAAAAGAAAAGAAAAGTAATACACGGAATAGTATAAGATAAACCATACATCAGGGAAACAGAAATATTCCTGGTCAACTTACAGAAAACAGTAGAAGAAGAAATTAAGAAAAATAATAAAATCATCAAGAGATAATAAAAGAGAAGAATAAAGAATAAAAGAGAAAGAGAACAAAAGGAATAAAGAGCGCACACATATAATTAAGAAGAAAACTCAATTCCAAAGCACAAATCTCACAATAATCGATGGAGCAGAAATCAAATCTTAAAATAAAACAAACCTAAACAAAAAAGTTTTATATAGATTGAACAATATTCGCAAAATATACATATATATGTCGAGAAAAAGTAAAGAAAATTGATTTAATAATTATATTAAATAAAGAATATTCCCGCGATTAATTAAATAAGGGATAGATTATTACATAAGTAAATAAAGAACTAAGACTTAAATTATTAAAATAGCAAATATAAAATAATCCCTCCCTCGAAAGCATTGAAATAAATAAAAGAAAATTATAAGCACACTAATGCTTAACTATTGTCAGGAAAATTCCTGATACAAGTATTCGAGAAATAATTCTCAGGTTGCATACGTGCTATCTGATGAATGCCCATGGCAAAGAGGATCCACAAGTGGAATCCCAAAATTTTTCTAAGAAATGGCACCATACACTAAGAGTATATGATATGTCCGCCATAATTCATAATAAAAAGTTAAGAAATTATCGAACCAGGAACGCAAAAAAAAATATGCGTCAAAAAAAAAAAGAGTTTAGTGGAGTAGTGGCTAAGGCGCGTGACTCGTATTCCCGTTGGCACGGGATCGATTCCCCGTCTGGTCGCTTTTTTGCTGACTCTGCCGTGGGCTGACACCACGTTAAATAATACGTCAAACTGTGTTGTATTAAACTGAATTTTTCTATGTGTTAAAAAGGGCAGTAATGCCCGTGAAGAAAAAAATTTTACCTGGAACCAAACAAAAAAAGAGAATAAAATTTTAATTAGTCAAGGGACGGATTATTATAAATTATAAACAAAATTATAATAAAAACCTTATCAAAATTGGTTACGGGAATAATATTAATAATAACATTGACAAAAGTAATAATAATTATAGTGATGACAAAATATATATGTATATGCATGCGTCTAAGAAATAAAAGTAAAAGGAAAGAAGTATAGACAAATAAAACAAGAAAAAGATGAAGAAATAAATATATATAGAGATAAAAACAACACACAATGCAAGAAGAAGGAACAAATAACTATATAATTATAGAAGAAAGGGAGTTAAGTGAAAACTTGCATAAACGTAAAGAAGTCTTAAAACACGTGCATTAAATATTAACAAAAAAAAAATATATTCAAATACAAAATTATCTAGAAATGCTGATTAAATGCATATAAATATAGATATGCTCGAAATTATCAAAAATATATCTATACATTATAACCAATATTCAACGGTAATAATTTAAATAAATTATCTAGAGTCTATAAAATAATTATATCCGAAGCTTAATAACAATATACAGTAATTATTCAAATAAATAACTAACAACAGCAAAACAGAAATGTTTAAACTTATAAAATAAAAATATAGAAAGGATAAAAATATATAAAAACGAAAATAAGTATCAAACTATTAGATGGCTCACATATACACTAATACACGTACCACGATACTCATGCACATACTAATACGCGCGCCACGCTTCTATAGCACCAACACTTTGCAGTCAAATTCACACGCACGTGATCATATACGATTCACAGTGAAAAGAATACCAACACTTTGCAGTCAAATTCACACGTACGTAATCATATACGATTCACAGTGAAAAGAATACAAACACTTTGCAGTCAAATTCACACGTACGTAATCACGTATGCACCTACACAGCCTGAAGACTTCAAGCAGTAAGAGCCCCCACCGCTAGCGATCAAGCACTCAGACGCATACAGAATTAATAGGTATACGAACTGTATAACAGTGTGCGCAACGAATTGCAGCACAAAGAGGAATAAAGCACGTGTAGCATAGGCACGAACATAAGAGTACATAGACGGGCCACTCACAAAAAAAAGAGAGAATTATAATTAATTAAACAATAATAATAAACAAAGATGATTAATTATTTATTATATAATATACATAAATAAACACTATAATATCACTTAATATTGTTAAACATAATTGATTGAACAATAAATAAGAATAAACTCACATACCTATATCAGGACAAGAATAGGAAAATCATTAATAATAATTATAAAATTATTATATAATCATTAATAAACATACATAAACGTTATAATAATCATATAGTCACTTAATATTATTAAATATAAATAATTAAACAATAAATAATGACTATATATACAATAAAATTGAGAATTAACGCATGACCCTATTTCGGGACACACCATGTTACAGTTTCGGGACAGATATACAAACTATATTGTAATATCGAGACACATGAGAAAATCATTATTAACCTTAAAAGGGATAAATTAGATATAGTTTAATAATGTAAAGAGTAATTATAACCTCTAATTATTAATAAACAAGTTATATGTAAGAAAAAAATACGATATAATAAAATTTGAATATTATATTATAATAACAGGACATTTATGGAAAAAACCATAAAACTAATAAAATAAACATGTTTAAATAGAAAAAGATTTTTAAATAAAGTGCATATAATAAACTGAACTTATTGATCATAAATAAGCATGAAACATACAGTCACCTTATAACAAGGTAAAAAGTAGATAAGATTCCTGCCTAACATGTTGCAGGCATACAGGGATTAATAAGCCAAGAAAAATTAAGATTATAACAATAATAACTGACTTAAAATTTGCATTAAAAATTGGAAGCCTCCAGCTATTGGGGGGCCCCTTTGTAATTAATTGTTAAAGAATATTTTCAGGTACCAGTACAGTTTCTGAGGAATATATATAATCAAAAAGGATGAAAATCGTATCCAGAGAAGTAAAGAATAATCATATTCAAAAGCAATTAATCTAACGACGAATGCAAAGAAAACATGAACAAAACATTTTCTTTTAAAAACATAATCTTATGTAAATTTTAATGTACACAAAGAGAGAGATATATAGTCAGAATAGAAATGTATTTGATAGGTACACAACACTACTCTATATAAACCAATGTAACACATATAATTAGGCAAGCATAAATAAATTTCATTGAATTATATAGAGCCTTAGGTAAAACAAAAAATAAATTTTTTTAAGTACTAATCGTCGAGGGCGCCGATACCACGGCCTCAGACGTGTTACGGATTCTATATCCTATAAAATGAAAAAAAATTAATATCAGCAATATACAAAGAATGCGACGAATACACGTTCCAACAAGTGAAGACAGAAAACGCTGACCGTCATACTAACAAGTTATAACCTGCCTGGAAACAACGAAAAGCGTTGAGTACCATAGAAAAAGAGCTGACCACTCAGCAACAGGTTAAGACCAGAACGAAAAGTCACTGACGGACTGACCAGCAAATTCCAATCAATAACGAATATTCTAGAAGGATAGGCACGTGGAAACAACAAATTGGCGAGTATAAATACAGCCGGACATCCCACGAGGAGTCAGTCAGTAGACCATCAATAGAGAGATGTAGAGAGAGTAAGCAACCAACCTTTAGCCACGAACGACGGGAGTACGCCCGCTTGGAGCAAGCAGCAAGGAACGTATTAGGCGACGAATTGATAATAGGACATATCTCTCTCAACGGAAGTATTAATAAACTTATATTCATATCATAACTACTGAGTATTTATTTAATTCTTCACGCAAACTGACTGCTTGGGTTTACCAAGATTAGTCGTGATACAAAAGTTACCCACCATCTTATAATTAAATATAAATATACATGTACGTAAAAACGTAACAGTATACTTGCAAATAGAAAAATATTTTTAAAAATATATTGTTTTTCAATTTTTAAATCTAAAAAAGATAGAACAAATCTACACAAAAATCTAAATAATTATCATATGCATATAAATAAATAATTTCATTATCCTTTGTTATTATTATTATAAAATGTAAAATGATATTGTAAAAAACTGCTATTAAGAATCAAAGAAAATTAGAAAATTACCATTTTGTAAACTACTATCAAAAACTTGTTAATTGTTTTAACAAACTATTTAAAACATTCATCATGAATAAATATAAAAATTAATAAAGTCGCTAAGTACTTCAAAGATCCTAATTTTAACTTAGAGTTTTAGTTTTCAATCACACAAATATTATATAATTTTTTATGATACAGCTTAACCGCTCAAAGCTTCTCAGAGTAATTATCAATCATTCCTCCGAAATCATGCAACACACATGAATAAAGCTATATACAAAAAGTTACAAATAAAATAAAAACAAATTGATAAAACAAAAAGCTTTAACTTTTACATAATCTCAACATTTAATATCTGAATGTCAAATCTATGTTTCAAGCGTATACTTGCAAATAGAAAAATATTTTTAAAAATATATTGTTTTTCAATTTTTAAATCTAAAAAAGATAGAACAAATCTACACAAAAATCTAAGAAATTATCATATTTATATAAATAAATAATTTCATTATCCTTTGTTATTATTATTATAAAAGTAAAATGATATTGTAAAAAACCGCTATTAACGGTAGGCCGGAGTAGAATCTGATACCGACCGAGTAACAATTGAGTTGTTTGTTATTTACTCAAGTTTTAATCAGTGTATCTTCAAATTAAAGGTCGAGCGCAATAGATATTATTATTATGAACATCTATGCACAAGAAAAAAAATATCTACCGGTTTGTTTTTGAGAAAAGTAAGTAACGCCAAAGTAAAAGTTTATGTTTATAATATTTTCGCGTTACTTACTTTTCTCAAAAACAAACCAGTAGATATTTTTTTTCTTGTGCATAGATGTTCATAATAATAATATCTATTGCGCTCGACCTTTAATTTGAAGATACACCGTTTAAAACTTGAGTAAATAACAAAAATGCCAATTAGACAAGGACAGCGAATCCGGCCTGCTCTTAAGAATCAAAGAAAATTAGAAAATTACCAATTTGTAAACTACTATCAAAAACTTGTTAATTGTTTTAACAAACTATTTAAAACATTCATCATGAATAAATATAAAAATTAATGATATCGCTAAGTACTTCAAAGATCCCAATTTTAACTTGGAGTTTTAGTTTTCAATCACACAAATATTATATAATTTTTCATAATAAAGCTTGACCGCTCAAAGCTTCTCAGAGTAATTATCAATCATTCCTCCGAAATCATGCAACACACATGAATAAAGCTATATACAAAAAGTTACAAATAAAATAAAAACAAATTGATAAAACAAAAAGCTTTAACTTTCACATAATCTCAACATTTAATATCTGAATGTCAAATCTATGTTTCAAGCGTATACTTGCAAATAGAAAAATATTTTTAAAAATATATTGTTTTTCAATTTTTAAATCTAAAAAAGATAGAACAAATCTACACAAAAATCTAAATAATTATCATATGCATATAAATAAATAATTTCATTATCCTTTGTTATTATTATTATAAAATGTAAAATGATATTGTAAAAAACTGCTATTAAGAATCAAAGAAAATTAGAAAATTACTATTTTGTAAACTACTATCAAAAACTTGTTAATTGTTTTAACAAACTATTTAAAACATTCATCATGAATAAACATAAAAATTAATAAAGTCGCTAAGTACTTCAAAGATCCCAATTTTAACTTGGAGTTTTAGTTTTCAATCACACAAATATTATATAATTTTTTATGATAAAGCTTATCCGTTTAAAGCTTCTCAGAGTAATTATCAATCATTCCACCGAAATCATGCAACACACATGAATAAAGCTATATACAAAAGGTTACAAATAAAGTAAAAACAAATTGATAAAACAAAAGCTTTAACTTTCACATAATCTCAAGATTTAATATCTTAATGTTAAATCTATGTTTCAAGCGTATACTTGCAAAGAGAAAAATATTTTTAAAAATATATTGTTCTTCAATTTTTAAATCTAAAAAAGATAGAACAAATCTACACAAAAATCTAAAAAATTATCATATTTATATAAATAAATAATTTCATTATCCTTTGTTATTATTATTATAAAATGTAAAATGATATTGTAAAAAACTGCTATTAAGAATCAAAGAAAATTAGAAAATTACCATTTTGTAAACTACTATCAAAAACTTGTTAATTGTTTTAACAAACTATTTAAAACATTCATCATGAATAAATATAAAAATTAATAAAGTTGCTAAGTACTTCAAAGATCCCAATTTTAACTTGGAGTTTTAGTTTTTAATCACACAAATATTATATAATTTTTTATAATAAAGCTTAACCGCTCAAAGCTTCTCAGAGTAATTATCAATCATTCCACCGAAATCATGCAACACACATGAATAAAGCTATATACAAAAGGTTACAAATAAAATAAAAACAAACTGGTAAAACAAAAAGCTTTAACTTTCACATATTCTCAAGATTTAATATCTGAATGTCAAATCTATGTTTTAAGCGTATACTTGCAAATAGAAAAATATTTTTAAAAATATATTGTTCTTTAATTCTTAAATCTAAAAAAGATAAAACAAATCTACACAAAAATCTAAAAAATTATCATATTTATATAAATAAATAATTTCATTATCCTTTGTTATTATTATTATAAAATGTAATATAAAATTGTAAAAAACTACTATTAGAATTACATTAGCAAATTACCACTTTGTAAACTTACTGTCAAAAACTTGTTAATTGTTTTAATAAACTATTTAAAGCAATAATATAAGAGACAAGAGCAAAAACAAAACAGGACTCTTCATAGCTTTTGTATTGACATTCTGACTTATAAAATATATATATATATATATATATATATATATATATATATATATATATATATATATATATATATGTATAACCTTATATCCAGGTACGCTGCTAATAAATATTATAATTTAACACTTTTGGATCAAAATAATATGAAGATACTACAAAAAGTGCACAGAAACTTGTGGCATACAATCTTTGCAGTTACTCACTTTATTATTCATTACATATAAATAAAGAAATTCATATGGAAATATAAGTTTGAATTTGTAAACGTAACACCATTAACGATTGTATCATCTGTCCTGTGGGCACTTACTCTATAGTACACATATATACACACACACATACTCCCTAGTAACGTATGGGTATACACCCAGGGGGGCTACTCTAGAAAATTGCACAACTCTGTATCACAGAGACAGAAGATATGAAATCAATGTGCTGAACAAAGATAGCATATATCGATATACTAAGTTTATCGCTTCGGAGCAACCCTCCAGTAGTACGCGTGTAAGTACATTCACACTAGTAAACATATATAAGTGCCACGCGCAACTAGTGGTGCGCAGAACTAGCGCCGAATCGTGTGCTCTGGTCGCAGTGTACAAAGTCCGTCACTGTGTTCGCAACCTTTAGAAAGATAAGTTTTCTATCTTCTGATTCCAAGGTGACTGTATCGCTTATTGAATAAACCAAGCCTACAAATCTATTTTCTAGTGGTTCTTATTTCTTCCTCGACTACCATCTCCGAGCACGAAGAATCCGAAGTTCTATTTCTTATCATGATAGAGACGAAGACAGAACGAGGTTTAAGTATCAATTGTTACTTGAGTTGGGTCTATGAATTCGAGCCATAGATCCAAAATTAGGCTTGAACTCATAGTCATGTCTTGAGTATTAAGTATCACTTAAAATTAAAGTATTGTTACTTGAGTATCAGCTGTTACTTCAATTAAGTGTTAAATTGAGTGTTGTTTGAAGTAACAGTTGATGCTCAAGTCACGATACTTAAGTTTTAAGTCATACTTAATACTCAAGTTACGACTATGAATTTGAGCCTTACAGTCGATGTGTGTGCTCAAACTCAAACCTCATTCTGTTTTTGTTTCTCTCACAATGAAACCTCATTCTGTCTTTGTCTGCTTGAGTTTGAGCATCGACTATAAATTCAGGCTAATTTTCAATGAGATCACTTAGATAAACAAAAACTATGACTCGCATTTAGAAATGTAACTTGAGTATCGGTTGTTACTTCAACCTTATTCTGTCTTTTTCTCTCTTATGATAAGAAAAAAAGACATTTAAATACGTTTATTGATTCGAACCTATGTATATAAGATTAACCTAAATATATATATATATATATATATATATATATATATATATATATATATTCATCGAAAAAATGAAAAACAGAAAGTAAAATATAATTCCGACCCCTCAGAATATACTGCAACCTGATCATAACGTCAAACAATTGTAGAAATCAGATTGTTCGACAATATTTGAACGTATTATATTAAAAACCTTGATTAAACTGATACCACAATGACAAGCAGAAAAAATTACACATAAAATCGTTATTTCAGCTTTCAACTTTTAGCACGAACCATAAAAAAATCGAGAAAATATCGGTTTTTCTCGATAATCAGGGTTGCAAACTACTTTTTCTTGAAAGTAATAGCACGATTATAACGAGCAAAAAACAAATACGCAAAAAAAAGTCATTCAAGCTCTAAACTTATAACATAACCTATAAAAAATATGAAAAAGTGCAAAAAAGTTGATTTTTTGCAAAAAATAAGGGTCAAATGCCTTTTATCCTTAAAACTAATAGTACCGTCTTAAAGAGGGGAATAAAATACACCAAAAATCTTTGTTTGGATTCTTAGATTGTAACATAACCTATAGGAAATACGAAAAAAGTGCAAAAATATCGGTTTTTTGAGAAAATCAAGGTGGCGCACCATTTTTTTTTTTTAGCTAATATAACCATCGTTAATAAGGGGTAAAAATATGTTTAAAAAATCAATTTCAAATCTGGCACCTTAATAGCGAGGGTGTGAAAATAACGAATTAAATCTTAAATATAAATTTTAAGGTTGATATTTAAGGTTATGTAATCTGCAAAAATTTTTGGTTAATTGCCATACAATAACCTACCCATATATTTTTGTGCGAGTCTTCCATGTAAAGGGACGTCAAAATAAAATAAAGTCGAAAAAACACTTATTCTGACTTTACTGCGCATGCGCAAGGGTTAGGGGGCTGAAAATTGGTGTGTGGGAGTTTTTTTTCAACCTTCGTCAAATGGTACATGAGCCATGAGGATTCTAAGAGGGGGCAATTTCACTATGGTAACCCGCCTATAGCCTTTAATAAGTTATTCTTCATTGTTACTGCTACCGGTACGGAGTTGGTGGTTATCCAACTCCTCGCGGACCTGCAATAATAAATGAATTAAAGAACATTAGAACACAAGTATTTAGTTTAAAGTTGAACTTTATTTAAAGGGAGTTGGCCAAAGAGTGCCGTACAATGATTCGGCTTCGATCTGCTTACGCGTCGATCAAGCCGCCGCAGCCGCAATTCTCTCCTACCGCTAAGTAGAAGGAATACATTTATATATCTTCTACATGATACTATTACAGGTGCGCTTGGATGTGTGCTAGCGTACGTCACTTTATAGGCGTGTATCGACGCACATCTAAGCGCGTAGATATATTCTTATTAATTTCCATCTTGCGCGCTGGTATAACTTCTTATTGCTACGCCGCACCGACGCACAAGATAGAGATAGACTTTTAACGCAATGATTTGAATTCAAAAGAGAATAAGTTTATTGCTAATTATCTATTATTTTATTCTTTTTTCTAACTTATTCTTTCTCAAATTCTCTTTCTTTTCTTTATATTATAAATATAATATAAGTGAGGTCACAATTTGCCCCCCAAAAAAAAACTTTTGACTACTTTCACATATAACTATTAAATATCTTATTTTCATTAAAGTTTTCAGAAAAGGAAATGCTTATTAGTTGCATTCATGCGCGCGACTTTTAAATTTACATAATTTTTCTTTTCTTTTCTATTTAAAAATTTTTATTTTTACATTTCCTTTTCACTTTTAACTTATAACTTTTAATATGCATCTCATTGTACGCGTATTTGCCCCCCAAAATAAAATAATTTGCACTATATCGTAATACTTTAATTAATAAATACATTTCTCTATTGGTCACAGAAAATCACTGTGCAATTTATTTTATTCTTTACACCATTGTACAATGAGTATCTCCCTTTGATAATTAAGTTTATAATATTTATACATTTTACGCTACCTTATAATTTCTTAAAACTACATTAATATTAAAAAAAATTTATAATTAAACTAATGATCTGTTGATCTTCGTTGATTCAGGTTCTTCTTTCACCTATACGTATTTATCCCATATATTAAGGGGTCCTTCTTCATTCTTGAGTATGCAGCTTCTATGATGCTTTCCCACTTTTTTATAATTAATGCATGTAAGCATTTCCTTGTTTCTTTTGAACTGGAGTTCTTTATTGATGATTTATCTTTCTTTTTTGGTCTTTTGTGGCCATAATCTTTTGTTAATGTTTCATTTAAGTTTTCATATTTGTTTTTGAGGTTTTATAATTTCATTTTTTATTTTAATTTTATTTTCATTCATGCACAACCTAGGTTTATTGGAATTGTTTCTTAATTTATATTTTAATACTTTCTTAAATAAGTTTATATCAATATTTTTTATCCAATGCTTGTGTGATGGTAAGTAGACAGATGCATTTTTTTTTCTTTAATTTTTGTTTTATATAAAAAAAGTTAATTACATAGAGGATATTGTCATCCTCTATATAATTAACTTTTTTCATATGATGATAAATAATGTTAAAATATCGATATGTATATTTATATATGAACGGAGAATGTGTGTGTGTGTGTGTGTGTGTGTGCGTTTGTGAGTGTGCGTGTATGTGTGTGCGCGTGTGCGTGTATGTGTCCATGTGTGAGCTTTCGTGTGAGTGTACGTGTGTTCATTTATCATTTTGTTATTTATGTCTAAAGATTCTAGGTACAACTTTAAATATATACATATTTATATATAGAGTGAAGAAAACGTATGGAAACCTCTGGAAATTTTGCGACTTTTATAGTTAAACAAAACAAACAAAAGCCATACCCTGGATAATTTTAAACGAGGAATCCGATGGTGACTTTGGTTTTGACCTTGAACCTCATTTCCAAGGTTATTTCAAGGTCAACCTTATTTTTTTAAATAGGAACCCCTACTTTTCATACTGTAATCGAAAAGAGCGGGAAATTCCACGTCCAGGTATGTGTTTAGGTATGAGGTTAACGCAACCTCTAGAGGTCAAATAGAGGTCAAAGTATGACTTCTTAAAAATCTCTCTAGTTTAGTGGTAAAACAAAACAAACAAAAGACATAACCTAAGTAACTTTGAACAAAGAATCCGATGATAACCTTGGATTTGACCTTGAATCACATGTCCAAGGTTATTTCAAGGTCAACCTCATTTTTTTAAATGGGAACCCCTACTTTTTATACTGTAATCGAAAAGAGCGGAAAATTTTACGTCTGAATATGTATTTAGGTATGAGGTTAACGTAACCTCTAGAAGTCAAATAGAGGTCAAAGTATGACTTCTTAAAAATCTCTTTAGTTTAGTGGTAAAACAAAACAAACAAAAGACATACCCTAGGTCACTTTGAACAAGGAATCCGATGGTAACCTTGAATTTGACCCTCAACTTTATTTTCAAGGTTATTTCGGAATCAAGCGAGTTGTTTCAAACGACTATTTTTGGGGTAGTTCTCTTGGCCTACTAATCGAAAATTTTAATTTATTTCTGAGTAATAAATGTTCAAAAATTTCGAAAAAGGATTTTCAAAAATACAAAAACAAGGTTGATTTTTGTTACAAAACGTATAAAAAGCAATTTGAAGATCTTTCATCAATTAATTTTATTTTTGAAAAAAAAAAATTTTTTTAAAACAGGGGGCAACTCTTAAAAATCACGTTTTCTCCTCTTTCATGGGCTGTAAAGTTAAATGTTTATTAAAAATTGGAAATTATTTGAAAGGCATCTGAAAGAAGTGTAAATTTAGAAATAAAATAGAAGTGCTTGTACAAATGTATTTAAAAAAAAAAATTTTTATCATATAGATTTTAAAATCTTATTTGCTCTTGATTTGTACTAATTGTAAGTTGAAACTATATTTTTTTGTTGTCATAGTTTTGCAATTAAAAAGACTCATAAAATAAAAAATTACTTGACCAATAAAAAAAAACAAATAGTGTTTTGTGGTTGAATTAATTCGAGAAATTCGTCAAATATTTCTTAATTCTTCCTTTTCTTGTTGGTTACAATAGCTACATTACATTTTTTTTCAAAACTTTTAAAATGTTTCGTTTGTTAGAAGAGAGCGAATATCTCTTCTAATGATGAGAGGTTGGGGTAATCTGCAAAGGTCGTATACTAATGTTGTTAATCTCTTTAATGCAACATTTCGAAACGGCGATGGTGACACTATTTTGTGCAAATCCACAGTTTTAAAGACCTTAAGACGTTTTGAAGAAACGGGGTCTATTAAAAATCTTACTGTTACTGGAAGACCACAAACAGCAACAAATGAAGAAAAACCTTTGGATGTTTTACAGTCTTTTATGAAAAATCAACATGAATCATCTCCATCAGTAGCTTTGCAACAAGACATCGATGAAAAATCTGTTCTTAAAATTTTAAAGGTAAACAAATTTCCTCTTTCCGACAAATTAAATGGCGAAGTCAATCGTCATAACTTTAGATATTGGTCTGATACAAACCCTGATTGGATGAGAGAATGTCAAACACAATATCCTCAAAAATTAAGGGGACGCTGTATCTCTCTATCCTTTTCTAATTGAAAAATGTAAGTTTTTTGAAAATCTAGTGATTATTGATAGAAATTAAAGGTTGTCCGCTACTTGTTTAGTAAAAAGTAATATTTTCTCTGATGAGGACCAATTAATTTTGTTGCTTTTTTTTCAAGTAAAGTTTGACATACTTACAAAATCCTAAGTAAGGCTAGAGAATACGTTATTTAAGTATGTCAAACTTTACTTGAAAAAAAAGCAATAAAATTAGTTGGTCTTCATCAGAGAAAATATTAATTTTTACTAAACAAGTAGCGGACAACCCTTAATTTCTATCAATAATAACTAGTTTTCCCAAAAATTTACATTTTTTAATTAGAAAAGGATAGAGAGATACAGCGTCCTCTTAAACGTGTGGACAGAAATAGTAGGTGATACAATAATAAGTCCCTTTTTTATCAAAGGAAATTTGAACGTTGAAAGTTATGATTGTTCCAGCTATCCAGGCCTTAAGAGAAGATGATTTTATAAATATATGGTTTCAGTAAGATGGTGCTCCAGCTCATTACGGTGTCAATGTCAGACAATACCTGAATGAGACATTTTTTGAAAGATGGATAGGTAGAAGAGGTACAGTAGAATAGGCTCCAAGATCTTGAGACTTAACACCTTTGGATTATTTTTTGTGGGGGTATTTAAGAGATCGGTCATACAGAAATAATCCAGGAAACCTTGAAGAATTAAGACGTAGAATAGTTCAAGAAATTAATGTCATTTCACGACAGATGATCCAAGATGCAATTAAATCATTTTACAATAAGATTGGTTACTGTAAGGAAGCAAATGGAGAAAAATTCGAATATCTGTTGTAAATTCATTCACGTGAGAGACAAGGGAAACTCACTGTAAAAAAGCACCCTGAAGTGAACAGATTCCTTCTACGTCCACATCATTGTTTCTGGGTAGCGCTAAAAGGAGAATTAGGAATCATGCTATCTTCGGACTTAAATTGTACCCACACGTACCATTTCCCGCTCTTTTCGGATACGACATAAAAATAGGGGTTCAAAAATGAGGTTGACCGTGAAATAACTTTGAAAATGAGGTTCCAAGTGAAATTAGAGGTCACCGTTGGATTCCTAATAGAAAGTTACCTAGGGTATGCCTTTTGTTCGTTTTGTTTTACCACTAAACTAGAGAGATCCTTAAGAAGTCATACTTTGACCTCTAGAGGTTACGTTAACCTCATACCTAAACACATATCCGGACGGGAACTTTTTCATTCTTTTCGATTCCGCTATAAAAAGTAGAAGTTCCCATTTAAAAAAGTGGAGTTGACCTCAAAATAACCTTAAAAAAGAGGTTCAAGGTCAAATCCAAGGTCACCATCGGATACCTCGTAAAAAGTTACTCAAAGAACGACCTTCACCTGATTGAAAAAATTATCAACTTTGGAAATTTCTTAGGTGTATCGTTTATTTTTGGACACGCTGTATATATATATGGGATATTTCACGCCAACTGAGAGAGCAAAAAAATAAAAATTGCTGACACTCTAAGAATATATTCTTGCTGTTACCCAAAATATGTAAAAAAATTTTTAATGATATAGATTGAAATTATCAAGAGCTATAAATCCTTAAAATTTGAAAATTTTTAAGAATTTTTGGAAAACTCCCTAATTTATTATTTTTTTTCTGAAAATTCCGATGCTTTAGAAAGAAATTCATTTAGAATACTTCTTGTTGTAAATAAAGAAGAGAGTTAGTATGATTTTTTAAAGACCTTAATTTTAAAGTTTTCTATTGGTTCTTATATGTATTATATAGTAATTAAAATTAGTCAATGTTCAACACTTCAGAAATTGCTTTTCAAGGGCTTATTTCTTTCTATTTTACATGAACTTTGAAATAAATTTTTGATCATGTAAGTCAGAGCCATCAATAAGGAGTTATGACAGTTTAAAATATATATTTTTATGTATAATTTATTTTCAATATGAAAAATAGATCATAGATGAAAATATGTATTTATATTCAATATGAAAATAAAATCATACATGAAAATATATATTTTAGACTGTCATAACTCCTTATTGATGGCTCTAACTTACATAGTAAAAAATTTATTTCAAAATTCATCTAGAATGAAAGAAAATAAGCCTTTGAAAAGCAATTTCTTAATGAGTAATTTCAATTACTATGTAATACATATAAGAACCAATAGAAAACTTCAAAGTCTGTAAAAAATCATACTAACTCTTCTCTTCATTTACAACAAGAAGTATTCTTATGAATTTCTCTCGAAAACATCAGGATTTTCAGAAAAAAAATCATAAATTTGGAACTTTTCCAAAACTTACAAAAATGTACAAATTTCAAGGATCTATAGCTCTTGATCCTTCCGATCTAAATCCTTGAAAATTTTTTTACATATTTTGGGTAACAAAAGAATATATTCTCAGAGTTTCAGCAATTTTTATTCTTTTGCTCTTCCAGTTGGTGTGAAATGTCCCATATATATATATATATATATATATATATATATATATATATATATATATATATATATATATAAAAATGTATACAAGAGGGCAAGCGTGCTAACTTCCATCTTGCATTTACAACTTTAAAAAAATATCCAAGAATTTGCAATTTTTTAAATAACTTTTATTTAAAATACTAAATAATTTTGATTATTGACAAATTTTCTTCAGGT
Organism: Anastatus disparis; assembly: GCA_017163975.1. NCBI lineage: Eukaryota > Metazoa > Arthropoda > Insecta > Hymenoptera > Eupelmidae > Anastatus > Anastatus disparis. The sequence goes on along the minus strand of JAFFSR010000320.1, from coordinate 2,532,974 downwards.
AAATCTTCAATGATCTTTTAATGAATCTAATCATTTGTGAAGTTGTGCACTGAAAGACTTAGAGAGTTGTATTCACTCCCTATCGGCGTAAATCCAACTCTTAGTAGGGGAGTAGAGGGGTAGGAGTTACATTAACGCTGCCTTGGAGAGTAGAAGATACTCCCCAACTTTTAAAGTATGATTTACTTGCGATTCGCGATGTAAACACAAGTATTTTAGTTTAGGAAATTATGCAAAATGTAAGTTTACGAGCGGAATTTGTATTTAATGTATTTACAAAACTATATTGAGAAATAATTGTAAAAAGTAACCTACAAACAAGCAATATATTAATTGTTTATGGGTTGTTATTCCTAATATAAGCCCCTGAAATTAAAGGTTAGGATTTTTTAATCACGCAAAATTTTACGTAGTATAGTTTAATTAATAGTCTTAAATAAAGATTCTACTTGTAGTGTTACGTCATGTAAACTTTTCTAAGCTAAAATAATTGAGCTCACATCGTTGATTTCAAGTAAATCATACTTTAAAAGTTGGGGAGTATCTTCTACTCTCCAAGGCAGCGTTAATGTAACTCCTACCCCTCTACTCCTCTACTGAGAGTTGGATTTACGCCGATAGGGAATGAATACAACTCTCTAAGTCTTTCAGTGTGGCTTTACACCAGAACAGAATTAATAATTAAATGTTGTGTTTTATGAAGGCTACGTGTATATGTTTTATAAAAATATTAAATAAAGAATAAAGTTAGTAATTGATTTATAAACGTTTCGACAAACGTTAGTCTAGTGGTAGAAAGACTCTACCAATTTTAATTGATTTGAATCGCTGTCACGATTAAATATACTTAAATTTTGAAAGAAATATATGGAAATATAATTGTAATAATCTTACCATGATTCAGCCAAGTGGATACTGGCTAACAGTAAATAAGTACACTTGATTTAATAATTTAATTATAGAGATTTTATTTGATACTTTTATAATAAACTAAATATAGTGCGAATTGATATATTGCGCAAATAATTGTATAATTTTCAAGTGCGAGAAGTATAGTTGTAATAATTGTATCTTTGGAAGTACTTATTGAAAAGTGCGGGTAAAAGTGCTCGTAGAAGTTCTTTAAAAAGTTCTTAATCTTTAATATAATTTGAATTTCGAATTGATGTCAATCGATGGAGTAATGCTTATTATGCATTTTTACTCTTATTAAATGATATGGTCATCATGGTAAATCTGGTTCATACAGCCTTCGCATTGTTCTTGTTTTGTTGATTTTGTAAATCGCAATGCACTTTTTTTTGTTTCTTAAAAAATAACTTAATTTTTCAATATGCTTACTAAGTCACATTATCTGATTGATTAATAACTGCATATGCTGGAATAAAAAATTTTTAAATAAAATATACATCGTGACGTAACACATCTACACGAATTTGTAAAAATGTGTTTGCAGGAAAAATAATTATTATTTTGGTACGTAGATTATTGAATAAAAAGAATGCCTAGATTGACTGTAACATAATGAATTAAAAAATAGTTCTAGTAGTCTACAGATCTATCAATCAAATGTTGTTTTTTCTCGTTTTTTTATCCATGTTTTAATGTTTTTTATTTAAAAATTTCATTGACGTTTCATTGTAAACAGGATTAAATTTGTCTCTAAATATGAGTGATTCTACCAAACCCTTAACTTCTTAGGGGACTCTAGAGTGCTGAATTAGAAACACTATAGCTCAGCTTCTTGAAGAGGCACATAAACATAACACGATTCAAATTAATGGTTTTAAAGCCAAGAAATATATCCTGGTATTTTTATGAGAGCACATAAAAAGTTATTCTGAAGATTTTGTAAAATTATCGAAACGAGGGGCCATTTCACGTGATAAATCTTATAAAAATGCATAATTTTCGAAGATTTATGGAAATATTTAATTTAATATATTGGATAATCAAAAAGAATCATAAGAAATTATTTTTTGGTTTCATTACAAAGAATTTGAGCAGAGTCAAACTTGTGTGCCTGCTCAAAAAGTTGAGTAGCAGCCTGCAGAAGATATGTAGTTCATTTTTGGTAAAAGTTAAGATAGGGCTATGTTTTCATCAAGCACATAAGTTTATCTCGGCTCAAATTCTTTGTAATGGAGCCAAAAAATAATTTCTTATGATTTTTTTTTTGATTATCCAATTAATTAAGAGGAGGTCACGTATCTCTGTCCTTTTCTAATCAAAGAAATTATTTTTTTACAAAAACTAATAACTTAAGCAAAAAATAGAGAGAAAGCCGCATCTTGTATCAAAAAAAGCAATATTTTCTTTGATAAGAAAAAATTAATTTTATTGCTTCATTCTCAAGAAAACCTTAAAAAACCAAATTGTCCACCCTAACCTCTATGATTTAAGTTTTTCAAAGTTTTCTTGAGAATAAAGCAATAAAATTAATTCTTTCATATTAAAGAAAATATTGCTTTTTTTGATACGAGATGCGGCTTTCTCTTCATTTTTTGATAAAGTTATTAGTTTCTGTAAAAAACTCAATTCTTTGATTAGAAAAGGACAGAGAATCTTCGAAAATTTTGCATTTTTATATGATTTATCACGTGAAATGGCCCCTCGTTTCGATAATTTTACAAAATCTTCAAAATAACTTTTTATGTGCTCTCACAAAAATACCAGGATATATTTCTTGGCTTTAAAACCATTAATTTGAATCGTGTTATGTTCATGTGCCTCTTCAAGAAGCTGAGCTATAGTGTTTTTAATTCAGCACTATAGAGTTCCCTAAGAAGTTAAGGGTTTGGTAGAATCACTCATATGGGTGATTCTATTCGAACGGGTTAAATTCAAATTTTGAAATAATAGAAAATAAAGGTGTTCATTTTAAAAATTTTACTTAGGTTTTTTATAGTTGTGTCTAATAGAACAATATCCCAAAGTAGCCAAGCTGTCCATAGGTTACTCCCAGAAAAACTGATAGATGAAAAATATACTGATACAGAGGAATTACTTTTATTCCAGGGGAATTACTTTTTTTATTACCATCACTTGATATATTATTTTCTAATAATATTTATGTTGAACAAAGATTCTAAACTATCTAAAATACTTTAGAATTAGCTATTACCATATATGGATGAATTTTTAAAAATAAAAAACGACGAGTTACAGCAAAATATGTATTTTTAAACATTATTAGAAGAAAGTTAAAGAACAAATATATCCATACTTGAGAAAGTTTGCTTTTTCAAAATATATAATAACATTATTTTTGTGTTTGGGAGTGAAGTTAACGGCATGTCGGAGCTGCAGCAATCGAGTTTTGCTTTTTTTATTTTATCAATATTTTTTTAAATTCATACATTAAACAAATATAATGACTTGTCCGCACTAAAGCTATATTAATACAATAATTTTTGTTAAAATAAAAAATCATTTGGACTTGTTATTTTTTTATGAGTTTGGATTGGAAATTAAATATCAAACTCGGCAAACCTAACCTTAAAATACGATACATTGAAAGTTTTTATTATAACTTTGTATGTATTATATTTTGGTGGATTTCTTGAGTTGTCCGCACTAGAGTTTAATCTTACAAATTTTTTCTTTGAAGCAAAAAACTCGATTAAACGCATCATTTATTTATAAGTTAGGATTGGAAATATTATTATAAGGCGGGCAGCTTCGTCATGCTCTTAAGTGCTCTTGATGATAAAGGATTAGTAGGAAGTTCGCTACGTCCACGTGTAGAAACCATTTTATTACCAATACAATCTAAAATAATATATTATCAATTTATAGATTTTCCAATTCAGATTTTTCAAAGACTTTCATCAAAATTCAAATAATTATATACTTACTTTGATATCAACGACAAACTCTTCATCAAGGCTAATGACAAACTGATATTTTTATTTTCTGAATACTACGATGTAACCTTTGATTTCGCTTTATTTATTTGTAGTATATACGTAGTATATAGTGTAGTATGTAAATATGACTACAGTGATTGTTTACAAAAAGATTTGAGAATGTGCTTACTCGGAAATTCTCCACAAATATATATATATATATTCGATTTTGAATATATGAAAATTATAAGCAGTGTAATATGTATTAAATTTCAAGTGTACAAATAATTTAACTCTTCATGTTATGAAATTCATGAATAAAATTGTTGACTTTATTATTTAATTAGAATTTTGTGAGTGCATTTCAAAAAAGGCAGGGGATTATATGCCAGGGGAGATTACCTGATAATTTGAATGAAATTTTTACCGAGTAAACGGTCTTCAACACTCACTGCTATACAAACTTTTTTAGTTGTACATTACTACTTTCTTAAACGTCTATTACGTATTTGAATATGCGCTTATATCATCTGTGACAGTTAAATGTTAAGAGCCATGGGAATTATCGTAGAAAAGGTAACTTAACTTTCATAAGTGAAATGATGTTTACACGTAAACAAAAATGTATTCTATGATCAACAAAGCAATTTTTTAGCGAAATAAACATATAATAACAATATTTCCATGTGATAGCAATAGCTTATATTTTCATAAGATTCAGATATAACATGTTTTATTATTATTGCTTATTATCTATGAAAAAATATACATTTTTTTTTAAAAATAACAGAGGGTCAAAGAAAATATTTTTTTTTTCAATCATTCTGCTGAAATGTATGTACGGATGGAAAAAAATATTTTTTGATCTTTCAGAAGTATTAATTCATCTATCCTGTATCTCTACAACGTTTAAAAAAATTTTATATGTGATTACAGACAGGGGAGATTACTTTTTATACTCTCTAAGGGTCCCTACAAAAGCTACATTGAAATTAGCGATTAAAAAGTCAACGGATCATAAAGTTACAACCTGAAAGTATATGAAAAATTTGTGGTTAATAATATTTGAAGCTTGTATTGATAGTTTATTAAACGATTACATGTGATTACCCGTTAGAATAGAATCACCCATATACATATTAATATTAATTGTTCCTATAACAAAATTAATAATACATGTAAATTATAACATTAAATTTTCACAATCAAAAACATCATTTAACGGCATGTCGGAGCTGCAGCAATCGAGTTTTGGTTTTTTTATTTTATCGATATCTTTTTAAATTCTTAAATTAAACAAATATAATGACTTGTCCGCACTAAAGTTATATTAGTACAATAATTTTTGTTAAAATAAAAAATCATTTGGACTTGTTATTTTTTTATGAGCTTGGATTGGAAATTAGATATCAAACTCGACAAACCTAACCTTAAAATACGATATATTGAAAGTTTTTATTATAACTTTGTATGTATTATATTTTGGTGGTTTTCTTGAGTTGTCCGCACTAGAGTTTAATCTTACAAATTTTTTCCTTATAGCAAAAAAACTCAATTAAATGCATCGTTTATTCATAAGTTAAGATTGGAAATATTATTAGAAGGCGGACAGCTTCGTCATGCTCTTAAGGGAATTTAATAAGGTTTATGATTTATACATAGCTACCGACATCACAGTTTTCCAAATTTATAATCTTTATTGAAAAATTTCCCGAAATTTCTTTATATTAGGCTTTCTATGAGTAAAAACGGAATGCAGTAATAAATAGATATTTAAAACATTTTTTAATTAAAAATAAAAAATTTGAAAAATTATGTTGTCGGTGTTTTTTTACAAAATTAAATAAAAATTTAATTAAATCTATAAAGACTATATTTATAAATTTATAACTATTAATTATTATTATAAACAAATACATACGAAAAAAGTGAATTGAATTGCATGATTGAAAGGGTTAAATAAAATTGTAAAATTAATAATTATTCATATTATTAAAATCCACGATGATTACAGGATAATAAGTTAATTGTAAAAAAGATATTATTATCTATTTTTTATCTATTATTAATCTTAAACTTATATGTTATGATATATCGTTATATACAAAACTTGAAATTAGCTATTACCAAGTTCATTACAAGCTTAAATTCAGCTCATTTCCAGCTACTTTAAAGCTTGAATTTAGCTTAATTTAGTTATTTTCTAGCTAATTACAAGCTTAAAATCAGCTAAATTCAGGCCCAAAAATGAGGGGCACATTTCTGACGATGACAGCGACGACAGCGGTCATATACTTTCAATAGTATAGAGAGAATATAATATGAATAGATCTAAAATTCAGCTGAAACCAAACCAAAATTTACCTGAAATTGCTTAAAATTAATATAAATCTTAGCTAACTTTAAGCTAACTTTTAGCTAATATTTAACTAACTTTGAGCTAATATAGAGGGAATATAATATGAATAGATCTAAAATTCAGCTGAAACCAAACCAAAATTTACCTGAAATTGCTTAAAATTAATATAAATCTTAGCTAACTTTAAGCTAACTTTTAGCTAATATTTAACTAACTTTGAGCTAATATAGAGAGAATATAATATGAATAGATCTAAAATGCAACTGAAATCGAACCAAAATTTAACTAAAATTGTTTAAAATTAATATACATTTCAGCTAATCATTAGCTAATTTTTAGCTTAATTTCAACTAGATTCTAGCTTAATTCTAGCTAACGAAGGACGAATCGAATTCTTATACACAACGGCAGCGGCGGCGGTAAAATCTTTTATAATACAGATATATATATATATATATATATATATATATATATATATATATATATATATATAAAAAAAATTATATGGGACATTTCATGCCAACTGATAGAGCAAAAAAATAAAAATCGTTGAAACTCTAAGAATTTATTCTTTTTATTACCCAACATATGTAAAAAATTTTTTAAGGATCTAGATTGAAAGGGTCAAGAGTTACAGGACCTTAAAATTTGAAAATTTTTCAAAATTTTTTGAAAATCCCAATTTTATCATTTTTTTCCTGAAAATTCTGATGTTTTAGAGAAAAATGCATAATAACACTTCTTGTTGTAAATGAAGAAGAAAGTTAGCAGGATTTTTTACAGACCTGAATCTCGCAGTTTTCTGATTGGCTCTTACATGTATAACATGGTTATTGAAATTATCTAATGTTTGCCGCTGCCAAAATTGGCTTTCGAAGGCTTATTTTTTTCTATTTTTTATTAACTTTAAAATAAATTTTGGTTCGTGTAAGCAAAAGTCACCAATAAGAAGTTATCACAGTTTTAAATATACATTTTCATGTAAAATTTATTTTTCTTATTGAAAATAGACTGTCACATACTAAATATAAGTATCTGGTTTTAATATTCAAAAACTATTAAAATAAGTTTAAAAATCATTTAGTAAAATGTTATTTCTCAATCATAAGCTTAATTATTAATTAAATAACACTCGTTATTATTATAATTACAATTAATTTCAAAGGAAAATTAGACTCTGAATTATTCCAAAATCAAATAATTATTTTTCAATCAAAATTTACTTATTTCAAAGAATTGATTCATCAATAAAAAAGAATAATTAAATAATTACTATTTTCCTTACCTTAACTTTCTAGAAAAAGTATCTGTTCAATAGAAAATGATGATAGAATTTTGGAACACACACTAAATTAATTTTTGGGGGATGATTATAAACAAAAGCTTTCTGACTACCCATCTTTATTTATTTATTTAAATATATATTTTTATTTTTATTTAACCGATAGAAGTATTCTTTAACTCAAAATACTATATATTAAATGTTAGTTTATAACTTTTTATGCATAGTATTTTAATGGATCTTTTGAGTTATCCGCACTTAAGTTTAATCTCATAAATTTTTTTACTGTAGCGAAAAACTAGATTAAACGCACCGTTCATTGATAGACTCGGATTGAAAATATTATTAAAAGGAGGAGTTTTGCAATGCCCTTAAGACCGTTGCATATGAAAAGTAAATAAGATGTTAATTACCAGAAAATTCTCTTAGTTTTATAAATTGTTTTTTTTCAGAATATTATGAAGAACAAATAATAGAAATATAGTTCAAATTATATTTATTGGGTGAAGAGAGAAAAATGGATTTTGATCCATGAACAGCTGTAGATACAGCTGTTAAAATTGCTGAAACTGGATACACGCAAAGAAAAATGGCAAGAGTTTAGAAGATCTTAGTTTACATTATGATATGACAGTTGAAAATTCTTTTGTTGATATTGTTTAAATTCTTTATCGTGTAGATTCTATGGATCCAACGTATATGGAAGGCAAAGACTGTCTTATTGATTATAAAAGAGTTCTTGATGATATATTAAATGTACATCAACGTACAAAATTGACAATCCATTAGACAGCCCTAGATTATTAAAGTAACCCCTGAACTTTTGATGTCAAAGAAACATTCTTGTGTAAGTTAAGAATTTAAACAAGAATCAGCTCAATTTTTGAAAACAGTTGCAATTATAATTGCTAGGATTAGACAACATATCAAACCAGATGTCCCAGTTTACAGGTATATTATACATTTAACTGTGTCACAACTTCTTGAATTTATTCATACAAGCAAGAAAAAATATATGAAAGCAAAAACTGAACCAGTCACTGCAGTTGGTGCTTTAGCTGCACAAAGTGTTAGAGGACCTAGTACTTGAATAACCTTGAAAACTTTTCATTTTGCTTGTGTAGCACCTATGAACAGTACTCAAGATGTACCTTGTATTAATGAAATTATTAATGCTAATCTAAAAATCAGTATTCTAATTATAACAGCTCATTTAATGTAATTCATTGTAATAAAAGCGTCTATCATTTCTTCTAAGCGTATGTTCCAAAATGATATCATTATTTTCCATTTTACTGATACTTTTTATCGAAAGTTAAGGCAAGGAAAATAGTGATTATTTAATCATTCTTTTTTATTGATGAACCAATTCTTTGAAATAAGTAAATTCTTATTAAAAAATAATTATTTAATTTTTAGATAATTCAGAGTCTAATTTTCCTTTGAAATTAATTGTAATGATAATAATGACGAGTGTTATTTAATTAATAATTAAGCTTATAATTGATAAATGATGACTAAATGATTTTTAAACTCATTTTAATAGTTTTTGAGTATTAAAACCAGATGATCATGTTTAGTATGTAACAGGCTATTTTCAATAAGAAAAATAAATTTTACATAAAAATGTATATTTAAAACTGTGATAACTCTTTATTGGTGACTTTTGCTTACACGAACCAAAATTTATTTTAAAATTAATAAAAAATAGAAAAAAATAAGCCTTTGAAAGTCAATTCTGGCAGCGGCAAACATTAAATAATTTCAATAACCATGTTTTGCATATAAGAGCCAATCAGAAAACTGCGAGATTCAGGTCTGTAAAAAATCCTGCTAACTCTCTTCTTCATTTATAACAAGAAGTGTTATCATTCATTTTTCTCTAAAACATCAGGATTTTCAGAAAAAAAATGATAAAGTTGGGACTTTTCCAAAAATTTTGAAAAATGTTCAAATTTTAAGGTCCTGTAACTCTTGATCCTTTCAATCTAGATCCTTGAAAATTTTTTCACATATTTTGGGTAACAAAAAGAATAAATTCTTAGAGTTTCAACGATTTTTATTTTTTTTTCTACATCAGTTGGCGTGAAATGTCGCATATATATATATATATATATATATACACTAGGGGGGTACCCTCTGCTCGCTCCGCTCGCCAACCCCCAACATTTAATTTAATTTACGTCGAGAAAGATTTATTTATGCTAAAATATATGTTCCATGGTCCGGAGACACTTTGTTATGATTTAAGAAACAGTAAATCAAAAAACTGTTATTATAATAGAGAAATTGATGAACTACAAATAAAACTAGATAGCTCAATGTTTTTTTTTTTTTTTTCTAAAGATTAATATAAAAAGGATATTGTCCTCTATACGATTAACCTTTTTTATATGATGAAGTCGAGGAAGTCCAGCCCGGTATCCGTTTAACACATTTCATCAGGCTAGACTATCAGACCCACCATACCGAAAACTTTAAGTAATGATGGATGGTTTGTAACTTTTGTAACCAACAATCAACCGATACTCAATGAGGTCGAATTTTTTATAAGTCGCGATATGAGTAGCACATACACTAATTTTCTTTGGAAAAAAAGTCAGAGGTGCCTGGCCAGGATTCAAACCCGTGCCCACCGCGTTGAAGGCAAGAGCTCTATCCGTTACGGCACCGCGCTCCTCGATAGCTCAATGTTAGTACCATATAATTCAACATTACTTAAAAAATACGATTGTCATATAAATGTAGAATATTATGCATCAATAATAAGTATAAGATCTCATTAATGTCTATAGCATTAATAAATTATTTATCATTCACTTAAACCATTAAATCTACAAATTTTTTCATTATGAATATATTTTTATATATTTCTATATTTTTAAATACCGAGGTATGTATGTAGGCGTACGACGCGATTAATAATTCTAAAAACTATTCTTTACACTATAATTTTTATAATTTTAATAAATTAGAATTAAAATATGTGCACCAATGAATATTTTATAAAAAATTAACAACTTCTATTTAATTAAACTTTAAATTAACTACCCTTACAAGTATATGGAATCATAAACTTATACCATCGGTACGTATATATCTCTTGAAATCAAATCGTATTATCATGCCATTCAAAAATATATTTAGATTAAACCCATTTTAATAAAAATTTTGTCTTTGTTAATAAAAGAATATGTGCTTAATAAAAAAATCAATTCAAATTATCACTATTACTATAATTATACTAAAGTAAAGAATTATGATTTTTTTTTCTTACGTGAATATCTTTTGCATTATTGTCACATACATACACATACACCCATACACCTTTAACATACACATAAACGCGTTAACCTTTAACATACACACACATGCACATACACATGCACACATAGACATACACACATATACACATACACAATATCTGTCACTCCATCTCCGTCATCGTATCTCCGTCTCTCCGTCTCTGTCTCCGTTTCTCTGTTTTCGTCTCTACGTCTCCGTTTTTCCGTGATGTGAGAATTTCAGTGAATGTAATAGTTTATATTTTTAACAAATATATCAATCTACTAGTGAGCCTTTTCTCACTGGCAATTTCGGTGTATCAAAAAAAATAATTTATGTGTGGAAAGGGCGCCAGATACACCACCAACTAGCTAGCCGTAAGCATGAATCTTAAGCTGCCTTGGATCGGGAGGTGGCTCTATTCGAGTAGAATCCTTGCCTAAAATGGGAGGGGGGAACACACGCAGAAAAAAAACTCTTATTTTAACTCGCTCAGATTTATGTTCAAAAAGATCACTTATTTTATTAAATTCTAACAAATTATTTTTGCTTTTTACCTAGTCGCGCACTCTCATATCCCACACACAAAAAATAATTTATAAATTACTCTTTATAAGTTTAGTTTAGTAAAAAAAATTGAATATTAATTTTTATTTTAATTACAGCAAATTAAAAAAAAATCAATTCACTCAGTCTTTATTGGTATGATAAATAAGAAAAATTTTAATTATAAATAAAATAAATCACAAAGAAAATTTTCAATCTAAAATGGCGGTCTTCCGGTGGCCATTTGGCTTGCTTTGCGTATATCTCTCTCTCTCACTCTCGGCGCTTAATACAAGCCCACGTGTTACCAGAAACGAATTTTTATATTTTCCACTACCTACGAAAGAAAAATTTTTATTTTATCACTATTTAGTATTATTCGCCCAACCGGAATTAAAACGCGTCTCACCGGTCTAGATTTTAATTTTGGTAACACGTGTTCACGTAACTCACACACTCCGGCACTCACGGTCTAACCTTTATTTTTAATTTAATAATACAACAAAAAGAAATATTTTAATTCTATTACGCTTTACTACTAGTCAAGATTTTACAAATGGGAAAAATTTGTTTCAAACGCACGTTAAATTCAAATTTTAACACTTCATAAGTCAATTGAAAATTTATATCTTCTCTTTAATTCACGCTTGATAAAAAATTCCAAGTTCTTTACGTCAATTTACAAATTTTTAATACAAAGCAATTTCGACACAGAGAAAGGAAAATCTTTAACTACTCACTTCGCGCACTACAAAGAAATTTTCGCAAAACCACTTCACTGACTCTACAATCAATCGGCGAGAGCCGTTGATTTACAACAAAATGAGCGAAATTTTCTGGGCGCAGCCCACTCACCGTTGCTGAATTTTGTAGTCTCCCAAGTCGATACAGTTGACGATGATGAGGTTGTAGAAAGCAGTGGAGGGCTGGTGCTGGCGACGATGGCGGCGGTCTCTCAATCTTTTTCTCTTTCTCTCTCTTGGTCGCTACCGGCGACATCAAGGGGATTTTTTTCTCCACCTCGTCTCTTTGAACTCCTCGATTCCTTTCTTTCCTTCACACCTCAGCAGCACACGAGAAAGATCTCTCCTTTTATAAATTTTGCAACGACGACACGAAAAAAAATTATATCTTTAAGCATCGATCTAAAAGAGTTCCGATTTAGCACGAGGTCGACAATCGAATGAATTCTTCCAAGTCTACTTCCTTCTTCTTCGTTCTTGTCATAATTGTGTGCCCTTCTCCGATTTCTTTTTCTCCAATCACTCTTCTACATTTCTTCTCTGATGATTCTTATTGGTCTTCTTTTACTTCCTTTTTAATACACACATTTACGCTCAAATTGTGTGCACTTTGTATCATAAATTGTTTAATTAACTTGCACGATTATTAATTCACAACGCGTGTTAATTTAATTTTTGGATACTAGTTGAACAATTTTTATTCTTTCTCTTCGTTAATATTTTATTCTCTTCATTTTCTCTTCATTCGCTGTCCTTTTCTATCTTCTTACGCGCGGATTATTCGTCACCAGCTACACATAGAAAACTTACAAATACATATACATAGGTTTACGTATATGTATGGTATAGAGGCTCAGCTAAGAGAAAAGAATCGTGACGATCCCTTCTCTAATGCTCTCTCTCTCCATCTTTCTTTATTGCCTCCTACTCCTATTCTCTCTCTTCGCTTAATGTGCGAGAGATCGACGCGCCAACTTTTAAGATTCGTTTTCTCAGCGTGCGAATCTCCCCATCGCTCTTGCTCATCACCGCTGTTTCACTCTTCTCTCTTCTAAGTCTTCTTCATGGTACCGTGACTCCTAGCGCACGCGCGGTTGCTCACATGTATTAGTTTGTAGACTATTGCTTAACAGGCTGCTACAGCCGCACTGGCGTTCATATACAGGCGCTCTCGATGTATTAGTAATAGCCGCGCGCGTCTGCTATACATGTGTCGTCGTCGTCTCGTAATACCGGTAAACAAAAAAAACAATTCCATTGATTAACTATCTTTTTTATTAATTTAACGTGCGCCCGGGTCGGTAGTCTTCGCTGGTGGTGTGTCATAGTGCGGGTTGGGGAATGTGCAATAAATAAAAGAATAATTATTTATTTATAGTGGCGTTCCACGTCACAAATTTAAAATAATACTTACAAATAATATTGTACCTATATTCTGAAGATAATAATGAATCAATAAGAAAATTCTTTGTTAAAAATAAAGTATAAAAAAGGCATATGAAATGTTATTGAAAATATAAATCTTCAACAAAATTTAAAGAAATAATAAAACTTTAATTTAAATAATTAACGTAAAAGTAAGACTAAAAGTAATATTACAGCTATAAACTTGCCAGGCCCATCCTTCAAAGTTATATTGCTTGGTAAACACACATCCATTTAAAACATTTTTTAGGATTGACTTTCTAGAATCCTGTAAGGAAATTAAAAATGTATATTGATTTTCGCAAATTAGTATTCAATGAATAAATAATCTAATTTCATAACATTAATGATATATTCAGCTTTTGTAGAGTGGGCCTGGCAAGTTTACAGCTGTAATATTACTTTTATTCTTACTTTTGCGTTAATTATTTGAATTAAAGTTTTATTATTTTTTAAAATTTTGTTGAAGATAGTTTTTTTTATATTTACATAACATTTTATATGGCTTTTTTTCTTTATTTTTCACAAAGAAATTTTTTATTGATTCATTATTATCTTCAAAATATAGGTACAATATCATTTGTAAGTATTATTTTAAATTATATAAAAACTTGACCACACATTATTGATTTCAGTATTTTTTCAAGTGTATTTTCGTTATAATTAAATTCTCTCTTTTTCATTATCTATAATGTTAAAGACTTTTTTCAGAGATATTATAATAGATTTTTTTTATATTTGATTGTATTAAATTAGTTTAATTTTTCGACAAAATATTATTTACTTCTAAGATAGTGTAATTTTACCTGTTTAAAGGTTTTTTGTGGAGAGAGATCACAACTTTTTCAAAGTCAAAAGTTCTTATCTCAATAGATTTATTAACTTTACCGATAATCTGATACTTTAATATAATAACACTAGTTTTATAACTAATTGTATCAACCTAATTTTTATATATTTATTATTATTATAAAATATTTGTTTTTGAAAAAATTTTAATCTTATTTTCTTCTACACTTTTAAATTAATCAACTATTATAAAACTAATTTGGTCCCAAAATTCGTATGAAAAACTAATTAATTGATTATGAATGTTTTAAAATATGCAAATATTATTTTTTCATTTGTTGTTGTTTTCATTTTTGAATACCAAATCGGTATTACCGACTTTCGAATTTCGCCGCTTTCAACTATTGAATTTTATGTACGGGACGTTTTACTACGCACGCGCCCACTGATCACATGAACGCCCGTGATTTTGCGGCAGCTTGTCAGCTATATAGAACGAGACACTAAATTACTATATTGCTAATTTACGCGATGTCTTCATACATTTAGCATGTTCTGAAAGCATTCGCCTGAATACATGCGATCATTATTAACAGATATAACTCGTATTCTCTTTCTTTTTCTTACTCTCTATATACTCTCTTTCTCTCTCTCTCTCTCTCTCTCTCTCTCTCTCTCTCTCTCTCTCTTATTAACAATAACAGAACTCGTATTCTCTCTCTTTCTTTCACATCCGACAAAAAACTCTCCGAAGCCAAATTTTCGTCATTCTTTAACATCTGCCAGAAATCTGAAAAAATCCGATATAGAAAAGAAATCGACAAACTAACCTATAATAATATAAAAAAATCATGAAAACTTGACTTTTGCCTATGTTTTTTTGTTGTCAGATAAAACATTAGATCATTTTATGTATACTTGTAATCAAATAATCTGTAAATATTGAGACATAATCATTTACTCAAAGTTTTAATCTTTGAACATCACAAATTCAAAGTAAATAGGAAAAGCCGTAGCGCTCCGCTAACTCACCGTAAGGAGCGCTACCGCGCTTCCTGATATATTCATAAGCCCATGTGTGTGCGTGCAATTTGACAGGAACGGTCCCATATATATACATATATATCTATCT
The DNA here is from genome assembly GCA_017163975.1 of Anastatus disparis. Taxonomy (NCBI): domain Eukaryota; kingdom Metazoa; phylum Arthropoda; class Insecta; order Hymenoptera; family Eupelmidae; genus Anastatus; species Anastatus disparis. Next base: position 2,517,565 of record JAFFSR010000320.1, on the reverse strand, counting down.
ATATTATAAAAGATTTTCACCGCTACTGCTGTCAGCCTCTCGAAATCTCCAATCATCCCCTAATCCCTCCTTTTTACTGATAATTTTAGCTAATTTATTAAAAATTTTAGCTAAAATTCTAATTTTTCAGCCAAGTTTAGCGGAAGCATTGCAAATTTTAGCTAAAACTTTAATTTTTTAGATAATTTTAGCTGAATTATTGTAAATTTCAGCTAAAAATTAAATTATTTAGCTTATTTTAGATGATTTATTGAAATTTTTAGCTGAAAATTTAATGTTTTAGCTAATTTTAGCTGATTTATTAAGAATTTTAGCTAAAAATTCAATATTTTTACTAATTTTAGCTGATTTATTGTGAGTTTTAGCTAAATATTTGATCTTTAGCTTAATTTCAATAAATTAAGCGAAAAAAATGATAATAAAATGATATGTTAGATAATTTATTACTAAATTTAACTGATTTATTGTAAATTAGCTAATTTTAGGTGATTTATTGTGAATTTTAGCTAAATGATTCTTTAGCTTAATATTAATAAATTAAGCGGAAAACATGATAATAAAACGATATTTTAGATAACTTATTGCTAAATTTAAGAGCATGACGAAGCTGTCCGCCTTCTAATAATATTTCTAATCTTAACTTATGAATAAACAATGCGTTTAATTGAGTTTTTTTGCTATAAAGAAAAAATTTGTAAGATTAAACTCTAGTGCGGACAACTCAAGAAAACCACCAAAATATTATACATACAAAGTTATAATAAAAACTTTCAATATATCGTATTTTAAGGTTAGGTTTGTCGAGTTTGATATCTAATTTCCAATCCAAGCTCATAAAAAAATAACAAGTCCAAATGATTTTTTATTTTAACAAAAATTATTGTACTAATATAACTTTAGTGCGGACAAGTCATTATATTTGTTTAATTTAAGAATTTAAAAAGATGTCGATAAAATAAAAAAAGCAAAACTCGATTTCTGCAGCTCCGACATGCCGTTAAGTAATTTATTGTAAATTTAACTAAAAATTTAATTTTTCAACTGAAAATGATTTATTTAAAAAAGGACAATGTTTTATTGTATATTATCTTTATTTAAAAAGAAAAAATTGCAGTATTACAAAATTTTACAGCTTATTTAATTTTTAATTGATCTAAACGAAAAAATCTTTACTTTTAAGTAGAAACAAAAAAATTTTAGCAATGACTTGGACAGGTATTGCATCGATTTTATTATTTGGTGGTACAACGAGTCATAAAGTTTTAAAATTACCTTTAGATTTAGAAAATACAGAAAATTTGAGTGTCAAATTGGATTAAGATAAAAAAAAATTAGAGAATGTGATGTTATTTTATGGGATGAATCTTCTATGGTTCCAGAAAAAGCATTAGAACTTGTTGATAAATTTATTCAAGATATTTGTAGATTGGGAAATTACTTTTTTGGAAATAAAATACTTATTCTTGGAGGTGATTATATGCAAACACACAGTCATTAAATATGGAACAAAACAAATAATTATAGATAAAACTTTAAAATTTTCAGAATCTCGGAAAAATTTTTAAATATTTAAACTAACAAAAAATATGAGAAATAATGATGATAACTATGCAAATTTTTTATTAAAAATTGGAAGTGGTTTAATTACATCATTGGAAATTCCTAAAAATTGGAAAACAAAAGATATATGTACAAAAATATGTGGTAATAATATAGATTTAAAAGAAGATTTATCTGATAAAATTATACTTTCATAACATAATGAAAACATATATAATATCAATGATAAAATTTTGAATAAAATTAACTCGAATGCAGTAGAATATTATAGTATTGATTACACAAAACACAAAGATATTGATCGAACTGAAATAGATGTTGAATTAAAGTTTCCAATTGAATATTTAAATTCATTACGATTTCCAGGGCTTCCAGTACATAAATTAATTCTTAAAAAAACTGCGATTGTAATGTCGATAAGAAATTTAAGTGTAAGTGATAGACTATTTAATGATACTCGGTTAAAAATGATTGACTTATTTAAATTTTATGTAAAAGCTAAAATTATTACTGGTAATAAGAAAGGTTCAATTGTATTTATACCAAGAATAATTTTAGATACAGGTGAACAAACATCGTTACCATTTATATTATACCGTAGGCAATTTCCAATTTGTTTAGCATTTGCGATGACCATTAATAAAGCTCAAGGCCAAAGTTTTGAAAACGTAGGAATATATTTAAATAAACCTTTATTTTCACATAGTCAATTATATGTAGCGTTATCAAGAGTAAAAAATAGTAAAAAAATTTGTATACAAAATGAAAATGAAAATATTATAAAAAATATTGTATGGGAAAAAGTATTATAGAAAAAATTATTAAAAAATCATTATTTTAAATTCTCAATATTATTTTCAATATTATAATAAATACATAAAAAAATAAATATGTTTGCATTTTAAATTTACATACTAATAAAAATTTATAAAAGTTACTAAAAATGTTTTGATTGTTTATAATATACAATTTACAATAGATACAAAAAGGGGGGCTAGCGAGCGAAGCGAGTAGGGGGTACCCCCTATTATATATATATATATATATATATATATATATATGTATATAGTACCGGTCAATTGCTTTTGCCCACCCTAGAGTAAAATTTATTAAAATAAAAAGTTTTATATCTTCGGAACTAATGATCGCATCTTCAAAATTCAAATAGCGTTTGAAAGATTGGTAAAAAATCTTTAAAATGAAGTGAGTTTAGTATAAAAAAAGTCATTTTCTAATTGCTTATAGTAATGTAAAAAAAAATTTTTTTACAAATTTTTTTTGCCCAGATAAAAGTGAATGCTATTTTTATGGAAATTATGATATCGAAATAAAACCAAATGGGTTTCAAAACTCTATTAGTTCTTTTTAAAATGTGCTAAGTAAAATGTTTCTATGACTTTTTTAACCACAGTTATGATAATTTTTCGGAAAAAAGACCTATTTTTTCAATCATGATTATCTCATAAACTAAGAAAAATAAAAAATTAAACATTAAAGAAAAAATATTTCATTTTTAGTCTTAAATATATATAAGTATATATAAAACATTTTTTCTTTAATATTTAATTTTTTATCTTTCTTAGTTTATGAGATAATCATAATTGAAAAAATAGGTCTTTTTTCCGATAAATCATTATTACTGTGGTTAAAAAAGTCATATATATATATAGAATAAAAATTTTATTTTTCATTTAAATAATTCGCCAGTTGAAACCTAGAGTTACATGGCGTTTTAAACATAAACATTTAATTTAACATACTGCCGCCAAACTACTAGTTAAATTACCTTGGGGGTTTTAAACTACCAATAAATAGTTTTGAGCCGTCCAAGACTCCAAAAATTAAAATTTCTTTTTATTTTTCTTTTTCGTATCATAACCTGTACAAAACTCAAAAAGATCAAATCCTATTATTCCATCCTATCCTTTGATAGCTAGTTGTTGCTCTTGCTCATCTGAATCATGCACTAGGTTAGCTAGCTTTTAGATTAAATTGTAAGCGTAGGCTGCCACCGCATAAAAATTTAATTTACACTTACAAATCAGAAATTATAGGAATTCGATTAAACAAAATAGGATTAAATCTAAAAATAAAAAGTATTTTTAATTTTAATTTTTATTTAACCCTTAATGGTCACACGGGGTGTACCATACCCCACGCGATTTTTGAACTGAAATACGAGTCCTTAAATTAATGAATTTGCGGCTTTTCACTACATCTACCATTAGTTCGAAGTTTCTACTTAAAGGCCAGGTAGGCATTATTTCGATCGGCCCCTCAGTACTTGTTCCGCAGCTGTTCAAAGTGAATTATAACTTCAAAATTGACCGAGTTATAGCAATTTTAGTGAAAAAGAGGATTTTTTCAGTTTTTTTTCCAATAATTTTTTTATAATATTTAAAATTAATTATTATGAAACCTACGAGATTTGTTAAAGGAAGGTTCAAAATATATGCTGGAATTTTTTCGTTCCATCATATAGCTTTTCACTATTTTTTGTCGCGTCGCAAAGTTGCTGGGGTATGCCATACCCCGTGTGACCATTACGTGATTTTTAAGAGGTGTGACCATTAAGGGTTAAATTAGGTTAGAGTATCATAATTTTAATTAGATTTTCATAGTATGTATTTAATTTTGTCTCTTTTTTTTCTCGGTTATTATTCAAGTAAATAATAAATTCACGGGACTAATTTTAAAGTAATCACCTTTCGTAACCTAATAAAGATTAAAACAATTAAATTGCGCGAAAAATTCTAATAAATTAAAGTTTTAGCAATGGCTTCGCGAATTAAATGGGTCTATGACCTATCTGACGACGAAGTAGCCGCCCAGTTAACCGAATTACATAGCTCAATGAAAGGTGATAGCAAAGCGCGCCGCGATAGATTAGTAGACTATATAAAAAATCATCCAGAAGACTACGCGTCACACCCTGCCGATCCCCCAGACTTCGATGAAAATGCATACAAAATGCTAAAGCGCGCAGAAGCAGACGGTCGCATAAACAATGACAGAGCTGGCAACTCAGCAGCAAATGCGACCTTCCACTCTGTTATTCCATCGCCCAATAGAGAAACATTCTTTATTCAAAGTGAAACGTGCATTATAGAGCAAATGCGCCAGTGGAACTGTCACTTCGACGGTAAAGACTTGTATGCGTTTCTAGGAAGGGCTCAAGAGCTAAAAGATGCGTATAACGTATCAGATGCTGACTTCCTTAAAGGGTTCCCGGAATTGCTAAGATCCGATGCCCAGCTATGGTACCGGAACTGCGCGAATAATATAAATAATTGGCAACAACTCGAAGCAAAGCTTCGTGCCTACTATTTATCACCAGCTGAACGCCGCACGTTAGACCGGCTTATTACAGAAAGGAAGCAGAAAGACAATGAGTCTATACGCTCCTACGTAACAGATTTATCAACTCTCATGCGACGACGCGGTAATATTCCGCTCGAGGAGCAGATCGATAGCCTGTATTTTAATATAAAAGCAGCTTTACGCTTACACATTAAGCGAAACGAAATAAACTCTCCTGAAGACCTTTTCCAAAGGGCCGAGGAGATTGAAGAAACCTTAAAGAAATTAAAATTAGTGGTAAAGAAAAATTTTCTAAACCATCATTCTTTCAAAGTAAAGAAACGAGCAAAAAGCTGCTACGCCGGACAAACGCAATTCAGCAGCAGTAGTCATTGACTACGACAGTAGTAATAGCAGCTGGAATTGCAAACAGACAGGTCATAGCCGCTCCTCTTGCAAGAACAAAAAGAAAATCTTTTGCTCTCGCTGCGGTAAAGATGGCACTCTCTCTAGAGATTGCACCTGCACGGGTCAGGAAAACTAAATAAGGGTCGGCCGAAACGTAAATCCGAGCCGACCCAAGAAATTCCTGAAATTGACCCCAGATATTTCCTGCGAGTAACCGCAGGCAAAATAAAAATGACAGCGCTGGTGGACCCAGGAGCTGTAACATCATTTATACACCCGAAATTCGCTAAAAGGTTAGCAACTAAAGATTGGGAATTATCTGACGACGCAAGAACAGTCTTGTTAGCAAATAACCAAAGCGTAGCTATTAAACAAAAAGTGACTGGCTATATCAGAGTCAATAACTTTATACTGCTACACCCTTTCTCAATTATGCCTAACCTAGAAAGCGACATATTGTTTGGCATGAATATTCTCACTAAGCTAAACGTAAAAATTAGCATGGATGGAAAAGAAATTAAACCATCCAACAAAAATGCAGCAGCCAATAGTGCTTGCACTATAACACCTGGTAAAGGTCTGCAAGAACCCACTGGTCCCAAAAGATGCCGATTAGATAACTTTCTAAAAGAAGAATTCAAACTATTCGAGAAAGTCAAGGGAGTAACGCCACTAGCAAAACATAAAATTAAGCTAGTAGACCGAACTCCAATAAAACAGCGCTACAGGCCTAGAAACCCTGTAACGCAAGAAGTTATAGATAAAGAAATAGACGAAATGCTTGCAAACGGCATCATAAGTCCTTCTACGAGCCCTTGGAGCTCACCAGTAGTCCTAGTCAAAAAGAAAGACGGGAAACAAAGGTTTTGCATTGACTTTCGCAAGCTTAATAGCGTAACACGCAAAAATGCATATCCTCTCCCGCAAATAAACTCGATCTTGAATAAACTAAAAGGAGCCAATTTTTTAAGTACAATTGATCTTAAAAATGGATATTGGCAAGTACCGTTAACAGCTGATAGTAAACCTCTCACTGCCTTCACAGTGTCAGGTAAAAGCCTATTCGAATTCAATGTTATGCCTTTTGGCCTTCATTCGGCTACAGCAACCTTCCAAAGGCTCCTTGATGCTGTTATCACGCCAGACATGTCTCCACATGCATTTGCCTACTTAGACGATATTATAGTTGTTTCCCCCACTTTAGATAAACACATCACACATTTACGTGACGTTTTCACTAAATTACATCAGGCAAACTTAAAACCGAATATGGAAAAATGCTGTTTTGCTAGAAAGCAATTAAAATATTTAGGGCACGTAGTAGATGAAACAGGTCTACATACTGACCCTGAAAAAACAGAACCTATAGCTAACCTCCCACCTTCAACTAATGTAAAGGAGTTAAGGAGATTTTTAGGTCTCATCTCTTGGTACAGGCGATTCGTAAAAGACGCCTCTCATATAGCCGCTCCGCTCAACTGACTCTTAAAGAGAAAAGCAGCCTGGATATGGGGTCCTCAGCAACAAGATGCATTTATCGCTCTTAAAAAACTGCCAACCACAGCACCGGTTCTAGCTTGTCCAGACTGGACAAAAACATTAATGCTGCAAACAGATGCAAGCATAGAAGGGTTAGGCGCAGTTTTTACGCAAGAACTTAATGACACAGAAAGAGTCATTGCCTATGCCAGTGGAACCCTCTCGTCTGCAGAGAAAAACTATTCAGCAACAGAACAAGAATGTTTGGCAGTAAAATGGGCAATCTGGAAAATGCGCGTCTATATTGAGAACTATCATTTCATAGTCATAACTGACCATCGGTCATTAAAGTGGCTTAACCAATTGGATAATCCATCTGGTCGCTTCGCCCGTTGGGCTTTATAACTTAGTCAGTATGACTTCGAAATAAAATATTGACGAAGTACAGAAAACACAATCGCCGATATTTTATCTCGACAACCAAGTCAAGTATGCGCTGTAACAAACAGCAAATGCTCTTGGTACCACCCTTTATTGAAAAAGGTAAAAGAAAACCTGTCCGCATTTCCAGATTACCACATTATAAATAATAAGCTATTTATCCACAAGAAAATAGCTTCGGCAAATCCATCAGGCGATCCAGAATACAAACTATGCGTACCCACGGAAGAACGCCCTGACGTACTCCACGAAGTGCATAATTCCGTAACAGCAGGCCATTTAGAAACGTTTAAGACACTAGAGCGTCTTAAAGTACGTTACCATTGGCCAAAAATGCTGATTGACGGCGCCAAACATGTAAAAAATTGTTTGAGTTGCCAACAACACAAACCGCAACAAAAGTTTTCGCCCGGATTTATGCAATTCTCTAAGGTGGACAAACCATGGGAAGTTGCATCTGTAGACCTTATGGGCCGTTCCCAAAGTCTAAAAATCAAAACACGAGCCTGATAGTGATGCAAGATCGCTTCACTAAGTGGGTTGAGCTCAAGCCTGTAAAGAGAGCCACCGCTAAAACAATAGCCAAGGCTATAACCAACCAAGTTATTTTACAACACGGTTGCCCCGCCACCGTATTAAGTGACAATGGTATACTATAGTCAATTCATAAGCTCGGATTTCAAAGAATTCCTCAAGCTTAATGGTATAAAATATCGGCTTACTCCTACGTACTCACCACAATGTAACCCCGTAGAACAGGCAAATAAAGTAATAAAAATGATGATCAAACAATACGTAGGAGAAAACCATAAAAACTGGGATGAGAACATCAACCAGCTTACTTTCGCTTACTATACAGCTAAAAGCGAATCAACTGGATTCTTACCAGCATTTCTAAATACAGGCCGAGAATTAACTCCACCTGGAGAAATAAATAATATGCCAAACCGCAGATCAACGCCGCTTTCCCGAGTTAAAAACTTACAGGAAACAATTGAGAAAACTCAAAACAACTTAATTGCTAGTTTCCTTAAACAAAAGGCGCACTGCGATAAGCGCCACCGCGATTGGTCCCCAAAGATTAGAGATCAAGTCCTAAAAAAGTTTCACAGTTTATCTGAAAAAGATAAAAACTTCTCAGCTAAACTCCATCATACATTCAAAGGCCCGTATAAAATACACAAAGTCCTATCACCAGTAGTGTACGATCTTATAGATGATAAAAACACTATGGTAGAACGCGTACACATAAAGGACATTTAATAACCAGTAAATAATTCCAGAAACACCCGCTAGATGGCTATGCCACCCTCATCAAGAAAAACCGACCACATAATATAAGTAATCGTATGCAATAGCCCCCAAATAATCATAAGCCTACTCGTACTCACAATGTATAAGAAAGCAATAGAAGAATTCGAAGAACTGTGGCGTTATGCCAACGCACCACCATCACCACCGCGACCACCCCGTCGTACCTGCAAATTGGGTGAAAAAACACCTACACACCCTCAACCGAAACCAGCCACAACACCATCCTCCACCCACTTCCCACCACCTGTACCCATTTCTAATGTAGGCTGCCTAAGGATAAAGTCTATAAAGACCTTTAAAAACAACCGCCTATTGCTGAACAGACAAGTGCCAATAACTGACAATAGAAGGAAAGCCATCGTCGACCTTTCAGATGGGTCAAAAGTAGACGTACCTGTAGGAGCAAAAAGGTACAGGGTGCGAGTGGCAGGATAGAAATGGAGTCTGTGGCTGGATCCGGCGACGGGTAATGTCAAAAAGGAGTTCAAAGTCACAGCGAGCGGCAAGGTATGATTAAATTTTATCTTAATTAATATAATTTTTTTTTCTCGAGCCATAATCATTATTTCTCGTTGTTAATTTTCTCTTTTAACCGTTTACTAGTAGTTCACTCTCCGTAGAAAGGGGGGGGGTGCGACGAGTATACATACTCACGCAGTCAAATTTCCCGCCTGACGGCCAAGCTACTATAGAACAGTAGTTCTGAGCTCAGTCGCCAGGTGGCAACCCCAAACGCCGCTACACGCAATAAGAAAAATGAGGCCGGAGTATATAAGAGGCCGAGAAGCTCAGTAAGCAGTGTAGACTATAGTCTCCCCTCTCTCTTTACCTAAGTGAGCACACAAGGCTAAGAGAGAGTGAGACCGATAGTAGCTGGCTACCTTGGCTTGTGAAGCACCACAGCTTAGGTAGAGCTTCTCTCTCTCTTGCATACGAGGGTAGATCAAGTGAGCACACAGGTCTACACTCTAATGCATATGCGGGCAATATAGAGATGCGTTAAGTAAGCACACAGGCGCAAATCTATGTTACCTAAGAGCATGCACTAGCCACTTTTTGCCGCCGCATACTTACCGTTGCGCCGTTGAATTTAAGGGTGTCATCCACCCAAAATCTTGATAAACTTTTCATAGCCGCGAATTAATTTAAGTTAAGGGTGTCGTCCACCCATTGCATTAATTACTGCATTAATAAAAGGACTCCGCCCGACCGTTATTTTAGTTATTAATTAATAATAGATTAAGGGTGTCGTCCACCTATTTTGCCGTAGTTTTAGTTATAGCGTATTAGATTATAATTAAGGTGTCGCGCACTTATTTAAACATTTAGTTTAATTAGTAATTAATCTTTTTGGTTTCTTGTTTGTTTATTTTACAGGAAAAGACCACCGACACAAAACCGACCGACCAGGCTGAAACCGATTAAAGTCAAATAAATAATTAATGGAAAATTGCTTGCATTTATTTTGTTTAAATAAATTCATAAAAGTTAATTTCATTTAATTTATAAAGTTTATATTTTCTTTTCTTATTTAATTTTGTTAAACAAATTAAGTTTATTTTTATTGGATTTATTTCTCGCATTTAAATCTTTAACAAGCCGTCAAGTGGCCGATATAAAACTAAAAGATAACATTTTCTTATTATAAATATTAAGATTAGGTTAGTGATTAGTATTATATAAAGTTAGTAGGGTTTAGCTTTGTGATTAAAAATATTACTTTTATTTTATACACGTCGTTGTAAAGATAGCAATGAGTACAATAAAGCCAAGGTACTCCCTAGCATAAAGAAACGTGTTAAACCCGGTTACTTTCCACCGTCCAATCCCTCCAACTCCTGCCGATCTTACCCTGGTAACTCGCTGAAGCGTCTGGCAACAGGAGTTACACGTATTTCCCCCTCCCGAAAGGGAAAAACGTTACAATATATATATATATATATATATATATATATATATATATATGAATACTTAGTATTTAAATAATAATAAATATTACGAACCTCGTAAATAAAAAGTATCACATATAAATATTCAATTTTTACTTGTTTATTTTTAAAACTAAATAAATAAATATGATGTACAAAAGTATATTAAATTTTTTATCAAATAAAATTTAATTTCTTATATAAATAATAGAATAATCGAATTTCATATAAATAAATAAATTAATATATATAATGATTTTATTATTTTACAAAATTTTATAATTAACAAATATCAATAATATGTAAATTGTAATTTCCACAAAGTAAAATTAATTTTATTCAATTTAAAAAAAAAAATAAAAATAAGTTTGAAAATTTTTTATTATTTAAAACAAAAATAATTCATGATAAATTTTTTTCTTTTTCAGAAAATCAGCAAGTAATAGTTGTACCAAAAGTAGATAGAGACGTTGCTTCAACGAGTAAAAATGATAGTGAGGAAGCCACATGCAATGGTAAGTTTTAAACATTTTGAAAACTTTTTTATGATTATTATTTTTCAATCTTTTTCTTTGTTTGTAATTATAATTTCTTATTTTTTTCAACATTGGTAAATTAATAACAAAATTTTTTGTTCTTCTTTTAGAAAATTATCAAAACATCAACGAGGTTATGCAAATTGATGACTTCGAGGAAGGTGATCTTTTTGATTTTTCGCAATGCAGCATTACAGAAGAAGTATCCAGTCAAATTATTCAAAATGGATCGGGTAATGACGAAGTTTCTACTAGAGACGAAGCTATTGCCGTTGATGAAGAAGATCAGCGACAACAACCAATCAACGCACCCATCCCGGGTCCTAGTAGAAACGACAGCCGTAGTAACGAACCCCAGGATTCAGGATCAAATCAAGCTAGTGAATGTTTCAGCATTATATGGGAAACGAACGATTATTATCAACGGTTTGGTACTCATGCGCGCGAAATAGAAATAAAATTTAAAGAAAATGGAATAAATTTAGAGGAGGGTATAAAAAATTATTTAACTATATAACGCACAAATACGAACCCAACGATTACATTAAAATCAATATATTAAGTAATACTTTGCCCATCGGTCCTATTACAAGTTTCAAATATTTAAAGAATTATAATTTTAAAGATTTTTGGAAAACAATCGAACTGATATCCCAAAGCGCTCGTGAATTTAAAATTGACGAGAGTTTTCGGATACAAATATTGAATGTTCGTGTACCGATGGGCAGAGGGCGTAATAAACCATTACAGTTTGACGTTGTTAAGTCAAAGTCTATTATACGGATTAATAATAATGACACAAAATGTTTACCGCGTGCTTTAGCCGTAGCACTTGTCCACGCGAAAAAAATGATGCATGGCGATAATTGTCCTGCAGAATTAAAAAATCGCTGGGAGAATGTGCGTAAAAGCCAGAATAAGGCGCAATTAGAACTAGCCAACGATTTGTTGGAAAAAGCGGGAGTCAATATAGATAATGATCAAGGTTGTGGTCTTCGTGAAATTCAAAAGTTCCAAAATTATTTCAAAAATGACGGTATAGCTGTAATGGTTTACGAAAAAGACAAGATAGGTAAAGGCGATTCGTCATTGTTTAATGGGTTTAAAATTTTAAATAAAAGTAACATAGAAATTAGACTAATTTTAAATATATTATACACACCGGTCGAGCAACATTACGATGTCATTACGAGTATGACAGGCGTTGCAATGTGTGATAATTTTTGTCATTTTTGTAATAAAGGAACTAAACGGTTAAGTATGCACAAATGTCCATTTAGTTGCGATAAGTGTAAATGTTCTAGATGTTCTATGGATTTTTACGGGGATACGTGCTTACAAAATCATTTAAAATTAAATTCTTTTTAAAAAAATGTTACCGTATGCATTGCCATAAAGAAATGTGAAAAATGTAAAAAAATAATTTCTGTAGAAAACGGTAACCATACTTGCGGTAATTATTACTGTAAAACTTGCGGGTGTCAGCGTTCCTATAACCACCAATGTTTTATGCCAATAATTAAAAATAACGATAAAAATATAGAAAACGCGTTTTTATTTTATGATTTCGAAGCTCGGCAAGAAAAAAAACACGTAGATGATAATAATAAAATTGTTTACCACGAAATAAATTTAGCTGTAGCTCAGTTATGTTGTTCTAAATGTATAGATTCGGCAATGGATTCAGAATGCTTTTTTTGCGGGGGTGGTAAAACTTTAATTTTTAAAAATAATGTCATAAAAAATTTTGTAGAATTTATTTTAAATTTTGAAAAAACATCGTGTGCTAAAAATATAAAATCACTTATTTGTATCGCCCATAATAGCAAAAGCTACGACAGGCAATTTATTCTTAAATATCTAGTTGAAGAAACTAACATAGTACCGAAGGTGACTATGAACGGTACTAGTATTATACTAATGACATTAGGAAATCGTATTAAATTTATAGACAGTTTGAATTATTTTCACATGAAACTAGATAAATTACCGGAAGCTTTCGAATTTTCCTGCGATGTAGTTAAGGGTACTTTTCCGCATTTATTTAATATTTTAGCAAATCAAAATTATGTCGGTCCTATGCCACTTCAAAAGTTTTATTCTTTGGAAAAAATGTCCGTATCAGAGAGGGAAAAGTTTTCTCAATGGTATGAAGACATGATTTCTAAGAATTATCTTTTTGATTTTCAAAACGAAATCGTAAAATATTGCAAAACGGATGTCGATATATTGAGAAAAGCTTGCTCAGCTTTTAGAAAAAGTTTTATAGAAGTAGGAGATACGTGTCTGTTTGCCGAAGCTACAACAATAGCGAGCGCTTGCTCAAAAATTTTTAGAAAAAAATTTTTAAAAACTAATAGTATTGGCATTATACCTACCGGTGGTTATAGGAAAAAAAGCACTCATTCGCGAGGCTCAATTGAGTGGCTTATTTTAAAAAAAAAGAATCGGGCCATAATATTATTCACGCTGCGAAAAGTTCGGAATTCCGACTTCCGGAAAATATTTTAGTTGATGGATATTTCGAATCATCTGATAGTTCGAAATATGTCTACCAATATTACGGTTGTTTTTGGCATGGGTGTTAAAAATGTTTTAAGGGCGAAGACCGTTTCAAAATATCTGAAATCTACGGGGATAGTTTATAGCTGGGTTTTAAAAAAACCTTAGAAACATCGGAGTTAATTAAATCTCATGGGTACGTTTTAGCGGAAATTTGGGAATGTGAGTTTAAAAATTTCAAACAGGAAAATGCAGAAGTAGAGCAGTATTTAATTAATCATCCTTTGTTGATGAGCGATACATTTAACCCACGAGATAGTTTTTACGGAGGTAGAACCGAGAATACTGTTTCTCTCGTAGAGGTACAAAAAGGGGAAAAAATCAATTATGTAGATATTTGCTCCTTATATCCTTACGTATGTAAAACCGGAAAATTCCCTATAGGTCATCCGGAAATTTTTATAGGAGATAAATGCCGTATTTTAACAGGTAGCGAATATAATTTAGAAAAAGTAGAAGGTATAGTCAAATGTCGCGTATTACCACCGCAATCTTTATTTTTACCTGTACTCCCTGTGCGAATGCACAATCGCTTAATGTTTCCGTTATGTCGTACATGTTGTGAGAATTTGAATGAAAGCGAATGTACGCACGAAAACATTAGTGACAGGGAGTTTACAGGTACATGGGTATCAGAGGAGTTAAAAAAGGCCGTTATAAAGGGGTATCAGATTACAGCCATTTACGAGATATGGCAATACAAGGTTTCTCAGTATAATCAAGAAACTAAACAAGGCGGGTTATTTTCGGATTATATTAACGCGTTTTTAAAAATTAAGCAACAAGCTAGCGGGTGGCCGGTAAATTGCACAAGCGAAAATTTATGCGAGGAATATATTCAAGAATATGCACGCGAAGAAGGTATAGTTTTAGAAAAAGAAAAAATAGGAAAAAATCCAGGGTTGCGTTTTTTAGCTAAGTTATGCTTAAATTCTTTTTGGGGAAAATTCGGTCAGAGGGAAAATATGGGTACTACGGAAATTATTAGAGACGGTCCGCAGTTTTCCCAAATTTTAGAAAGCGAAGATAAAATTTTAGTTGATGTTTTACCGGTTAACCAAAACACTTTTTATATTCACTGAAAACACAATGAAAATTCATATGATCCATCGCCAATGACAAACGTAGTTATTGCTGCTTATACTACAGCACAAGCAAGGCTTAAGCTGTATAGTTATTTAGAACAGTTAGATCAGCGTGTATTATATTATGATACAGATTCTTGTATCTATTTGTGTAAAAATGTAGAAAATGAATATAGAGTTCCGACAGGTAGGCTTTTGGGTGACATGACTGACGAATTAGAATGTTATGGTAGAGATAGTTATATAACATCATTTGTAAGCGCAGGTCCTAAATTTTATTCGTATATTGTGAAAAGTAACGACGGAACTCTACATGAAGTTTGTGAAGTTAAAGACGTGACATTGAATAATTCAACAAAAGATATTTTGAATTATAACAGTGTCAAGTCTTTAATTTAAAAAAAATGAAGAAATAGTGCATTCGTTTAGCGCTATTAGACGCACAAAGTATCACGATGTAATTACAAAGCAAGAAATAAAAATTTGCCGCGTAAATAGTATTAAACGAAAGCATTTAGATGAATGCACATCTTACCCGTATGGATATAAGAAACCTCGTTGTGAATAAAAAATGCGTATGTATATGTATATATGAAAATAGTGTAAAATTTAAAAAAAAAATACTAATGTAATATTGTAAAGTACTGTAAGATATTATAAATTATTGTAAAAAAAAAAAATTGTAAAATATTTATAAATACTGTAAAATATTGTAATATTTAGTGTAAAAAGGTATGCGAGAGTCAATGTTTTCAAAAATCTTGATATCGCAATGCGGTAATAAACGTATTTCGAAATCTAAAAAAGTTTTAAATATAAAATTAGAAATTTATTTAAATTATAATATTTTAACCAAAAGTATTTATTCTTTGTATTTTGTATGAATTTTGAAAAATACAATAATAAAAATGAATAAATATTAAAAATTTTTGTTGTAAATTTTCATTTATTTTTTTTCAGTTTGTACACATCATCCAGAGCCTTCAGAAAAATGCTGCACTAATTGTAATGTTCCAACTTGTAGATTTTACCCTGAATACAAATGTACTCTACAGGGTTTAGCTTTACACATAGCTTTACACAATTTGGTAAATTAAAAAAAAAATAACGATCAAAATAATTTTGACGAATTGTTACATGATTTAAAATTTTATTCTCAAAGATTTTTCATTTCATTAACTGTACAAATTTGGCATTTAATGACTAGTAAATCATGCACAATTTGTGAAAATATATGGTGCGATGCTGAGGATTGCCTCAGGAATATTGAAATAATAGAATTTCAAAAAGTTATGACATTTCCGAATATCAGCCTTGGAGATTTGTTTATACAAATTGAATAAAAAAATGTACAATATTTACACTTTACAATATCTAATATGCGCGAACATCATCGTCACTCCGAAAATCCAAATTGTCCACTTCATATCGACGACACTCCGTACATGTATATAAGTGATCGTATGACCAATACTTCATCGACAATTTTATATTTTTAAATAAGATTTATACTAAATAAGATTTGATTTGATTTTCAAAATAAATAAATAATTATGAAGTTACATACATAATAAACCTTTATTTATTCTACCTTCCTTTTTTTCTTCTCCAGTTTTGAAACATTTCAAAGAAAGAATGTAATATTTAAATTATATACACGCACACGTAAACACACACACACGCACACACAAATATGTATATATAATATAAAACAAAATATAGTGAAAAATATAAATAAAACTTAAAAAATAGCTCATAAAATTTGTAAGCTAGTATGTATCATACAGCTGAAATGTGCATCAGCTTATAAAAGGTAAAAATCTAGATTTTCGCTTTCATTATTCTAGAATCTTCCGGTGTGTACGTACGAGTATTAGCTGATTTTTTCGTACGTACCGCGAGCGCGGGCCGGGACCCCACCGCAAAATTGATTTATTAATTTTAAAAAAGAAATAATAATAATTAAAAAATAAAAAATGACACTAGCATGGCAACACCCATGGACCTCTATGATTTGTGGTCCAACAGGTTGTGGTAAGACGCACTTTGTAAAAAGATTTTTCCGATTTATTGACAGTATGTCCGATACAACTTTTGCTCGAAAAATGCTATATTATTCCGAATGGCAAGATGAATATTTGGAATACGGTAAAGATGTTGAATTTCATGAAGGTTTACCTCAAAATGAAGATTTTGCGTCTGACTCTCGACCAAAATTAGTAGTCATCGACGATCTGATGAGAGAATCTTCTAATAATGTAGTTGCTGATTTATTTACAAAAGGTAGTCACTATAAAAATATAAGCGTAATTTTTATTACACAAAATTTGTTTCATCAAGGACCTAAGCAGCGGGATATTTCATTAAATTTAAACTATATTGTAATTTTTAAAAATCCTAGAGACCGTGCACAAATACAACATTCAGCGCGTCAAGTTTATCCAGAAAATTCAAAGTTTTTACAAGAAGCTTATTACGACGCTACAAGTGTAGCACATGGTTATTTGTTGTTAGATTTAAAACAAGCACAGCAGAAACCTGCAGAGTACGAACTAACATATTTCCTGATGATACACATCACTACGTGTACGTTTCACGAGATATAAAGAGAGGTGTCACGGGTGATAATTTTTCAGTTTTACGTGTATAATGGCTGCGGTAAGATAAAAAAAATCGCTCGATCCCAAAATAGCACATGCTTTACACGCCCTTTATCATTTAAATAAAGAACAGCGCAAAGTTATTTTAAAACTTGCTGATCGTAAAATAGTTAAAGGTATTTGTGAGTGTGCTTTGAATACTTTAAAAGGTACCGTACATTTAACACCTTCTCAAAAAGAAAAGTTAGTTAAACATAAAAAAATTCTGAGAAATTTAAGCAATCGGGACTCAAATCCTGGAAAAGCAAGAAACGTCTAATCGTGCAGAAAGGTGATGGTTTCTTAACAGCTTTACTTGCACCTGTATTAGGAACTATAATATCCGCTCTTATCCCCACTCATTCTTAATTTAAAAATGCAGCATGCACGTAAAATGGTTCTAGTGCCTCAAGACAGTATACAAAAACTTCTTCATACAAACGTTCCCGAGGTCTCGTTGCAAAATGTCGAATCTGATAAAAAAAATACTGTTCAAACACCAGGCAGTCATCTTACAAGATTAGACATAGAAATGAGTGATATATTAAACTCACAAGAAACTGATGAGCGTACAAAATGGTCAAAGTATCAACAAGTTTTACAATGATATTTATATTTTTTAGACGACTTGAAAATAAGTTTAAATAATGTTAATAAAAATGAACAAGAGATAGAAAATGGAGTAGATTTTGAAATCATAATATCATCTGTACCTGTAACATACAGACGTAAAGCTGAATTGATGGTTCAATTTTTAAAAAGTCCTAATATTTCTTCAAGAATTACATGGAATGACCGCGGTATAGTGTCGATAGATGGAGCTGTTCTCGAAGGTTCTAATATAGTAGATTTAATAAACGATGCTGTACGTAGTAGAAAAGGTGTAAAGGCTACAGGTCGTGAGCATTTTGCGTGGTTTTTACGAGATGTAGGTATACCGTTGGAATGTATTGGTAATTTAGCTTTTTACAAAGAAAGACAAAAATTTGAACATGCAGTAAATCATAGTAATAGGTCTTTAACAACACCACATACAAGTTTTAATGATTCATTATTACATGCACCAAAAAGACATACTTCTACACCTATGCCTAAAAATAATAATAAAAATTTGTCAATAGAAAATGATACATATGACGACGAAGTTACAGTAATTAATAAACAAATGAACAACGGAGATAATGATTCATGGACTACTCAAAACAGAAAGAAACGTGTTAAAAGAAATACCGTAGCAGAGCAAAAGGGCGGTGGCTGGTTGACTTTTTCGTTTTAAATAAATGAATAAATAAATAAAAATCATGGATCTTAATAAGCAATTACTTAACAAAATTTATTATGATGTTAATGAGCCCGCTGGTTATGCTGGAGAACGCCGTCTTGTAAATAAGACTAAAAATAAAGTTGGTAAAAAGAATATACACAAGTGGTTGCAAGCACAAGATGCTTATACTTTACACAAGCCTGTTCATAGAAAATTTCCTCGTCTTCATTACAATGTTGCTGAAATGGATTCTGTATGGGAAGGTGATTTAATTGACTTAGAATCATTAAAATCTTATAATGATGGATTTTCATACTTACTAGTAGTCATCGATGTTCTCAGCAAATACGTATGGGTAGTACCCTTGAAGGATAAATCATGTTCACAAGTCACTGACGCTTTTAAAAAAATTATTTTAAATAAAAATGAACGAATTCCTAAAATGTTTCAAACTGACAAGGGAAAAGAATTCGTTGGTCAAAAAATGTGGCGATATTTCACACACCAAAATTCTAAACGTTACATAGATATTTTACCTCAACTTGTAAATAGTTACAATAACTCATATCATTCAACAATAAAGATGGCGCCTGCAGCAGTTACAATATTTAATGCAGATATTGCAAAGAAAAATATGGATTCAATATATAAAACAGTTGATAGAGAAGCTAAATACTCAGAAGGTGACTTTGTTCGAATTAGTCGAACCAAAGGTACCTTTGAGAAAGGTTATTTAGCAAATTGGTCGGAAGAAATTTTTAAAATAACTAGAGTCTTAAAACATAGAAAACCACCTGTGTATGAAATAGAAGATCTTGATGGTGAATCTATAGACGGTATTTTTTACGAAGAAGAACTTAACGTTATTCTAAAAGATATCAGAAATTCCGAATATAAAATTGATAAAATAATAAAAACAAGTGGTTCAGGTCGTAGAAAAAAATATTTTGTAAGTTGGGTCGGATATCCTAGTAAATTTAATTCTTGGGTGTCAGCTAAAGATATAAAAAATATATAAACATGAAAACACAATTTTATATGATACTACCTAGTAATAGTAGTATGAGTGTTTTTCCTAACAACACTACATCTTGTTATACTACAAAATTACCTCAAGAAATTAATTTACGAGGATCTTGGGAAGTTGGTGTCACAGAAATTCATTTTCCACGCTCATTCTTACATTTAAGAGAAAAAGAAAGAGAAATTGAAGTTTCATCTATTTCACCGCCTCTCTTGAAGGATAACTCAGTAAATCAACTTGTCGATATAGAATATAAAACAGTTACAATTCCTTATGGTGTATTATAGTCCTCATCATTGACATCATCTTTAAACAGAAAAAGAAAAACAAGAAAAAATAATAAAAACAAACGTATTAAAAAAAGAAAAATTAACAAGAAAAATAAAAAATGTTCAGTAAATGATATTTTTGGACCTGTATAATTTCAAAATGGCATTTTTACACACACATTCGTGGGAATGTACTAAATCAGAATTAGATTTATTTACTCTCCCACCCACTCAAACAGCTATAGAATCAACACAATGGGTAGAATACAAACCTGTGACCACCATTTCTGAAGATTCATATTTAGAATTTGTTGTACCAGGAAATTCGGATGATTACATTGAATTAGCTCACACTATGCTTAGTCTTAGTGTACGTCTCGAAAAAGGAAAAGATTTTATAGGTGAAGATACATTAGTTACACCTGTAAACAACTTTTTACATAGTATGTTCAATCAAGTCGATATATTCTTTAACCAAAAGACTGTATCACCACCTAGCAATGCTTACGCTTATCGAGCATATATAGAGACGTTGCTTAATTATTCCCAAGAAGCTAAAAAATCACATTTGACTACTGCATTATGGTATAACGATACCCCTGGTGAAATGGATGCCGTATTATTAAAAAGAAAAGATAATAATGATCTACTTTCGAAAAATATTGGCGTTGATAAACGTAATCTTTTTGTCAAAGGCGGAAAAATTATAGATCTATTAGGCCACTTACATTGCGATGTTTTTAATCAGGAAAAATTTCTCCTTAATGGTGTAGAAATGAGAGTACGTCTCATCCGCTCAAAAGACGCTTTTTGCTTGATAGATCATGACGCTCAAAATGTGAAAGTACGTATAATGGATACATTATTACGTGTACGCAGAGCTAAAATTAATCCAGGAATTTTACTTGCACATTCAAAAGCCTTATCTAAAGGAACAGCTAAATATCCATTAACACGTGTAGAGGTTAAGTCATTTACTTTATATACAGGAGTCACGGGAGAAACTTTAGATAATATTATTCTTGGACAATTACCTAAACGCATAATAATTGGTTTAGTTTCAAATAGTGCATTTAATGGAAGTGGAAAAGAAAATCCATTTAACTTTCAACATTTTAATCTTAATTATCTTGCTTTAAATGTCGACGGAATACAAATTCCTAGTAAACCCATTCAACCTAATTATCCCGACACGTTCATTGATGGATATCATACTTTATTTAGCGGGACAGGTATTCACTTTATGAATGAAGGAAACTCTATTCCAAGAGATACTTACCCAAATGGTTATTGTCTATATGCTTTCGACTTAACACCAGATCTTTCAGCAAATCGTAACACGCATTGGAATTTAGTTAAGACAGGTGCAGTCCGTTTAGAATTACGTTTTGATCAAGTTTTAGAGAATTCCGTAAATTGCATAGTTTACGCCGAATATGATAACATACTTGAAATAGACGCGTCACGACAAGTTATTATCGATTTTAATGGTTAGATAATAACAATAATACTTTCAAAATATTTTTTTAAAACTTTCTCTATGAGTCATAGAAGAATTTTAGTATTGATGACGATTTCCATAAAATTAGGAAAGAGGAAAATATAATAAAAAGTGGGGAAATCTATATAAATTCAACTAGATACATATGTTAAACTCTCAAACATTATTGAAGTTTCAAACTAAATAGATATATACATAAAACGAAAAACTATGGACTACATTATTGACGTTCAAGGTTTTCGCGATATTCAGAATAAATTAATTATAAAGGAAATAGCTGTAATATCTCTAGATAAAGATTACGTTTCGCATTGGATAACATCTCCTCCTTATTCATTTACTGATTTACCTACCAGAACTCAAGTTTTCAATAACTGGCTTACCAATAACTACCATGGAATCGAATGGTTTGAAGGAGATGTACCTCATGGACAGCTTTATGCAAATTTACGGGCTATAACACGTACTGCAAGACGAATTTTTGTTCGAGGTTCTCAAGAAGTGCAGATAATTCAAAGTATTATATCACGACGTGTTATAAATTTAGAAGACTATAACTGCCCGTCCGTACATAATTTACAAAACTGCAAAACTTACTGTTGTTTTCATGGTTCTCAAAGTCATGAATTTTTCATTTGTGCTCTAAACTCCGTAGTTAAATATAAAAAATGGCTTATCAGGAATAATAGACTTATTTCTGCATTAATTGACTCTGACAGTGATGATACTTCGTACTCTTCTCCTGCGGATTCAACTGACAATACAGTGCAGAATCCTCCTCCTCCTCCTAAACCAAAAAGATTTGGAAAAAAAAGTGAAGTGAAAAAAAGATCATCTACACCAGGACCTGGCAAAGAGCCTGTATATGATAGCATCGAAGAATCAGGATATTATACTTCGGAATCAAACACACCTGTAATTACAAAACAACACAATGAATACTCTTCAGATTCGGGATGCGCTTCACTCCTTAAGAATACCATCGTACGGTGTATTTCCAGCCGACCGGATACCCAGGTCATTGACGAGACCGATAGCGTGTGCATTTAATACAGACATTCACACACAACCAGGAACTCATTGGGTAGCTGTTTTCATTGACAAGTATGGAAAAGCAGTGTTTTTTGACAGATACGGTCTACCTCCTTTAATACCACAACATAAAAAATGTCTTCAGCAAAATTCTATTCATTATAAATGGAACACTAAACAACTACAAAGTTTAAATTCAAAAGTTTGTGGGCAGTTTTGCTTGATGTTTTGAGATTACATGAATCGAGGCTACTCACTCAATAAATTTTGTAATTTATTTTCATCAGATTACTTAAGAAATGATAATATTGCTGCACGTTTCTATAAACGTATTCGTGGTATTCAACATAAACGTAATTATTATAAAAATAAATTCCTTGTAGGTAATGGTCGCCGAAAATATGTCAAATGTTGCATACAAACATGTAAAGCAAAATCATGCTACACTTCAAATTATATATTCATTATTATAAAAATTTTATACTTTCTAAAAAATTTGTAATTATTGGTATTATACTAACAAGGAGAGTGCATTGCATTTGGGTCTTGGATTTTCTTCTAGCTTTGGGATCTTTTTTCTTACATAAAATCATGAAAAAAGCCGCGTTCATTCAGTCCAACGCTTGATTTTTCCCGAGTTATGAGCAGTTTTGTCTATTTTGTTGAAAAAATTGCATCTGCTTTATAATTTTACAGTTTTTGAACTACTTATTCTAGAAGGTTTTTACTGATTGCATATTAAAGTTGAAATTAAAACCTTTGGTTTAAAAAAAAAACGTGTCCAAAAAGCTCAAGTCGTTAAAAAGATATGGGCGAATAAAAATAGCGCAAATATTTAGCTCAAAAAATACATAGAAAATAAATGCAACATTTTAGTCAGAAATCCATTTCAATTTTCATCCCTTCATAAGTTTTTAACAACTTGAGCTTTTTGGACGCGTTTTGTTTTTAATCGAAAGGTTTTAATCTCAACTTTAATATGCAATCAGTAAAAACCTTCTAGAATAAGTAGTTCGAAAGCTGTAAAATTATAAAACAGATGCAATTTTTTTAACAAAACAGACAAAACTGCTCATAACTCGGGAAAAATCGAGCGTTGGACCGAATGGACGCGGCTTTTTTCATGATTTTATGTAAGAAAAAAGATCCCAAAGCTAGAAGAAAATCCAAGACCCAAATGCAATGCACTCTCCTTGTAAGTGAAAAATAATAAACACTTATTTCTATTGCTAAAATATTTTGTTATTTTATATATATAACCATGAACACCAAATCCTTTTCCTAAAAATATTCCATTAAAATATTTAAAAAGATTCAAAATTCATATTTCTAAAATCTTTTAATTTAATAAATTATATCACAAAGAATTTTTCTATTTGTAAATTGAATTCCATTTAAATTACTAGCATTATATATTTAATATATACCCTTGTAAAATATACGATTTTATTAGTCATAAATTTTTTTCATATACAAAAAATTTATTTCACCAAAGAATCCTAACTTACCGACTTTTACAATAACCGCTACCTTGCTACTCCAAAAAATTTTTCTTACAGCGTCCCCTCCACTTCGGGCTGTTTCGTTTTTCCCCGTATACGCTCGAGCTTAGGCGCCAACAATCTTTTCCCTATATTCCCCCTAAATTTCATGGCCGCCATTTTTACCTACAATCCCCCATATACTACTGACAACGAATGAACGAATATATTTAAGTCTTAAAGATGAGACAATTGTCGTTCTTCAACAATTTTTATTATTTTTATATCAAAGGTAAATATTTTTCTTGCCTGATTAATTTTCTCATTTTCAATAGGGAAATAACTGAAAACTTCTTAATTTGCAAAAGAGTCAGAAAAATATTCATTTTATAATTGATTATAAGATCTTTTTTCTCTCCTTAATTTTGAAGAAAATATACGAATTCCTTTTTTTATCAGATATCATTTAGATAGATAGATAGATATTCATTAAATTATATTAACTGATTAAGTCGACTTAGTAAATATTTTCATGTAAAATATTGATCAACGTCATTTTATTATAAATAATTAATGAATATACTTAAACAAGATATCTAATTTTTGAAATTCGAGTAAATATTAAAGTATAACGAAACATTAGTCCTTATTTAATTTAATAAACGTTTCATATAATATATTAATAAATAAAATTTAATCTAAATAATATTAAAGAATTAAAATATTTACTTGTTTAATAATCATATAAATACTTTTTGAATGAAAATTAAATTAACACATAATTCAAATTGACGTAAAGTATTAATATCGACTTTCGCAGTACTAGAATCTAGAAAGTCGAAGTATACGAACTCGCAACGTTGTCTCTGTGCTCGGTCTCGGCTTGCGGCAAGCGAGACGCCGACGAGTCGAAGCAAGCAACCACGCAACGCTAAAAGTTCTGCCCGATTTCGGCTGTCGGCATGGATGATGCCGACGAGTCGAAGCGATTGACTCGGCAATGCAGTCGCAGCGCTATAATATTCCAAAATAATTAAAATAATAGTAATAATTAATTTTCTACATTGTAAATATCAAACTAAATAAAAAATAATTGATGAATCGGCCATTTTAGTTAGCAAAATTTCTATTAGGGCTATTTTTAAATTATAAAATATACAGATATATAAAAATGCATTTTTATATATTTAATAAAGTAGTTTAGTCCAATAAAAACACATATCTTTTTATGATTACAATTTTTTATAGTTTTTACAATTACTTTACGTATTTTATATAATTATTTACCGACATATTACCGGTTGAACACGATAAGATTTTTTGTTAAATTTTGATAAGGCATTTAATATTGCTTACACCAAACATAATAGCATAATAAGTAACTTTTTCTTATGCACGGTGGCAAAATCTATTAACTATTCATAGCTTAAATTTAACTATTTCTAAATATAGGTATGTTTTACGTGAAATTTTAAACAAAAAATGTTGCGATTTATTTTATTTAAAAATAACTACTTTTCAGAAAATAAAATCAGAAATTTAACTATTAAAAATAATGTTTGGCAAAAAATAAGTTGTATATTACATGTCATTCCCAACAAAAAATATTCTTATTACCAAAAGTTAATTACTAGTGAAAAATGGATTTAAAAGTTGATCTATGCAAGGGATAAAGTTGAATTTAAACAGTTGAGAAAAATAAAATATTGGCAAAATGAAAAAATATAACCTTTAGAATTACTAGTTTACAAAAATATTATAAAAACCAGTTATTTGTCCTCACCAGATTGAAATATAATAATATTTCATAAAGTTGACGAAAAATTTTATTGTCTCCTGTTGAGAAAAAGTCGGAAAAAGTTTTACCTACGAAAATTTCATAAATTGATATAAGTACATCAACAATCGTTTTATAGGTACACTTTTTTAAAAAACTATATTTCTCTTATTAAATAAATTTTTTTTTAATTATAACTTTGTTATAATAATTTTTACGTAAACGAAACTAATATTGATAAAGACTCAGAATTCAGCGTTATATTAATAAGATCTATTACAATCTGTTCTATTTATCAAACATGATATAAAATGACTTATCGTCGAAATCAATAAAATAATAAAATCAATATTACTAAAATTCTATTTGTACTCTTACGTACTCTTGAATACTCATTGGTACTCTTGCATACTTTTCAATATTCATTCGTATTCTACAAATAATCATTCTTACTCTTGCATACTCACTAAATCTCTTTTAAACTTGTTCGTATTCATTTACTTAAAGCGTTCACCAAAAGAGTATTGGAGAGTACGCATGAGAACTAAAGAATGATTGAGAGTATGGAAGAGTTTTTCTATGAGTATTTTAGTGAGAAACCCCTCGAGTTAGCATTTATTACGTATAAAAACATATAAAAATAAAAAAATAAAATATATAGTTTTTGAGGGAATTGCTTTTAAAAAAAATCGTATTTTCTAAGTTTTTCATGAACAACTTGGAGGGGTCAACTCGCATCGCAAAAATCGGAACCGCATTCAAAACAAGACTGTAGTTCTCACATTTAAAAAAAAATTCGTCTCGAAAAGTCAAAAATTGACGGAGACAGAGCATTTTGAATACGGAGGTCTATTTTCATTTTTTCATCTTTCATTTTAATACAAAATAAGCTATAGCCTCGTGAAAAAATTTTTTAAGTCGTATTTCGGGGTCTCCACATCTTCTCTTGAGTATTAGAACACATTCACATGGTTTTCAGCCAAAACAAAATTCGATCCGTGACGACCTGCATGAATCTGAATGGGATCATCCAAATATGCTTTCTCTGAGGAAGAAATGTTTTATTCTTTATCTTGACTATTTCTATACCGAATACACTGCAACGAGTCCGAAATTGCATTTTTATAATCAAAATGAAATCAAAATTTTCTTTAATTAAATAGAAAGAATTTGATCGGTAAAGTAGATCGGTTTCAGTTTATTGTTAATATAAAAAAAAATAATAGAAAAAATTTTATTTACTCTGGTTGCATCAGGCTCAAAGCCACATAATTGCGTTAGATTTGCAGCAGCTCTAGTGCACTTACAAGAAGATTTCCAGCTGCACAGGGACTTTCTGCAGAATTGCGACGAAATAGCGTACAAACGTTAGACACTGAGCAGTAGAATGCGATTTTCTTGTGCAATTGAGCGTGTTTATTCTGAATGATTTTATCAGGAGCTCAGACGTCAGAATTGCATGCGGCATCTTTAGCAGATTAATTACAACATATTTGCGTCAGACTTGTAGCAGCTCTAATGCACTTACAAGAGCATTTCCAACTGCACGAAGACTTTCAGCAGAATTACGATGAAATTGCATTCGTGTACGTGCGTCAGACACTTAGCAGCAAAATGCGATTGGCTTGTGCAATTTTTTTTTTTTTTTTTTTTTTTTTTTTTTTTTTTTTATCTGGTTCGCCCTATTGGCCCGGTGCAGCCTCTTGGCCAAGCTACCGACATCCTTGACCACCTCTGTGTCAGGATGTTTGCCTACCTTTTTCCCTTACCTATATGTTTCCTGTACCTTTATTTTTCCTACCTATTCCTTTACCTATTTTTAATCTACCCATACCCGAGAAATCACAGACTGCCGCGTTCCTAGAACAGTCGGTAAGTAGATTTCTACGGTAGATTCCTGCATTCGCCCAGGCCTAAGCCTGTGACGTAGGAAAAACTCCCCCAGGAGAAAACCTACGCCCGGAATATTTACCCATCGCGCTCAGAAGTTCTTTTTCCGATGAAAAACGCCTGAAAAAAATTTCAGGTGTTTTCACCGGGAATCGAACCCCCGACCACTCGGAGCGAATGTGTAGAGACCGTATAAGGCGTGTGCCTTAGCCGGTTACGCCACAGACGCTCCTGGCTTGTGCAATTAAGCATGCTAAGTCTAAATGATTTGATCACAAGTTACTATAGCCAAAGAAAATAGACGCTTATAGAAGGATTCTTCTGCGTTAAATTTTTCGTCCTAAACCCTGGGTAACACTTTAACATTGTTTGTATATCTATACATATGAAAAATTTAATATATATAGATATAAAAATACATGGGATCTGGTGGTGCCCTCAGTAGCTGGGTAACTCATTTTTGGCAGAAATTTCTCATTTAAGAGTACGCTTCTATAAGCGTCTATATTCGTTGCTATAGCCATCTAAAAACATATGTTTACTTTCTTGTCTAAATGGTATTCAACAAAACTATAGTCGATTCTCCTATCCCTAACAGCACAAAACGTTTCAAAAACGTTTTAAAAACGTTTTTTGGTAAAGTTATATATCTCTGTAAATTTCGACAAAAATACGTATTTAAAACGTTTTTAAAACGTAAATTATGTCCGCATATTTTAGATTCTCTAGAGTAATATAACATTTATAGAACGCTTAAGAAACATTTAGAAAACGTTTTCTTGATGAAAATTTACGTTGACTTAAATGTTCAAACGTTTTTAAAACTTTAAAAAAACGTTTTATTTTATCATTATAAAAATTGTTATATAAAGAAAAAATTATACTAAATAAAACGTTAAGAAAACGTTTGGATATTTAAGCTTGCGTAAATTGTCATCGAGAAAACGTTTTCTAAATATTTCTTAAACGTTCCATAAACTTTATATTACTCTTGAGAATCTAAAATGCGGACTTATTTTACGTTTTAAAAACGTAAAAAGTGTGGCATATGCATTAATATTCCATACTAGACAGTACTATATTTTATTGTGTACCCTGGTGAAAAAAATCTGGTGACAAATAACCTGATTTCTCAGGTGATTTATCATGCCAAAACATCATGTGACGATTTTTTTGGTTTTTACACGTTTCAAACCATGCTTAGTCAATTCAGAACAATTTTTGAAAATTTTTAAATTTTTGAACTTGGAAATTTTTTCGTGAAATCAGTCTAAATTTTTTTAATACAAAATTATCTAAATAAATTTGTAAGTTCAAAATTTTCAAAAATTTTTAAAAACTGAGCTGAATTGTCTAACAAGAAGAGTATTTGACCTCCGGGAAACGGATTTGGCTGAACTGCAGGATATGATTCTTTGATGAAAAAAAATGAACCAGTGTTTTTTCTTTTGTGCTAATAGGTCCCATAGATATAGATATAGACATTTCTTCGAAAATATAGAGAAAAGAAGCGATTAGAAGTACTTGAATAACTAAACAACTAAAACTTTTACAGAAAAATGTATTAAAAATAGAAAAAAGTACAAGTTCGAAGTTTAAATCTAAGCCTTATTGCATCAAAAAAGCTTCTGTAGTTCAAAAGTTGTGACTGATTGAAAATTACTACATATTTATTGATATTTTTAGCATGTTACATATGATTAAATTTTTACCCTATTTCATTAGCATATTTTAATCTCCTATAACTTTTGAACCATATGAGATTTTTAAATGCAACGAGGCTTAAATTAAATTTCTGAACCTGCACTTTCTTTTATTTTTCATACAATTTTTTGTAAGAGTTTTAGTTTTTTAGTTATTCAAGTTCTTATAAAGACTTCTTTTTACTACATTTTCGGAGAAATGTCTATAGGGCCTATTAGCACAAAAAAAAAGATGGTTTTTTTTTTCATAAAAAAATCATATCTTGTAGTTTCAGCCAAATACATTTCCCGGAGGTCAAATACACTCCTTGTAAGCCTGGTTTGAAACGTGCAAAAACCAAAAAAAATCGTTACATTATGTTTTGGCATGATAAATCACCTGAGAAATCGGGTGATTTATCACCTGATCTTTTTTTAACAGGGTAGTGTATAGCTGACTCTACATACTCAAGCTCCAAGTGGGGTGGTACAAGACCTCAATACCTATTTAGCTAGTTTGAAAGTAGGCTGGGTTCGCTGTCCTTGTCTAATTAAGTTTTTTGTTATTCACTCAAGTATTAATTGATGTATCTGCAAATTGAAAGTAGAGCGCAATAGATATTAGTATTATGAGTATTAAAGTACAAGAAAAAAAAATTCTATCGCATTATTTTTGAGGAAAGTAAGGAACGCAAAAATATTATAAACAAAATCTTTTACTTCAGCGTTCCTTACTTCTCTCAAAAATAATCCGATAGAATTTTATTTCTTGTGCATAAGAAATCATAATAATAATATCTATTGTGCTTTACCTTTAATTTGCATATACATCAATCAATACTTGAGTAAATACCAAAGAACTTAATTAGACAAGGACAGCAAATCCAGCTTGCTCCTAATAGATATTCAATCGAATACGACCTACTATAACCTATATATATATATAAGTTATATAACTAACTTGGACTTTTGAAGGATTTATATGAGCGAGACTAATGTTTTTGACTTAAGTAGTAGTCGGTCGAGGGCTTCAACTCGAAATTGACTGATGTTCAAGCTATAAAATATTTATCTTTTGTTAGGTGGATGATTTTATGTTATCGTAGGTCGTATGAGGGGCTATAAAAAAATTAAATACAAATAAAAAACATTATTATAAAATATGAACATCAATTGAATTTGTGATAATTCTAAAATTTAAAGGTAAATTTAATTTAAAGGTATCGCGCGCTGGACCGTTTGCGTCGATGTTCGAGTGCATATTTAACCCTTTTTACACAATTTTAATGAAAACTTAGAATATACGTTTACTAGTATATTGTTTCTAGTTTTCAAAACCCTTTTAAAAATGTATGTACGACGTTTTCAATCGGTAATATAAAGAAGGGAGGAATACCGAAAAAAAAGAAAAATTGCAATTGCACAGAAACTAATTATCCGATAGTATCTGCCTTTGGCATGTTGAAAGAAGATATAACTATCTACTTCTATACAACAAAAAAAAACGCGTTTTTTTGCACGAATTTGTTAATAACTAATTAATAAATCATAGTTGCTAGTCCAAAACGTATAAGTAAACATCTACGGACTATCTTTCAAATGATCGCTTAGGTCGTTGCCAGTTACTAATTTTGGCAAAATAAGACTTTTTTTCGGTCTATTGACTGGGCTATTTAGCCACTTATGCAATCTATTCACTCTTTCACACACAAAAAGACGCAAAAAAGAGATGTATATATAGAAGGCTTTGCCTTGTACAATCTGTTGTGCAGTTAATATATAGGGTACGTCGATCGACTTGCAGGCTAGCGACAGAAGAAATGAACATCTCAAAATGAATACTTGACTGCTAAAGTCATGCTATACGTAGACTAGACACGTTGGCTAAGCTTGCTGTACTGTATATTAGGTATATAGAAATATGCTGTGCACGCGTGTATTGATGGTGGCTTGGGGTTGGCTTGAGGTTGACTGGCGTTGTCTCTCTCTTAACACGCGAATTTAACCTCTTCCTTCTGCTGCATATATATTATTATTATAAAAGCAAGGTTCAAGTAACATGACCAATTTGCCATGTTACAAAATTGGGGTTGGGTTTAGGTTGACTGGCGTTGTCTCTCTCTTAACCGTACGCAAATTCAACATCTTCCTTTTTACATATTTTATATGAAAAGAGAAAGACCTTATTGCATATATTATCTTATTATAAAAGCAAGGTGCAAGTAGCATATGGCTAATTGGCCATGTTACAATCCTCCCCCTTGCCAAACGATAGTATACGGTAGAACCGGATGCTTTCGTTAAAGGGACGCAAAAAGTAAAAAAGCTAAATTACAAAAAAGCGGACTTAACCTAAGAGAACCGGTGTTATCTACATCGGTGTTTAGTATAACAAGTAATAAACAAATCTTGATCATTCTTCTTCTTCAATCATTGATATTTTTGAATAAAAAAATTTACTTAAGTTACATATGTAACGCGCTGTATGTGTGGGAGCTCAACTATTTACGCTGCAAATGGCTTAGCCCAAAGTAATTTTACAACAAAGAAAAATCTTAAATCTATGCTATCAAAAACATTCATAACCCGGTCTTACATCATATCTCACTCATACTATAAAAAATTATTATAATTTTATGTTAAAAATTATTGAATGAAATGAAAAACTGATTACTTACTGGAAGATGATGGTCTGGTGCTATTACGATGTATAGTCTGATTTTAATATTAATATTCTTTATTGCAGCAATTTTTCATTGTTAATTCTTACTGATAAGTAGAAGTTTATAGCACCAATGAAGCTAAATGCACTATCATATAAAAAGACAATCAAAATTATTCAATGTAATTTAAATAAAATTGAATTAATAAAGTAAAAGATAAAAGTTATCCATTCATTTACTTATAATTTTGACTGAAAAAAAAGGTTCTGTGCATGATAGCAAAGTAAAATGACTATAAGATTCTTACTACAGCTGGTTAGTAACAATTAGGCATTATGTAAATGATAAATTATTTTAATATTTCTAAGGGTCGTGGGAGTAAGATTAAGGTTTCATATACTGAATACTATTATTTAATTGGTAGCCTCAACGGCGTTTATTTACACATTTTGCGTAACATTTAGGGCACGCTGGTTTAGATAACCCAGGTTGACCACGACCTCTTCAAAAAAGTCTTTTTGGGGCCAGGCAAGTAATCCAACTGTGATTTGGATGACCACAGTTCCAACAGAGAGGTCGGGCAGCTCCAGCCTCATGGGTTGGTTTCTCATTATCAGCTATCGGGCGTGGTGGTGAAGCTACACGGGCAGGAAGTGCAGGAGCTGGAAGGGGGGCTGAAGGGGATATTTCTAGGGACATTAAGGGAGGGATTAAGAATGAGGGTTCGTAGGATGTACTGGGTTTAGGGCAGGGTGATAGTGTAGCTAGGAGAGGTGGTGGTGTTTGGGTGGAAAGGATATGGCGATAGACATGAATGGATGGGACAGGAGAAAGTTTTTGTGAGAAAAGCTAGAAGAGGTTAATGGCTGCAAGCAAGGGAAGGATAGATTAGAGGCACCGAACTGCTTGTGAAGGAGACAGAGTAGGATTAGGAGCAGGGAAGTGGGGAGGTCGGGGTGAGTTTATTAGGAACAGGTTAAAGGAAGGTACTTCAAGTACGGGATCTGGGTAGGATAGAGGTATTGCTGGAGATGTGGTGGATTGGTTCGCCGATTCGTTATCACCTTCTTCGTAGAGGCGTCGTGAAAGTGGCACAGGCTCTTTATCTTCTGCGTTGCATAAGTGGCGAGCTCCCCTCATACATGTCCTTGTTCTTTGTCACCTTTGGTTTAGGAGGCCGTCGACGACCTCATTTGGCTCCTTCTGGAAGGGATAAAATACGAGGTAGTTGTAGGCCCTTCGGCCTGGTCCTGTATAGACTGCTCGCCTTATCTAATGCAGGTTGTTTGGCCTGTTTCATTGCGTCTCCTGAAAGTGATGGCGATATGTGAGGATGTTATAGCCGTCTCGGCGGAATAAATCTTTTAAGATCATTGACAAAAACTTTAGTTTGTCACTTGGTATCGATATCTTCAACTTGGTATACTACCGGCGAAAATACTCTAATAACTCTGGCTAGGCCAATCAATTTCGGCACTAACTTTGCAGCAAATTTGTCGACAGCAGAAGATAATATGTATTTCATATCATATTTCTCTTCGATACCAATTATCGCTATTATTAACGGGTGCTAAAAAGGCTATACTTACCCTACTTTCTTGTGCCCTTGATAGAACATCTGGTACTCTCAATCGGCTACCTCGACCATGCACTAATTTTATGTCGAACGCTTGCAATCTTGTATACCACATAGCTAGTCGACCAGTTGCATCTTTTAAATTTTCCAACCATAGCAAGCTATGGTGATTAGTGATCACTGTTAACGGAGTTCCTTGGTGATACGCTCTTAGACGCTCAGCGGTATAAATCACTGCTAAACATTCTTCCTCTGATACGGTATAATTTCGTTCCGTTCTACTAAGAGAGCAGCTAATATAATGTGTGTTCTTCTCCGTCGATCTCTTGTATTAAGACGACGCCTTTGACAAAATTACTTGCGTTGGTTTGAAGGATAAAGGGATAGTTAAGATAATGGATGCTTCAGTGAGGGCTTGCTAAAGTTGCTGGAATGCTTGTTCCTGTTCTTTATGCCAATACCAACGAGTTTGTTTCTTGGTGAGACCAGTTTAGGGGTTTTTTAATTGTGCTAAATGGGGAATAAAATGTGCGTACCAGCCAACCATTCCTAGAAATCGCCGTAACTGCTTGAGATTGGTTGGTGCTGGATATTCTAAAATAGGACGGATTTTCTGTTTATCGGTTTTAAAGCCATTCTTATTAACTATGTATCCAAGATACTTAACCTCAGAACAATAGAACTCTGATTTCTCTCGATTAAGTTGCAAATTTGCTGCTTTTAGGACCAATAACACTTTTCTCAACTAGTGCAAGTGCTCGCTGAAGGTGACAGTGGTAATAATGACGTCATCCAGGTATGAGAAGACATTAGGTTCCCAGTCCAGTTTAATGAGGTTATCCATGACCTTTATGAAGGAACCAGAAGCATTAGTACGACCTGTAGGGCATACGATTAAATTGGAAAAGGCCTCTACCTGAAACTTCAATAGCAGTTATTTCTTTACTGTCAGGATCCATCGGTATTTGGTGGTAAGCTTGACTTAAATCCAATTTTCAAATATACCTAATCCAACTTAATTTATCAAGAATATCATCCATATTCTTGATAGGATAGGCAAACTTCTTGGTAACGTCATTAACTTGTTGATAATCGATACAAAATCTATATTTTTCATTGGGTTTGGAAGGTAAAACGGGGCAACTATTCCAGGGGCTATTGGAAGGTTCTATGATTCCTTTGTGCAGCATACGGTCAACCTCTTCTTGGGCTGCTTTTAACATTTGAGGGGAATATCTTCGCATTTTCTGTTGAATGGGCTCGTGATTCTGGACATCTATTTTATGTGTAGCTGAATTAGTAACTTCAAAAATCTCTGGTGTGGGTGGGATTAAGTCATTCAATACTTGGGTTATTTGATTCTGCTCAGCTTCAGTGGCCCGTATTAAACCAAAAAAGATAGACGCTTATAGAAGGATATTTCTGGGTTAAATTTTTTGTTCCGAAACGCTGGGTAATACTTTAACATTGTTTGTATATCTATACATATAAAAAATTTGATATATAAAGATATAAAAATACATGGGATCTAGTGGCGCCCTCAGTAGCTGGGTAACTCATTTTTGGCAGAAGTTTCCTATTTAAAAGTACGCTTCAATAAGCGCCTATATTCGTTGATTAAACCTCCAAGAGTAGCTAAAGCAGTATATATAACAGTATCGGTATTATAAGGATAAAATTTATGCGGAATTTTTCTTGGGGTCTACCACGTGTCGTTCTCATAGTGAAAGGTAATTTTTATTAAACGCATGAAATCTATCCCTAATATGTGTTCGTATAAGACGCCTTAAAAAATACAGAAGGGTAAGGTTTGAGAGTTTTAATCTATTGTTATTGTAATATTTACAAGTCCCTCAATATTGACTGGACTGCCGTCAGCAATACTCATTTGCGTAGTCTGCGGTATACTTTTATTTTTCCATTCAGTTGCTAAATTCATACCTAGGTACGAATGTACAGATCCACTATCAAGCATACCCTTGACTATTGACTATCCCTTGACTATCGACTATTCAATGTTAATACTAAAAACTGTCGGTTCTCTCCAATGACATTTATATTTTGTTGTATTAATGACATCGGTTTGTTGATTAAGGAGCTAAATTAGGATTATTAACATTTATCGAGGGGTGGGATTGGTCAGTACTAATTCTGCTACTGCCGACTATTTCGCAAGTACTATGCAATATGTAGCTATCTTCTATATTATTATTTGGCTTATTCGTCCTACGTTCGCTGTTATTCTGGCTTTTCTGCATTTTCTCTCATGATCGAGGTAATTCTCTTCCTATCCTTTCAGAATCATTCAAACTCACCGGTCTGACTGTTGATTCCGTCAGAAGTGGCCAAGTCTGACACGCAACATGGGAGGAAACACCGACTCCTAATGATTCCTCCGTGGCTCATTTCTCGGTTGAGTACATCTTACACAATTTGTTATGTGCACGTTGAGTTGACCACAACCATAGCACTTCATCCGCTGAGAACATTCACTCGCCCAATGCCCTAGTATTCTGTGTATCTGAAGCAAGGGCTCTTTAGTTTCCCTCCAACACCCTCTCTTGCTAGTAGAAGTTGAGGGTTGGCTTAGGGCTTGATGATTAGGGCTACGCTGGTTATTCTTTTCTACTCTATTAGAGTAACGTCGTCCTTGGTTCTTATTTGATTTAGGGGGATCCTGGAAATTCTCGGTTTTAGTTGGTGCCTTACTTATTGGAAGTCTAGTTGGAGGGAAAGTAATGCGGTTCATAATAACGGGGGCTAATATTTGCGTGGGGTTATCATAATTCGGAATTTCTTCAGAACCAACGGTAGCTATTGGGGCAGTTTCATTTAATCGTGATGATTCAGCCCCAGTTTATACAATATTAGGAAACAAGGACTTATTCGAAGCTGGAGCGGGGCTATATGCTTTGTCTCGGGCTCTGCGAGTTTCTTCTCTTTTACCTAGTTTCTGCAATTCCATAAAACTCTTAAACTGATCTCGATAAATCCGTTGTCGATAACTGGGGTGTAAATTACTCTATTCAAAGTGAGAATTTAAAGTGTCGTTTGCTTCTACCGGTACAGATGATTGATCCTGCGGAATCATTGACAGCGTAGAGTTACTCGTTGGTAGTGTGTTGTATCCTAATTGCGAATCTCCTACCATGTCTTCAGCTTCTGGCAGCCAATTGGCTACCCTATCTCCTAAATGACACCTTATCTCATATCGTAAGATACGGTTCTTATACTCATTTGTAGTCCCTTTTCGACTATAATACCCCGATTACTATAAGCACAAACTTGATTCATGGACATTCTTTCTACTATTATAGCTAACTCGCTCTCTGCCCAAAAGGGGTCATTCCAACAAAGTTTATCAAGAAGTAAGAGGGGTTCCATGATTAAATGTCGACTGGCCATAATACTAAACCTATACTACGCGGGGTTTTATTTCAGGAGGTTAAATAACTCTCTGCAATTTCATTTTAGCTCTGGCTTGAAAATAGATAACGAAATTTATTAAATATTAGTTAAATTAAAAGAAATATTTATACGTTTAGATTTTCAGACAGGCTATACGAGCAGATTTTATAATAAATAGCAGAAAAAATTTTATTAACAAAAGCAAACAAAATAAAAAAAATTTTCATATATCACACGAAGAACTTATTTTCACAAAAAAAATATCAAATCACAACAAAAAATTTAAGTTGTCTTAGAGTAGTATCAAAAATAATTTAATTATTATACTATTTCATACAAAGCGCAAAAAAAACTTTGTAATCGACAACCAGCATTTACAAATGAAATTTCTATTTGATACGAGGAAAAACTTAAAAACAGACAAGTGATGCAGCAGGGAGTTTTATTTACATTGATTATCTTGTAATCAGGTGGTATAAGTGTAACGCACGTCAATAGCAAAAAACTATATATACAGGATGTTGAGTAATTTCAAGTAACAAATTCTATAGATATTAAAAAATTTGAAGTTGAAGGGAAAAAGAAAAAAAAATTCTGTACGGCTAAGAAAATTTACCACAAAAAAAAATTTTTCAATCGAGTGTAAGGTTACAAAAAAAAATTTTTATTTAAAACAACTAACGAAATTATCCATTAGCAATCAAAGAAAAATAGTGCATGAACCGAGATACACAAATTAAATTTCCTTCGTGAGAAAAAGAAAAAAAAAACAAAAGAAAAAAAACGTTAAGTCAAGCAAAAAATTTTCCGGTTACTATGAGCTATATAAGCCGACGGTTATTTCCAGTCCGTACAGTCACCACGTTGCTATGGGTATGAGAGAGCACACATCAGATAGTAAAGGTTACTAGCAAATGTTTTAATAAAATACCAACAAACCAGCTTGCTTAGTATGAAGTGACGGAATAGTGCTGAATCGGTGAGGAGCTAGAAGGATGTCAGCTACAAGGAAATTCACAAAATTGGACTAATGTAGACAAATATAGATTAATACTATATAATATCACACTACGTAGTCGTGGGACGATTGCTCTAAACTTACAAAAACTACTTCGTTTTGTAAATAAGTTTAGGCTCAATAACAATAAAAAATTTTACTATGATTTTTAATGGTGAAAGGAATATTAAAAAAACAGCAGGTTAAATTTTCTGCTATACACCAAAAAATTTAATAATTAACCTTTAGGGGACGGGAAAACCACTGTAGTGGCTCGACCATGGATAGACACTTTACATATGAGTATTTCCCAATATTAGAGACACATATTATGTTTTTTTATAGAAAACACTGAGGAATTGAAAATTCCAAATTCTCCGCCCTCTGAAGGTTAATATCAATAATAATTTACGTAGCACAAAAAATCAAGCTTTGAGCAGCTTTACATAGCACAGTCGAAGAAACAATGTGTTTTCTTGTTGTACGGCCTACTACGTATTGTGAGACAGATATAGCTCAATGTTCTGATTTACTAGTATACGTGCAACAAAGCTTAAACCATATAAAGATATATAATATGTAAACAAGCTATATAATATTTAGGCTGAAATGAATATATTAAAGTCAGAGAAGAAAATTTTACTAATGTTCTTAGCTTTGTCTAATGGCGATGAGAACGGTTTGTTCTCTCGCTCAAGTTAGACACACAAACTATATATATGCAAAAAAAGAAAAGAGAACAAAGAAAAAAATTTGTATGTATCTATAAAAAATATTTTTAAACCAAATTTAAAAATATGCGAAAATTTTAGAGATTAAAAAAGTGTATTTTTAGTAAAAAAAAAGATTTTATTTTTCTTTAAAAAATGAAAAAAATTTGCTGTGAAAAAAGGAAAAAAATTTTACCATACCAAGCGACAGCAAAGCAAAAAAAAATATGGCTACCAGAGCGTCCCCTTTCAGCCTTCTTCGTGTGTGCGTAGAAAATATGACGACCCCGTGTCAAAGCCACGCACAAAGCGAAAAACAAAAAAATGTTTGTTGCACTGGCATAATTCTTTTTTTTTCAATTTATTATTTTTTCCACAGTTTATTATTTTTTCTCACAATTTCTTAATCTCGAAATTTTTCAAAATTTTTCACGAATTTTTTGGTGACTGCACGTTGGGCGCCAATTCTAACGGCCGTGGGCATCGGGTGGCCGCACGAGTGTAGCTAAATGTATAGCTGGATATATATGATTATTATTTACACTATAAACTACACACAAACCAAAGAAAAGAAGCTGGAAGCCAAAAAACTTATAGATTTTATTTAAATAACAAATTCTAGCTATACATAGAAAAGGGCGCCAGTCGCGTGATATGGACGCGACTCCGTGAGATATATTATTTATATAAGGCAACGCGACGAAAAGAGAGCCAACGCTACGCTTAATTAACGTGTCAGGATACGTTAAACCTTAAAGCTATACGGATGTTAAGCTTAAACATAAGAGCTAGAAAGGAAAGCGAACGCATTATCTAAATCCGCGCACGTAGTCACCAGCACACACACGCAAAAAAAAAAAAGAAATGACATATCTTTATCGTTAAGGGGTGTCCTCATACCGGCATAGAGATCTACCTTATCTACATTTAAATTATGCATTTTAATAAAAATTTAACTATATTTGACTAACATTCATAGAAGAGGCACATTCTTAACATTCTAAAGAATTTATTGCAACGTTAAAAGACAGAATAAAAGTGAAAATGAAGACAAAAACTGCATAATACGATTATTCATAACTACATTAAAAAGTTAATCGTATTAAGCAGTTTTCGCCCTTATTTTTACCCTTCTATTATCTTTTAACGTTGCAATTAATTCCTTGGCATGTTAAGAATGTGCCTCTCCTACGAATTTCAGTCATGAATAGTTAAATTTTTATTAACATTCATAACTTAAATGTAGATAAGGTAGAACTCTATGTCGGTATAAGGATTCCCCTTAAAGCCAAAAAATTCTGGGTTGTTATAAAGTATTTATGCTTTAGCCACTCACGCAATCTATTCACTTTTTCACACACAAACAGACGCAAAAAAGAAATATATATATAAAAGGCTTGGCCTTGTACAATCTCCTGCGCAGTTAATGTATATGGTACATCGACCGACTTGCAGACTAGCGACAGAAGGAATGAGCATCTTAAGATGGATGCTCTTCCTTTCTTATGTGGCTAGGGCCCCTCTAGAAAGGGACTGGGAACCTCGTTCTGCGTTTTCTATTGGCTGTTACAAACAAGAGATCTAAACCAGAAATTACATAAGAAAGTAATATCTTAGAAAGGGACAGTAAATATTCCCCACGAAGACGACCCGTGATGTTTTCTATAAGCACTTTATCCGTTTATTTCCGGTTTAATTCAGTATGGCGGCAACATTTTCTTGTTCCTTCCTAGAGGATTCCTATATGCGGCGCGCTATGCGCGCCACCTTATGCTCTTTTCCGTCTACTTGACTGCTAGAGTCATGCTATACGTAGACTAGACACGTTGACTAAGCTTTCTGTGCTGTATGTTAGGTATATAAAAATGTGCTGTACGCGTGTATTGCTGGTGGCTTGAAGTTGGCTTTAGGTTGACTGGCGTTGTCTCTTTCTCTTAAGCGCGCACGAATTTAACGTTTTCCTTCTGCCGCATATATTATCTAATTATAAAAGCAAGGTTCAAGTAACATAGCCAATTTGCCATGTTACAAACTTGGAGTTAGCTTTAGGTTGACTGGTGTTGTCTCTCTCTTAACCTCGCGCGAATTTAACGTTTTCCTTTTGCTGCATATATTATCTTATAATAAAAGCAAGGTTCAAGTAACATGGCTAATTTGTCATGTTACAGATATTGGAACCCAAAGTTACTAAAAACTATTAAATGAATTTATTTAAAAATTCAACTGAATAATATTCATGGTACATACTACAACCTGATGTATTTATTTTCCTAAAATCTTGCAATAAAAGAATAGATAGGCAATATTTATGAGTATCAGTGTAGTGTCCGTTTTATATCCCCTTGATGATTTTCTGTTAAATTTAAATTTTAAAAGATTAAAAGACTCCTGCTTATATTTAAAAAATGGAATTCATATTTTTATTTATGTAGATGATATTTTAATTTTTATTAATTTAAAAAGGAATTAAGAAATATTAATGTAAAATTAAAAGAAAAGTTTGAAATAAAAAGTTTTGAAAGTAACAAAATAAAATTTTTAGGATTGGAAATCGAAAAGATTGATAATAAAATAATATATAATCAAAGATCTCTAATGCTAAAAATATTAAAAGAATTATGAATGATAGTAAAGAACAATTATTAATTGAAGCTAATTCACAATTAGGAAAAGAAAATGAAAGTAAAATAAATAAAAACTTACCTTACAGGGAATTATTAGGAAGTTTAATGTAGTTAATTTTAGGACAAAATAAATTAGAAGCATACGTAGACTCAGACTATGCGAATGATATGAATGATAGAAAAAGTACAAGTGGTATTTTATGATAAAATTGTTTCAAAATAATGTTTTTTGGCGAAGCAAAAAACAAACAATTATAACTTTGTCAAGTTGTGAATCTGAATATGTAGCATTAGCTAAATGTCTGAAGGAAGTAAAATTTGTAAGAAATTTACTAAAAGAAGTATTTGATTATAATGATACTCCAATTATTTATGAGGATAATCAATCATGTATTTATTGAAATTGGGAAACCAAAAGAAGTTGTGAGCGCCCGAGTATGTACGGCCCTGAAACCGTACAATACTGGAAGATGCGCGCGCAAACACCCAAAAAGACCAAAGTGGTTGAACATGCAAGCGCGCGTATGTACGTATACGCGCTTGCATGTATAAGTACCGCTGAGAGTACACGGCGGCTCTCCCTCTCTTCCACCAAGTGAGAAGAGTGGGAGAAAGACCGAAGAGAGTTGAGGCCAGCAGTGCGAGGAGCTCGGGACTTTCGTCACTCTTGGATCAGCTCTCTCACGGGATAGTCATACTTTGCTTAAGGCAGCAACGGGCGATAGGCCAACGCATTGTCTTAAGCAAAGCAGACTTTACACGTGTTAACATGCCTTATTGTAACTCGTACAATTATAATTTTGTATGTTTTTTAAATAAAGAGCTTATCCAAGCAAAACGATTCCTCTCCTATTAACCCAGTGTTAAGCCCTGAATGTTAAGGCATTTGGTCCTTAACAAGAACGGGCTTTTCACTTAATACTCTAAAAAATAACTAATAATTTTTCAATAAAAATGTCTGCATAGCTAGGCAAGGTGTACTAACTATAAACGACTTGAACAAAACGACAAAGGCACACAAAGAGTCTGCACCAGCTAGGCATGGCGTGCTAGCTTGTAACGACTCTATAATCGTTAGACGACGTTAACTAAATTATAAAATAATTATTAAATAAATAATTAAAGTTAAAATAGAGTAAAATAGGAAGTAATGTTACATTGGCACCCACTGGTTCTCAACCGTCGTTGAGAAAATCCACACGAGAATAGAGTCGCGTATTAACACTACTATTAAATAATAAAATTTTTATAAAATTATAATGGACAAAACATAAAAATGAAAAATAAAATTATAAAAAATAATAGAATAAAAATAATAAAAACTTAAAATATATATATATATATATATATATATATATATATATAAAATAACAAAAATTGAAGAAATTAAAAAATAAAAATAATAAAAATCAAAAAAAGGCATGAAAATGCACAAAAAATGGTAGATTAAAATACCAAATAAATAAATATATATTATAAAAGAATTTCTTTGGTCTGAAAAAAAAGCAAATAAAATAGACCAAAATTTTATTAAATATTAAATTCTCGCACAAACTATTCGTGAATGATAAAGTATATAGACTTGAAGGTCGCGCAGGAAAACAAGAAGATTAGTGTTACAATGAACACATTTGAATTTTTATAAGAATCTTTTGTTATAACTGCGCAAATTTCAAGTCTAAACGCGAATATTTAAGAAAGAAAATAATATGTAGTAACTAAAGTCAAAAGGTCGATAGCTAAATAATAGACAAAAAGGAATTGTTAGGCATAGGTTCTCTACGCGAATGAGAACAATTATTGTAATAGAATAATATACGCTCTTTAATAAAATTAAAACAAAATAAATTGAATAAATATATTAAAAGATTAAAACAGCCATAATAAAAAATAATTGTAAACGAAATTAAAATTTTGAAATTTCATTTCTAATAAGTTAAATTTATTGAAATTATAAATACCTTATTGAACAATTAATTTAAATAAAAAAATAGTGAAATAAAAATATTTTAAATTTTAATTTCGTAAATATTAATTAATTTATATCATAATTGCGAATAAAAATAAAAAATCAAGATGGCGAAAAGAAGATCAGAAATACTGATGCAAGAATTAGATAATCTTGATGGGACCATAAAGGAAGATGTTAACACAAAACAAAATGAATGGATGAAAGCTGTGTCATACGAGCTGACATTGTTGTTTAATAAACAACAAGAGTTGGATGACAAAATTACAGCTAGTCAAGACAAATCTATAGTCTTTAACTTAGAAAAAACCGCAGATGCGGGAACAATAAATTTCAAAGAACAGATAAATGAATTGTCAAATTAGATAAAAAACTTATTAGAAGACAATATCATAATTAAAAATCTGTTAAATAAATATGAAAAAGAAAATGAAGACTTAGTCACTAAAAATGAATCCCTAAATGAAGAATCGATTAAATTAAAAAAAAAATAAATGACGATGAAGCTATTAAAATGGTTCGTGACAATTTAACACAAAAAATAGATGATACTGCTCAAGAACAAGAAGAAAAAATTAATGAGTTGAAAGAAAAATTAAAAAATAATGAGACTCGAACGCAAAGTTCGGAGTCTTGTAGTAATGAAATAAGAATTCCTTTGCCAAAATATGAAGGCACGGAGGTCAAAAGACCAATGAAATTCTTAAATGAATTTGAAAAGTACGTTGCATTAAAACGACTAGAAGAGGAAGAAACCCTCGAGTTGTTGCAGACTGTACTACAAAAAGATGCTAACGAATGGTGGTACATCTATCAAGAAGATGTGACCACATATCAAGGATTTAAAAATTTATTCCTTGATAGATATTGGAATGAAGATGTCCAAAGAACAACTAGAAGAAAAGTTGAATTTGGACAGTTCTATGAGA
The DNA here is from genome assembly GCA_017163975.1 of Anastatus disparis. Lineage (NCBI taxonomy): Eukaryota > Metazoa > Arthropoda > Insecta > Hymenoptera > Eupelmidae > Anastatus > Anastatus disparis. The sequence continues at coordinate 2,473,517 of JAFFSR010000320.1, read as the reverse complement.
ACGGCAAACTAAGCCGTATGGCTTACGCTACCCAAGTATATGGGTTTGCTAAAGAGCTAAATCTTCAGTACACTGAAGAAGAATTAGCTGATAAAATTAGCAAACATTTCAGCAGAAATGTTAGGCAAGCCATGCAATTTTCTCAGAGAAAAGATAAGAACACCTTATTTAAAATCTTGTTAGATTTTGATAATGATGATAGAATTCAAGAGAAAAGAGCAGCTAATAGAAATAAATCTCATAAAAGCAATTCAAATCAACAGAAATTCTTTAAGGAAAATGATAATTTAGAGAATAAAGAAAAAGCTCTATATAATCAAAATAATAATAAACAAAAAGCTGTAATGCGGGAAAATTAAATGCTCCTGTCAGCAATAAAATGACAAAAAGTTATAATGATATTAATGTGTCTTAAATAGATATAGACTCAGTATCACTAAAAGAACTTCAGGAAAACTGAATAAAGTTGCACCTAAATTAAAAAATATAAGGGGTAAGGTTGCAACAAAAGCTAATACCCCAAAAATACAAAAAATTCTAAATTCAAAAATATTACCTAAAAAGGGTAAATTAATTAAAACAATCAAAAAATAAAACAGGTTAAACATACATACAAATGCAAAAAGAATAAACGTACACTTTGAAATCCCAAATGTTATTAAAGAGTACAATACAAGACATGGTTTTCTGAAAATGTTAAACATGATTTTGAGGAGAGTACATGAAAAGATACTTTTATACACAGATGGCGAATATGCTAATCTAAAAAATCCTGAGCAAAAACTCAAATCAAATGAGTATACTCAGGTAAAAACCATTGAATTACATGAGAGCGATAGTGACTCATATTCATGTGCATTCACCTCGAATGAAAATAAAGAAAATTTATTTCATGAGGAAAATAATTATGAACTCACCAATGATGAGATTCATAAAGGTGAAATAATATCACCAAAACAAGAAATTAAACCAATAGATTTATTTTCTAAATATAAAAAAGTATCTAGCAATGTATCTGCTCAATTATTAATGTATAAACATGGAACGAAAACCATTAAAAAAGCACCTCTTGATTCTTCAAATGAAAGAATAGAGAAAAACCACAAGTACGGTGGCAAAAATTTATTCGAAAATGCATTAAAATGTTATTTAACAAACAATTATAAAAAATCTAGGTTATGCAAAAATGAAGATAAAACAACATTAAATAAATCCATAATACCCTATGTATTAATAAGAGATGCATTAAGTGAAATTAAAAAAAGTTATGAGCATAGTGGACCAAAAAATAAATATAAAACAATTTTATTAAAAAGTCACCTCTAGAACGATAAATTATAAATTTAAAAAATTACAAAGGGGGGCAATTAAATGATAAAGAAGATAGAAATGAAAAAGAAGAAGACGCAGACGATTGGATAGAAGAATTAAGAAGAAAAACAACAAATAAGTAAAAAAATTAATTTGTATAAAATAAAAAAAAAAAAGAAAATAAAAAATGAAAGTCTTATTAAATTAAAAATATATTTGTTTTAGTTCTTAGTTTAAAATAGAAAAAAAAGTAATAATTAGTTAAAACGAAATATAGAATAATAATTTTTGATTATTAATTAGGAAAAAAAATATAATATTAATAAAATAAAATAAAAAATTGAGGTTAAAGTACAGCGAAAAAACTTATTTTAAGGTTTAGTTTCATAGAAAAAATAATAAATACATTAATTACTTACGCAATTATAAAAATAAAGTTGAGTTAATGTGAAAACTTTACACACGAAAAAATCTTATTTTATTTTGGGGGGCAAATCTCAACACCAATATAGTTAATAAGTGCGTAATTGGGTGTTTGAGCGCGCATATTCGTTAAAGTCGCGTTAGAGAAAATAAAATCTATTTTTTCCATTAATTAATCTAATTAAAATTTTAAAATCTATTTTAATTTGAGGGGCAATGTGAGCGCCCGAGTATGTACGGCCCTGAAACCGTACGATACTGGAAGATGCGCGTGCAAACACCCAAAAAGACCAAAGTGGTTGAACATGCAAGCGCGCGTATGTACGTATACGCGCTTGCATGTATAAGTACCGCTGAGAGTACACGACGGCTTTCCCTCTCTTCTACCAAGTGAGAAGAGTGGGAGAAAGACCGAAGAGAGTTGAGGCCAGCAGTGCGAAGAGCTCGGGACTTTCGTCACTCTTGGATCAGCTCTCTCACGGGATAGTCATACTTTGCTTAAGGCAGCAACGGGCGATAGGCCAACGCATTGTCTTAAGAAGGGGCCGAACTATCTGTCTTTGTCTAATAGCGTTTTTCATCATTTATGTAAACACTATTCGGTATAACAAGAAAAAAATAGCAGCCCCCGCTAGATATTAGTATAATAAGTAAATTTTGTAATAACAACCAAATTTTTTCACAGCGTAGTTTTTGAATAATTAGAGACCTACCAAAAAAAGATAGGTTATATTTTAGATTGCTAGTAGGTCTCTAATTAGTCAAAAACTATGCGGTAAAAAATTTGGTTGTTATTACAAAATTTACTAATTATAATAATATCTAGCGGTGGCTGCTATTTTTTCCTTGTTATACCGGATAGTGTTTACATAAATGATGAAAAACGCTATTAGACAAAGACAGATAGTTCGGCCCCTTCTTAAGCAAAGCAGACTTTACACGTGTTAACGTGCCTTATTGTAACTCGTACAATTATAATTTTGTATGTTTTTTATATAAAGAGCTTATCCAAGCAAAACGATTCCTCTCCTATTAACCCAGTGTTAAGCCCTGAATGTTAAGGCATTTCGTCCTTAACAACAACGGGCTTTTCACTTAATACTCTAAAAAATAACTAATAATTTTTCAATAAAAATGTCTGCTATAGCTAGGCAAGGTGTACTAGCTATAAACGACTTTAACAAAACAACAAAGGCACACAAAGAGTCTGCACGAGCTAGGCATGGCGCGCTAGCTTGTAACGACTCTATAATCGTTAGACGACGTTAACTAAATTATAAAAAAATTATTAAATAAATAATTAAAGTTAAAATAGAGTAAAATAGGAAGGAATGTTACAAAGTAAACATATTGATGTTAAGTATCATTTTGTAAAAAATGAAGTTAAAAATAAAATTAACATATGCTCCTTCAGACAGTCAGCTGATATTTGTACTAAAAATTCAAATGTAAATAAACACACAAATATGTTATATATAATAGGAATTATTGAATTGAGGGAGGATATTAAAAATATAAATAATTACAATTCAACAATCCCGTCATATAGTTAGAAACTATAAGTAACTAGTTATACTAATAGTATAAATAGCAAGATTGTGAAAGCGCTACACCATTCTGATAAGAGAACGTAAGACGGTAGCAACCAAGCGAGTTACACCTATATTAAGACACTCTTTTGTTATATACTTTTTATATTTAATATTAGTAATAAATCAACAGTTGTCTTTATTTACTGTGTTTTTTGTTGTTAAAATAGTACGGTCTCATAGGGCGATGAAAACATTACCTTGTATATAAAATGAACTGGTCTTTCGAATCTCGGCATTATTTTTTAGCTATCATACTTGCTATATGGGTGAAAATGGGGTGTGAATTAAAGAAAAAATATGAAAAAAATGTTGTGGGACAAACTATAGAAAAAATCTTTTCCATAGCTCAGATATGGTTATTTGTTACTTGTTATGGTATAAAATTAAGAACCTTTACTTGTAGTGCAAAGTGGTAAAGTTTTTAACCCTCCGTAAGGGGTGAGAATAGGCTATTTTTCTGATAAGCATAGAAAATTTTTTTTCGATTTCCATCCCTGTTACTGAGGGTCCCAATATAGTCGCTTCGGCGTAGGTTGAATACCTCGCGAGGCACTCACTAGATTTTTGAGTTTAGGGTTTTATTATAAAAAAAATTTAAGTCATCAAAGGTCTCAACAAGTATAACAGTCATATATAGAAAAATTAAATATAATATAAATTTATTTTTTTATAATTTATGAAATTATTTTACATCTTTTGCCCTTTTGAAAAAACAGTACACATGTGTATTTTATACATATCTTTTACGCAGAAACCTATTTTCTATGCCTCTCCTACTGAAAATATCCAAATGGATATTTCCGAAATATCCACGTGGATATCCATGTGGATGAACATGGATTCCACGTGGATTCAAATGGAAATCTACGTGGATAATCAACGCGGATATCCATAAGAATTATCCACGTGGATTTCTAGATAAAATAACGTAGATTTCGAAAGAGGTGAATTTGTTGTTAAGAATGGAAGATATTTTTGATCAAAATTATCTTTTATTGTTAGCAATAAATTCAACAACTTCAAAATCTACGTTATTTTATCTGCGAAATCCACGAAGATGATCCACATGGATATCCATGAGTATCATCCACTTGCATATCCATTTAGATATTTTCAATAGGGTATTTCCAATAAGATAACGTAGATTTTTAAGTTGGTGAATTAGTTGTTAACAATAAAAGATATTTTTAATCATAAATATCTTTCGTTATTGACAACAAATTTACCTACTTCAAAATCTACGTTATTTTATTTAGAAATCCACGTGCATGATTTCCGTGGATATCCTCGTGGATCATCCACGCAGATTTCTATTTGCATCCATGTTCATCCACATGGATATCCATCTGGATATTTTCAATGGGGTCTTTTGCGTAAGCAAAATACCACATTCCCTCACTAGTAAGCGAAATAGTTGCTCACTGCGTGAATAACTAAAATATCTATATTGCTTACTTGTGAGAGCGTGCGGTATTTTGTTTACACAAAACAGGCACAGAAAATCAAATTTCGCTCCGTGTTAGGAAAAATTTTATACCTTACTCGTAGCAAAATAGGTCCGCCACTTGACTTTTTTAGCACCCTTGCTACGCTTGGGCGACGAAAACGACTCACAAGTGAATGACTTATTTTGCTCACTAGTGGAAAATATACTATTAAGGGAATGTAAAATACCGGCATCAAAGTTTTTTAATATTTTAAAATTTAAAATTTTTGAGAGCCAGATTAGCTTGTTCGGGCCGATTGACGATAGTCCAAATTGTGCAATCAAACTGTTTGTGTTTAAGGAACTGAGTCGCTACACCTACGTTTTCAAAAGAGTAAAAGCGGTTAAACTACTTCTCACGCATCCATACACAGGATCTCACAAAGTTATATCGGGGCAAGATAATGGTAGAAATTATACCATAGAAAAAATGGTAGAAACGTAGTTGTATCGACCGATAGATTAAAACCAGCATTCTTTTTAAAAAGCGAGAAAAAGTTGACTCCCGTCGAGCAACCAGTGCAAGATAATGCACCAGATAAGGAGCGCTCACTTACACCGTCATCGTACAATAATAACGCCTCGCAAAATTTAGCACAAGAAGAACGTTGGTCGAGGTGGAAGTCCACCATAGCGCAGATGTGCAAGGCGCAGTTGAAGAGCGGTTAGATGAAGTTTTGGACGAAATCGATCCAGCAGACGAGGCAACCCTGGCCGAAATAGACAGCAAAATTGTTACTTAGATGAACCGACAAGCCAGCCAGACACTGCCAATATTGCACAGAGTGACGAAGGCAGGAGCATTGAAAACCCAAGTACTATTTTTCAAAGACCAAAGAAGAATAGATTTATGCCTAACATTTTAAGAAGAAGAATAAGAACCGACAGCATCCTTAAAAAGGACTATAAAGAGGCTGCGACTAGAAAAGTAGTTAGGTTCGATGTTAGTGCTAATGTAGGGAACCATGCTTCTCCCGCTTTTGTAAGTAGGTTTAAGTATCGTAGAAAAATAACGAATGATTGAAGTATGAGTAAGGATGTAAAACTAATTACATTACATTAATTTATTACTAGCGAAAAATACCTCGCTCTTACCGTCTCTCGATCGAATTTTCATATATTATATCATTATGTATAAATTAGCCAATTTCAAAATAAAAAAGAATTGCCGCAACTTATGAATTTTGATATTGTAGTTTTGTACTAAATTGAGTTTTTATATTTTCATAAAAAAGAATAATTAAAGTTACAATGTGCATGAAAATTGTTTATATACAAATTATATCATGATGAATTAAGAATTTGTTCTACTAAATTGCATTTGAATCAATGAAAAAATATAATAGGAATTTTTCCTTTTTAATTACGTGTTTCACTCACGAACCATGAAATAATCGAAAACAGTATTTGACGTTTACTAGAACTAACAACTGCATGGAGAAAGGAAAGTATTGTTAAAATAGGTTCTAAATCAAGTATATCTAATTTATGTACTAAGGTACTTAAAAAAGAGTGACGATATAATTTTAAGTAGTACTATAGCTTGAATTTTAGGGACAAATATTGGTACTATTATATTATGAAGTAAGAGCATAAATTTGCGATGCTTAGTGTCTTTTTTTTGGTACTAAGACTGATATTTCACCTTCTCGATTCAAGGGCAATATTTCGCAGAAAATGTAATTATTCTCTTTCCATGCGGCTCTTCCTGTTACTAAAATTGAGAATTATTAAATATAGAATTATTTACATAATATTTAACACTTTAAAATTACTAATAATTAATATTTAAATTCGTGATATTTAAGAAATAAAACGATACATGTTTATCTTCCATATTCTGTTTTAAAATAGTTACTTTTGAGTTTTAAATTATTGATTAGTAATTTAAAATTGATATATATATTATATGATTTATATTATATTTATCAACTGTTGAAAATTGTTACACAATTTAATGGGTTTTACGTTAGCAGGTATCAATTATATTGAAGTTTTTCGCTCCTAACGTCGCTCGGTTGAATTTTCTTTTATTATATTATTATGTATAAATGACTAATTTTAAGTAAATAAGAATTAATTAATTTAAGTTTATTTTGAGTACTAAATAAAATTGAAAATAATTTGATAAAACATAATATAAAAATATATGTACACATGTGCTTAAAGTAAAAAAGCGTATAATTTATTCCATCAGGTGACTATTTCTCACTCTACTTCCATAAGAAAAACAAAGATAGTACAATATTTGATGTAAATAAACTGAGAACTGGGAACTGAGTAACAACTATAGTTTCCAGAACTTAATATATGACCATGAATTTGAATTATCAAATTAATTTTTACGTGAAACATCCTTAAAAAAATTTTTGTGTTTATTTCTAATAAAAATATCTTGGCAAATGTATTTTATATACACTCCGCAACAAAATTATCGCAACAAAATTTTTCATCGAAAAATTGCCATTTTTCAAATGCTTGTAACTCGGTGAATTTTCATCGTATTGAGATGATTTTTTTTAGTTTTGTAGAAAATTATGTATACTTCTAGGAAAAAATGATGTCCAATAGCTGCGAGATAATGCCACATTGCTACGTCTTAATCAGGCCTACCAACTTTTTTTTCTTAAAAAACGCAATAGTTTGCACGTTTGCCTAGATTACCAAAAATTTTTTTTTTTAAACCACAAATGCCATCTTAAAGTACATTTTCCAACGAGTATTTAAAAAAAAAAATCGACTTTCTACGATTTTTTTTGACCGAGTTAGACCATTTTAAAGATATCCCTATGTTTTAGCTAAATACCACCAACATCAGCATTACCCGATGCGTACCGCGAGGAGGTTGTTGGATGGACTTACGCATCATTGTGGCCCTGAAAAGGGCCCATTGTGTGAACCGTTTCTTACATTAGGGACCTCGCGGCTCGTCACTTCCGCAGTATTTTTTTACTTCAAACCCTATGCGCCCGAGACCTTTAATACCATGTATTGCCATCTCGCTGACGAATTACCTCTCCTAAATGTTCTTGCGAAATTATCAGGTTACATTTTAAAAAATTCGTGCCCCGAGAATTATCCTGAACCCCCATAAACAAAGAAACCACATTGATATTCGTTATTTTTGTTTTAAATTAACCCATGAAAAATGTAACTTTATTTAAAATTACACCACTACGTTTTCGGTACATTTAACATTGCATCTTAACACTTACTGTAAAATTATCAACTCTACCAACAAATTAATTAAAAAAAAATTAAGTGGAAGTTTAAGGCGGATACTAGCCAAGAGTGAAAGCGAAAGATCATTCAACATCAATTTTATTATACACAAAGTACATAGGAACTAAAAATTATAATAACATATTCTTAATTAAAATGCCTCGGCTTACTGAAATCCAATCTGCTCAAATTGTTGCCCTGCTAGAAGTGGAACTGAGTCAAAGCAATATATCCAGAAGAATGGGGATTCATCCCTCAACAGTGTCACCTGTTTTTAGTCGGCATGAAGAAACAGGTTCTTATCACCGGAGGCCTGGTCAAGGTCGACATAGGACTACTACGAATCGAGAGGATCGCCACATTGTTAATGAAACCCTGTGCAATCCAAGGCAGGTTGCGCGATGAATTGGGAATAATGCCTTACCAGGCAGACGAATTAGCGCTCAGACGATAAGGAGACGCCTTCACGAAAGGGGTTCAAGATCACGAATTCGTGCTAGAATGCCTAATTTATCAGCAGTTCACCAACGAGCTTGTCTAAATTACGCCCGTAATTATCGACACTGGACACCTAGAGAGTGGAGACATGTGTTTTTAACAGATGAATCTCGATTTTGTCTTTATGGAAACGATGCTAGGATTCATTTGGTGGAGGATCCGTTATGATATAAGGTGGAATATCAATAAGCCATCGATCAGACTTAGTGATTATCCCACCCCCAGAATTAACAGCGGGACGTTACATAAACGAAGTTTTACGCCCTCACACAATTCGAATGCGTCGGCAAATGGGCCGTAATTTCATCTTGATGCAAGATAATGCACGTCCCCATACTGCAAGGGTAACTCGTACTTACTTGGAAGAAAACAACCTAGAGGTGTTGCCTCATCCTGCTAATAGCCCAGACCTCAATCCTATAGAGTATGTGTGGCACATGATGGGTAGGCGATTACGTAACTTAGAGAAACCTCCTGCTAACCTCCAAGAGCTTGAGAGAATTCTTAATGAAATTTGGCACAAGATACCTCAAGATTCAATAAAAGCGTGCATTAATATGCAAGAACGTTTAGGAGAAGTTATTCGTCAGCGAGGTGGCAATACACAGTATTAAAGGTCTCGGGCGCATGGGGTTTGGATTCAAAAAATACTGCGGAAGTGACGAGCCGCGGGGTCCCTAATGTAAGAAACGGTTCACACAATCGGCCCCTTCCAGGGCCACAATGATGCGTAAGTCTAACCAACAACCTCCTACGCATCGGGTAATGCTGATGTTGACGGTATTTAACTAAAACAGGGATATATTTAAAATGGCATAACTTGGTCAAAAAAAAATCGTAAAGGGTCGATTTTTTTTAAATACTCATTGGAAAATATACTTTAAGATGGTATTTGTGATATAAAAAAAAAAATTTTAATCCAGGCAAACGTGCAAACTATTGCGTTTTTTAAGAAAAAAAGTTGGTAGGCCTGATTGAGACGTAGCAATGTGGCATTATCTCGCAGCTATTGGACATCATTTTTTCATAAAAGTACACATAATTCCCTACAAAACAAACAACAAATCATCTCAATACGATGAAAATTGACCGAGTTGCAAGCATTTGAAAAATGGCAATTTTTCGATAAAAAATTTTGTTGCGATAATTTTGTTGCGAAGTGTATATGAAATACGAAATTTAAATTAAAATAACCATAAGATTAAAATACACATTTTTATTTAATTTTAAATTTAAATATTTCAGAATAATAAAATAACTTATATTTGCAATTACTTAACAATCCTTTTTACATCTAATATTAAATTTTAATAAGATACAAATATTACAAAGTATATGTATCACAAGTAAGGTTTGTATATCATAAATATTATGATTTTTAGAAAATTCTTGATATTAATAGATTATTAATTTTAAAAATTAAATATTTTTTCACTGATGACAAGTAACTTTTCAAATATAGTTGAAATAATACTGTAAACGTCAATGAAATAACATTTTCTTAAAAATAAATTTCAACGCTATAATTATTAAAATAAACATTTTTATTTAACTACAATCTATTTCAATAATTATTTTTTTAATATATATATTAAAAAAATAATAATTTTATTTGATAAACAGTTATATAAATATTATATATTTTTAATAGTATAACTAAATTTATTAAATTAAAATTGTATTCAGTTATCATTCAGAGAATAAAGTATTTAAATTAGTTTTCATGAAAATATATTATTTAAAAAGTTACTTGTTAACAATTTTTATAAATAACATACATCTAACCTTAATTACATTTTCATTTGTACATGTGTTTGTACTTAAATGAATTGTAATTTATATAAAAATTGTTAGCAATTAAATATATTAAAATTCATTTCATTAAAGCAATAATATTTTCAGTAAGAGAAACATTAATTTTTACAATATATCAAATTACCTCATTTGAAAAATTATCATTACATGATTTAAGAATATTTTTTTTAATATCGTTTGAACATAAATTTTATGAAATACAATTTTAAAAATTATTTATCAGATATTAAATTTTTTTAATAGTCTATTATAAAGATAGGAAATATATGAAATATGAATAAATTTTTCTGATTATGTCTATAATTATGAATTTATATTTATGAACTGTCTAGATAGAAGTAAAGTTTCCCCTAAAAAAGTAAACATTTCAAAAGAAAATTTACTTATTATTTGCGAAACATTTGTAATAAATGCGGAAAAAAATAATATTCTGTTATATCACTCTAACATTTGTATTAAATATGATACAAATCATCGAAAGTACAATAATTTCATTATGTTTAATTTGTTGTCAAAGTTTAATTATATTTTACTATAAGAAGATATCAAAATTAACTGTCTTTATATTCTATTGCTGAATTTTCATAAAAGGAATGTATTAACTTGTAGTATGTACCATGGTGATTATTTATTTAAATTTTCAAATTATTCCAATCATTAGTTTTCAAGATATTTAGATTTCTGATTCCAAATAGAAAAATTTTATAGCACACTGTGTCCTAAATCCGCATTTAGACACACAGCTGCCTGTGAACTAAGTAGCCTATTATTGCACACCATGTTTGGCAAACTTGATGCTATACAATAATGAGATACTATTAATTTTCATGAAAAATCTGTGGCTATTGACAATTGCGAGTCTTCCGAGCGAAACTTTATATCAGTCAGATCTCTACCTCAGGCCAAAATCTGCTTTAACATCACCCAGTAATCGAAAATTGTTTTCGGTGTTTATGTCACATTCCGTTGGTTTAAACACCGAAAACATTCATCTTTTACCTATACACACATTGTTGATAAAGAAAAAACATCTAATCGATCGACGAAGTTACATAGGCAGCGGTCACCCATCCAAGTAATAACCGCGCCCAATACTGCTTAACTTCGCCGATCGGCTGAGGTGCAGTTCCGTAACCCCACCAATGTGTCAGTACACTTTTTAAATTAAATAACAATAACAAAGTGAGATACGAGTAAAACTAAACTTAATGCCAGTGTAACATATGAAACGAAGAGGTAGTATTATTATATTATCATTATTATACGATTTAAGTAAATATTTGAAATCACAGTTTTATTTTTTTCTGTTTTGATTTATCATGCTAAAATTTTTTTTATTTATAGTTTTTGTTTTCCTTTCTCGATTTATAATTCACGGAATGCCTAGTATTTGCTCTTTTACAATTTTAGTTTTTATTTTACGAATTATCATTCGTGGAGTGCATAGTTTTTGTTAATTATTGATTTTTAAGAGTACTCATATAATGCGGCGGATTTATGACACTTGTGCTATAAAATAGTATACGATACTTGAGACTTAAGTGGCCCATTGCACGACGTGATTATCGCCCTCGCTACGCTCGGGCGATAACTTCATGTCGTGCAATAATGGGCCACTTCAGTCACGTGTATCGTAATATACTATTAGTAAACAATATTGGAATCCAAACTTCTTAATAACTAATGAATGGATTTATTTAAAAATTTAACTGAATAATCTTCGTGATACATACTATGTATTATTGCATCTCTTTATTCCAAATTTTGAAATACAATGGAAATATAGTCAATATTTATGGGTGCAAGTTTACTGTCCATTTTACATCCCCTTAAATAATTTATACTTATAAAATTTACATAATATTATATAAAAACTATTAAAATAACTATCATATATTTAATATTATTTTAAACTATGAATAAAAAGTTTAAGAAATCATTATTAAGTGATAACTTAAATAGTTATATTATTTCATTAAATACATTTTCAACTTAAATAATTAACTTCATGTTAAAACTAAATTTAATTAGCATTCAATACCGCAAGTTATTTAAAAAATTTACCATTATTCAAAGATATTAAAAAGTTATTTATAAAAAGTATTCCCATATCAAAATTTCAAAATTCTATTAATTTAATTTTTCATTGTTTACATTAGAGAATTAGTTTTGATGTTGAAATTTTTTTGTGATATGCAACATATATATATATATTATCTTACGGTAAAATATTTTATCACCTTGTATGGAAATTATTTTGTAAAAGTAGAATAATACTGGGAGTAAATAAATGATTATAAAAAAATATTGAAAACTGTAAATAACAATAAAAAAGCGTTAGGCTGGAGATAAATAATAACTGTTCATTATCATTTATACATTTTTTAAATGTAGATACTACAAATATCCGTAAATAACTGTAAATAAATTAAAGAATACAATTATTAGAAATAACTCAAAATAATTTTTATTTCAGTTCTTTTTAGAATAAACTTTTCTTAATCATTATATATATGGGACATTTCACACCAACTGGAAGAGCAGAAAAATAAAAATCTTTGAATCTCTAAGGATATATTCTTTTTTTCACCCAAAATGTGTAAAAAAATTTTCAAGGATTTAGATTAGACGGATCAAGAGCTATAGATCCTTGAAATTTGGAAATTTTTCAAAATTTTTGGAAAAATCCCAACTTGGTCATTTTTTTTCCTGAAAATCCTGATGTTTAAGAGAGAAATTCATAAGAATACTTCTTGTTGTAAATGAAAAGCAGAGGTAGCATGATTCTTTACAGACCTGAATTTTGAAGTTTTCTATTGGTTCTTATATGTATTACATGGTAATTGAAATTACTTATTGTTCGCCACTTTAGAAATTTCTTTTCCCGGGCTTATTTTTCCTATTTTACATGAACTTTAAAATGAATTTGTGATCATGTTAACTTACATAAAAATGAAAGAAGAACAACCAAATAAATATAAAAAAATTGAAAATAGAGATACTAATAAATCTAAAAAATTGCATGAAAAAGAAAAAATAACGCAAAAAAAGAGACTTATAGAAAAGTTATTAGTGAAAAATATAATAAGTGTGAGAGAATGGTACAAATTGAAAATCAAAAATTGGAAAATGCCGATATTATTAAGAAAACACAAGTAAAAAATGATTGTTACCAATTGAAAGAATCATGCACAAGGTGTAAACAAATAGAAATTGATGACAATAAATAGGTTAATAAAGATACTACAATAGATAAAGCGATAGATGGAAAAAAGCGAAAACATAAATATGATTCTTATCAATTAAAGGCATTATTTATTAAGTGTAAACAATTAAAAATTTAAGAAAATAATTCTAATAAAAATTACAATAATAACAATAATTATAATAACAATCATAGTATTGTATTGAACAAAGTTATTGATAAAACAATAAAGGACAAAGTAGAAAAAAAATTAAAGATATTGAATGAAAAAATATTAACTGAAAAAATTAATTCTATACTGATTGGTTGTATAGCGAATATATATTTCGATGAAAATCTCATATCTGAAAATAACATTGGTTCCATGACAAATACATGTGTTTATTGTGATGCGAAACATTTTGCTTTCGAATATACTAAAAGTAACGAATTCTCCAATTGTTATCATAAAGGTAAAGTAGAATTGTTAGAAAATCCTCCTTATCCAGAACAATTAAAGTTTTTAGCAACTGAATTAACGGAAGAAATTATTGATTTTTGACAAAATGTTAGGTTGTACAATAATGCTTTAGCATTCGCAAATTTTGGTGCGAATTTCGATACATTGCCGGGTAAAGGACCACAAGTTATTAGAATATGTGGATAAATTCACCATAATGTATATGCGTTACATCCTAATAAAGATGAAGCACGTAAATATAGACAATTATATATTTTAGATAATGAAATAGCAACGATTGAACGGAATAAGTTCAACATAAATTTAACATTATTAAGACATTTAGATATCCTAATAAGAGGCATTAACTCTCATGATTAAGCCTATAAAATGATGCATAAAGTAGAAGAAGAAGAACTCGACGATGTGCAAACATCTATTGTCCTCTAAGAACTGTTACTATGTCTACTGTCCGCAATAATAATTTGGATAAAAATAGATATAATCTACCTACCTGTAATAAAGTTGCAATAGTATATGTTGGAGAAGACGATCTTCTTCCTATTGAACGTGATATTGTCATTGACTCCAAGTATGATAAACCAATTAGCATACCAAAAATTAGCAAACATACAGATCCTATGACATATCCGCTTATTCATCCTAATGGTGGTTTTGGATGAATGCCAAATATGAAAAGTAAATTTAGAGAATCTAATAATTCAAATTTGAAATTTAATATTGTATTATTTAAAAATAATTTATAATTATAGATTTAGTATTAGAAATGTATTTAATCCATTCCTTAATTTGGGAAAATTATCTTAACAGTTCATTGTTGATGCGTTTGAAAAAGTTGAAACCTCCAGATTATATTTCATACGAAAAAACCAAAACGTATTAAGAAGTGATTGTTACAAAGTTATTATCGACTATTTACATAACAAAAAAGAATAAAATTCTTCAAAAATTGGAAAAATAGTAATATTACCGTCAAACTTTACAGGAAGTCCACGATTTTTGAAAGAAAATTACATTGACTCAATGATATTTGTCAATTATCATGGTAGACCTGACCTTTTTGTAACTATGACCTGTAACTTACATTGGGTAGAAATAACTGAAAACTTAGAAATTTATGAAAATGCAATAGATAGACCAGATATTATAACAAAAGAATTTTATCAAGGGGAATATTAGAGAAATGTCTTGCATATAGTTATGTAATTGAATTTGAAAAACGAGGATTACCGCATAAGCATATGTTATTACTTTTAGATAAAAATAATATATTTGATATTCCCGGAAAAGTTGATAAAATAATAAGTGCAGAAATCTCAAATAGAGATATTTATCCAAAATTATATAGTATTGTTAAACAATTTATGATACGCGCTCCCTGTGGTATGCAAAATATAAACTGTCCGTGTATGGATAAAAATACAAAACAATGAACTGAAAATTTTTCTAAAAAATTTAATAATACAACAACATTTAAATCCAATGGATATCCACTATACAAACGTAAAAATGATAGCGTCAAAATAATTCTCAAAAATAAATTTACAGAAAGAATTGCAGATAATGGATTTGTTGTTACTTATGATCCTTACGTATTATTGAAATTTAATGCACACATAAGCGTAGAAGTTTGTTTCACTGTACAATGCATTAAACATTTATTTAAATACTGTTATAAGGGTCATGATTGTGCATACATTAAAATACATCAAGTAAATGTGGATTTTCAATCAGAAAATAAAGACACTTTTAAAAATGACAATCGTTAAAATATCGAATATGAGAATGACGAAACCCAACAATACATTAATACAGGATATTTATGTCCACCTCAAGCAATGCACAGATTATGAGAATATCCTTCACATGTTATTTCACATACTATAAAACGTCTAAGCGTTCACGAAGAAAATCAACAAAACGTATTTTTTAAAGAAGGAAAAAAAAGAAATGATCATGCAAAAAAATATGGAAACAATATTAACAGCATATTTTGAATTGAATAAAGAAAATTTTGCAGCACGAAATTACTTGCATGGAAAAAAAATTGACACACTGATTCTTTATTGTCTGAATGAACAGCGTCCTTCAGCTTTTGAACGATATTCCTAACGAATCGCCAGAATTAGTGTGCCAAGATCGAGGCCAAGATCGTCTAAAATCGAAACAGAACCGCTGTATCGGCTGAAGTATACACCAATCGCATTTTCTCGGTACAAATATTCTGCCGATTTGATAGAAATATGGTTGAAAAGCTATGAGGCGCTATTCGTCTAGACAACAAAGAATCAGTCTGTTGAATTTTTTTCCGTGTGCATTCAGAAATACCAATTTTTATACATTTGATGAAAAACTGAAAAAGTGGAATAAAAAAAAAAAAAAAAAAAAAAGAAAACCAATACTTAGTAGAATGTACTTACTAGGAGAGTGTCACACCTCCGGGTCACGGATTTTGCTCAAACTTTGGGATAAGTTTTTAGATGATAAAATATGAAAAAAGCTAAGGTTATAGTCACAAACACTCAATATTTCCCTAGTTACAGGGAATTAAAGAAAATCACTAAAAAAGTTACTAGATTTTTAAACGCATATAGTTCTTTAGCATCGATAGCTAGAAGCTTAAAACTTTTTTTAAATTAAAGCTGAGCTCAAATCCTTTCGAAACAGTAGTTACAGCATATCAAAATATTATTTTTTCCCAAAGTTAGAGTGTAATAAGGATTGGACCTGAATTTTCTTTTTAAAACATTAGTTAATAATAAAAGCTAAAATTAGGTCCAATCTTTATTACGCTCTAACTTGGGGAAAAAATAATATTTTGATATGCTGTAACTACTGTTTCGAAAGAATTTGAGCTCAGCTTTAATTTAAAAAAAGTTTTAAGCTTCTAGCTATCGATGCTAAAGAACTATATGCGTTTAGAAAACTAGTAACTTTTTTAGTGATTTTCTTTAATTGCCTGTAACTAGGGAAATATTGAGTGTTTGTGACTATAACTTTATCTTTTTCCATATTTTATCATCTGAAAACTTATCCCGAAGTTTGAGCAAAATCGGTGATCCAGAGGTGTGACTCTCTCCTAGTTAGTAAGTCCGAAAGATAGAGATCGTTATTTCATTAGGTTATTACGATCACATGTTAAAGGAGCAACATCTTTTAAAGCTTTGCGTACTGTTGATAATGTGATGTACAATTCGTTTTATGAGGCAGCTAAGGCAAAACAATTAATTAATGAAGATGAAGAAAGGGATAGATGTTTGGAAGAAGCATTTTCAACAGAATTCCTTTACATTCTCTATGAATTATTTGCTTTCATTTGCATTTTTCATAATCCTATAAATGCACGAGATTTATATGAAAAATAGTAAGATAAGTTATACCATTCTAAATACGAAAAAAATATAGGTGAAAATCTTGCATTGAATGTTATTGAAAATCATTTACAAGTCAATGGATTTTCTTTGAACGATTTTAATTTACCTAATATAAGCACATTTATAGAAGAAGATAATAATCAATTTTAAATCATTATAATAATATTCTTAATGAATAAGAAATGAAAATAACTTCTTTAAATGATAAACAAAGTCAAATATTCAACTCTACTATAAAAAGTTTAAACAACCAAAGTAAAGAAAAATATATTTTTATAGATGGACCAGGTGGAAGTGGAAAAAGTTATTTACTTAACGTTTTAATAGTTTATTTTAAATATCATACTATACATTATTTATGTGTAGCTTGGACAGCTATAGCAGCGAATTCATTAGTCGATAGAAAAACCGTGCATACAACATTTAAACTAACGTTAAGAGGACGCTGGATCTTTCTATCCTTTTTTAATTGAAAAATGTAGGTTTTTGTAAAAACTAACGATTATTGATAGAGATTAAAAGTTATCAGCAACTTGTACAGTAAAAAGCAATATTTTTTCTGACAAGGACAAATTAATTTTGATGCTTTGTTTTTAAAAAAAGTTTGACATACTTACAAAATCATAAGTTAGGCTAGAGAATATGATGATTAAGTATGTCAAACTTTTGTTGAAAACAAAGCATCAAAATTAATTTGTTCTCATTAGAAAAAATATTGTTTTTCACTGTACAAGTTGCGGACAACTATTGATTTCTAGTAATAACTACTAGTTTTTCCGAAAACCTACATTTTTCGATTAGAAAAAGATAGAGAGATATAACGTCCTCTTAAATATAACAGATTGTACAACCTGTAATATTGAGGCTAATTCTGCAGAAGGCAAACAATTAAAGGGAACACGAATAATTATTTGGAATGAAATATCCATGACTTCAAAAGAGTACCCCCCGTTAAGATAGGTAAAATGCCCTCCCTCATATATTTTAAAACTAATATTTTTTCTTGTTTTTATAGTAATTAAGATTAGGTTTTGTTATATTTATAGTTTCCTAACACATACCCTAACCTCAATATAACCTAAAAATCACTTTTTTTATAAAATTTTTTTTTTATCTGGAAGGATGAATGATATTAATCCCGCGAAAAACATATGACTAGGTCTTAGCACTCTCTTCAACTGTGATTTTTTGCGAGTCCTAGAAAGCAGTTTTTCTAACCTAAAAATAACATTTAAATCATAAAATCTCCGTAACTTTGCTCTGGGAGGGGCTACAAGTAATTTTCTTGGCTTAAAATTTGTGTTTTTAAAAAAAAAATAAAGTTTATGATAACCAAAAATTCGATTCTGGCATGGCGCCATGGCGAAAAACTCAAAAAACCATTTTTTCATAGGTTTTCTGTCGGTTATTGGTCTCTAGCAACTCACAAATCATTTTTAGAGAAAAAAACATAGCTTCATTGGATTCTACGTGAAAAAATACATTAAAAATGTGCATGATTACTTTAGGAATACTTGGATGCTGTTACAAAACAATTAAAAAAATAAAATAATTCTGAAATTATTACATATCTACTTTGCATCGTTGCTGCATTTTATGTTTTTATGACTTTGGTCATCTCTTTAGAGTCTCAAAGCTACTATTTAATGTATTCATAGGCAAATGACGTCCACTGTACGCGAAAAACAGAGACAAATACTAGACAGATAACTATAACTCCTATATATATATATATATATATGTGGAATAACTTGCTATCCCTCGTATATACATATGAATAATAGTGCGTTGTTCTTAGGAAACGCAAATTATTTTTCTTATACATAGATAAAAAACCAATGTTTATCTATTCCTGTAACTATTTTTTTTAGTGTTATTTTTTAGCTTGTAAGAGACCTAACATGTTTTCTGTCCTCCATAAATCACGAACTCGGTAGATTTGAACAATTAAATGATTCTAATTAGGTTCCAAATTCAAAAATTAAAAGATCATCATCTCTTTAGAGTCATAAAGCTACTATTCGATGTATTTACAGCTAAATTACGCCTATTGCACGCCAAAATAAGATTTTTAAACATAACTGAAGTAACGGTCGTATCATCTGTCTTTTTGTATTACAGTAGACTCTGGATACAAGAGAATCAACGGGCCTTCAGGAGAGGAATTTTCTTGAAAATTCTCTCATACAAAGAGTCCCCAACACGCTCGAGTCAAAAGTGATACCCACACCTACTGTTTTGTTGTGTGAGTTGTATCCAACATGCGTGTATATTCTGTCTCTCTCACTTTCATAGTGGTGGGATAACGCAAATACTTGGGCTCACGCCCATATTTAGGAGAAAGAGCTCGAAATCTCTTATATCGCAATCTCTTGTATCGAGAGATCACTGAATCATTAGAGAGACAAAGACGGAATAAGGTTTTAGTAATAATATATATATATATATATATATATATATATATATATATACATATACAAAGAATAGTGAGCTATTGCTAGGAACTCTAGGAGCTATTGCTTCTCATATATATATATATATATATATATATATATACAAAGAATAGTGAGCTGTTGCTAGAAACAACGCGCTTGATTCTCATATATGTAGAAGCAATGTATTCCTTATATCGGTTGCTATTCTATTCTTTGCGTATAATGGCCTGAAGACAAATCATAATTGTGGCAGTTCTAACAAAGAATATAAATGCTTACATAGAAGTGTACTTTCAGGCTCGAATTTATAGATCCAACACGATTGTTACTAAAACCTTATTCCGTCTTTGTCTCTCTAATGATTCAGTGATCTCTCGATACAAGAGATTGCGATATAAGAGATTTCGAGCTCTTTTCTTCTAAATATGGGCGTGAGCCTAAGTATTTGCGTTATCCCACCACTATGAAAGTGAGAGAGACAGAATATACACGCATGTTGGATACAACTCACACAACAAAACAGTAGGTGTGGGTATCACTCTTGACTCAAGCGTATTGGGGACTTTTTGTATGAAAGAATTTTCAAGAAAATTCCTCTCCTGAAGGCCTGTTGATTCTCTTGTATCCAGAGTCTACTGTAATACAAAAAGACAGATGATACGACCGTTACTTCAGTTATGTTTAAAAATCTTATTTTAGCGTGCAATAGGCGTAATTTGGCTGTAAATACATCGAATAGTAGCTTTATGACTCTAAAGAGATGATGATCTTTTAATTTTTGAATTTGGAACCTAATTAGAATCATTTAATTGTTCAAATCTACCGAGTTCGTGATTTATGGAGGACAGAAAACATGTTAGGTCTCTTACAAGCTAAAAAAGAACACTAAAAAGAATAGTTACAGGAATAGATAAACATTGGTTTTTTATTTATGTATAAGAAAAATAATTTGCGTTTCCTAAGAACAACTCACTATTCCTTATGTATATACGAGGGATAGCAAGTTATTCCACATATATATATATATATATATATAGGAGTTAAAGTTATCTGTCTAGTATTTGTCTCTGTTTTTCGGGTGTAGTGGACATAATTTGCCTATGGATACATTAAATAGTAGCTTTGAGACTCTAAAGAGATGACCAAGGTCATAAAAACATAAAATGCTGCAACGACGCAAAGTAGCTATGTAATAATTTTAGAATTATTTTATTTTTTTAATTGTTTTGTAACAGCATCCAAGTATTCCTAAAGTAATCATGCACATTTTCAATGTATTTTTTTACGTAGAATCCAACGAAGCTATTTTTTTTTCTCTAAAAATGATTTGTGAGTTGCTAGAGACCAATAACCGACAGAAAACCTATGAAAAAATGGTTTTTCGAGTTTTTCGCCATGGCGCCATGCCAGAATCGAATTTTTGGTTATCATAAACTTTATTTGTTTTTTAAAAATACAAATTTTAAGCCCAGAAAATTACTTGTAGCCCCTCCCAGAGCAAAGTTACGGAGATTTTATGATTTAAATGTTTTTTTTAGGTTAGAAAAACTGCTTTCTAGGACTCGCAAAAAATCACAGTTGAAGAGAGTGCTAAGACCTAGTCATATGTTTTTCGCGGGATTAATATCATTCATCCTTCCAGATAAAAAAAAATTTTATAAAAAAAGTGATTTTTAGTTTATGTTGAGGTTAGGGTATGTGTTAGGAAACTATAAATATAACAAAACCTAATCTTAATTACTATAAAAACAAGAAAAAATATTAGTTTCAAAATATATGAGGGAGGGCATTTTACCTATCTTAACGGGGGGTACTCTTTGCTTATGAAGCAGTTGATCGTCTTTTTCAAGATTTATGCGATGTGAACCTACCCTTCGGTGGTAAAACTGTAATTGTACCAGGAGATTTCAGGCAAACATTACTAATTGTACGACATGGAAACCGTATGAACATTATTAGAAATTCAGTGAAATTTAGTTTATTATGGCAGAATTTAGAGCCCAAAATATAGAGCCAAAGTAAATATAAGATTTAAATAATATTGGTGTTAGGGGCTTTTCCGGATTAGGGAAAACCCGGAAAAGCCCTTCACAATATTTTTACAAACGAGAGAATATGATAATTTCAAAATTATAAAGTATTAGGATAGGATATCATTCATTGAACTAAAATAAGAATACTACCATATTTAGTTATTTATTTATTTTTAATAAAACCTCAAGTGAAACAAAAAAATAAGCATTTCTGTTATAATAGATAATTGATTAAAAATCATAAGAATACATTTGACAAGTGAAATGAATGTTTTCAGAAAAACAAGAATTAATTTTAAGTTCTCACTCATACATAGCAAATTTAGAGAACTACAATGTTCAATCAAAACAGTAAAAGACTTATCTGTACAAAATTCCTTGTTGTCCTTGTTGCATGGCTCTCCTGATGATTTGATGGATGATTTATTGCACTGCATAAAATTACTTTAGAAACTGAATTTAAAGAAAATTAAAAAGACGCGAAGAAATCAATGTGACTGCCACACGCGCCTGCCTCGCGTCCACAAGTCCATGGCAAGCCTAAGAGTTATCGTCTATAAGATGTTGAAATAGATAAAGACTGCACGCTTTCGCATATCCCTGGCAAGAGAGGGACTCTATCTCGCGCCCGAAAGCACGACGGTAGCTATGCTCATCCCACTACTTTATTAAAAAGTAGGAGAGAGTCAAGTTATGTCATTGGTGCATCATTGTATGGCCACTAGCAATAAGCACTGCAGATAGCTGCACGTGTTGCATGGTCAGCACAATGATCACTTTGGTGATATCAAAAGTGTTACTCGATATTTTTTCAAGCAAAGGTAACATATTTAATATATTAGATTTTACGAAGTTATAAAATCTAATTAAAAATTTATTGAATAAATTAATTAAATTAAAAATTTATTTGTGTCCCTTAACACCCCCCCCCCCTTACTTAGAATAACTGTCGTCTGACAGTCGCGAACCATCCATCAAAGTATTAAGAAGCGCCATACAAAAGGGCCTGTAAACGAATGGAACAATTGACCATAGTAAAAAAAAAATTGACATACAATAAGTACTGAATAAATGAAAGAAAATGTTCACGAAAAATAGAAACAGAAACTAATTATTAATTCTGAATTTTGAATTTTTTTTTCCGTTTGTGCTGATTGTTGAAGATCTTTGATGTAGTCGATTGGTCATCAGTCTTCGTAGAAGAAGCGGGGTCCTCTTCCGTTTGCTCCCCCTACAGATAAGTTTATTTTTGTTTTTATCGTTGCCTCAAATTTAGATGGATGGTAATTGGTTGAACGTTTCGTTTTGGTATCCATCCTGGTTATTGGTCTGCACATAATGAATTTAGCACAAGCGGGTATTTCGTCAAGTAATGATCTAATTGGTCATTGAGATGATATCTAAAACAGTAAAAATTGCTGGTTATAGATATTGTCTTTTTAATGAAAATATGTCCCTTGTCATGCTTGGTGAGTAGGAACAGTCGGGTAAAGCTTAATTCGTTTAAGCTTGTTGTGTTAGTGAGGTAAATTAAGCTTGACAGTTAGTATACCACCCTTATTATGTACAGGTTTTGTGGTTTTTACTTGATGGTTTAAGCATCGGTTAGGATCCATAGTTAAACAGGGTTGGTAGCCTGGTATGTTATCATTGCTATTATTCACTATTTGGTCATACACTCTTACTTTTTCTTAAAATTTGAGATTGGAATAAAATAAGGTCGGTATTTCTGTGATAACGTGAACTGCTTACTTGTCCTCGTTAGTCATCAGTCCAGTTCATTTTATAGTTAATTAAAGAGGTCATGGATGCTAGATGGGATAAGTCATGAAGTCAAAATAAAAGTCAAATGCAAGTTTATTGTCAGTAGTTTCAACGCTTAAACACTCTTGTAGGGAGGCGGCAACTGTGTGCGCACTCAACCTTTAATCACAAGTTAATTCCAACTATATGGTGGAATTCCAATTTTGTGTTTTGCATTTGTTTTTTTTTTTTTTTAACAAAGGAGTATGCAGTTTTATTAAGATTTTGGTTTAAAAAATTCTAAATTATCTATTGTTGAAACTATACCTCGGCCGAGGAATTTCATTGAGTTATTTTGACATAGTCTAGTAGAGTTTAATACGTCTAAAACTGTCACAGCTGAATAAGGTGTTGGCAGGTTAAAGGTGCATTAGTTGATGCAGTCTATAAAGTTGAGCAGAGTCTAGTACAACTTTTTTTTATTTTTTTTAAAAGTCAAGTAACGATTAAGTAGGTTCCTGTGTGGTGTTTAAAAGGGTAAGGTAGGATGGTCAGTTTGAACCCTTTTCGGTATTTACTTAAATACATTAGTCCATCTAACAAGAAGAGTGTCAGGGTATTGGGACGCCGATCCTGCTCAAATTTTGGGAGATGATTTTGGATGTAGAAATATGAAAAAAGCCAAGGTACTAGACTCTAACACTCAATATTTCTCTCGTTACAGGCAAATAAACAAAATCACTATGAAAGTTACTAGATTTTCAAACGCTTATAATTCATTAGCATTGATAGCTAGAAGTCTGAACCTTTTTTTAAATGAAAGTTGAGCTCAAATCCTTCCAAATTATCACTTACAGCATCCTAAAAAATTTTTTTATCTTTAACTTTAGCAATGGCAATGGTTGTCTATGAGTTCTGAGTTTTATCCTTAAACTCTTAGTTTTTGATTTAGTCCCTTCATTGGTGCTGGATAGATCACGGCTAGTTCTTGGAGAACTTTCAATCTTAGTTTTTTCAGAAACTACTTTACGCGCTCTACTTGCCACTGTTTCTCTGTAAACAGGTCTTTTGGCATAAGTAGGTTTTGGTTTGATGTTAGTCGTGGCTGGTGTGATTCGAGATCTGTTTCGTTGTGCAATCACACTATGATCCAATTTAGGACTCTCTTTTTTAGTCTTTGAGCCTGGGGATCGGCCTCGTTTAGAAATTCCTGATGTAATTGGTATAGTCGGATCTGCTGTGAGTGGTCTCTGAGAAGTACTTGGTATGGCATCTTTTTTATCGGGTGGTGCTTCTGGATTTCCTTGATCACCTGTCCCTTTCTGAAGAGCAGGAGTACCCTTAGTTCCTAGAACTAATACCCTGAGTTTTGGCCAGTTTTCATTAAGTTCTTTTTCTGTAAGCTCTTTCACTGGGTTTCGGCTTAATGCGTCTGCATTAGTGTTTAATTTGCCAGGCTTATATTTGAACTTATATGGATAGTCGATGAATTTCATCATCCATCGCATCAACCGTTGTCCTGGGTCTTTCCGGTTATGCATCCAGTTCAAAGGCTCATGGTCTGCTTGTAATATGAATTCTCTACATAATAAGTAGGGTCGAAAGTAGTGCATTAAATATAGGGCAGCTAAACACTCCTTGTCGGTGGTACAATAGTTTCTTTCAGCTTTATTCAGTAGTCGTGATAGAAAGGCTACTGGGTGGTCGAATCCGTCCTTTTCTTGGCTTAGTACTGATCTAATGGCGTAGTCAGAAGTGTCTGTGGTTAACGTAAACTGTTTCTTAAAATCAGGAAAGATAAGTATTGGTGCTTGCACCAAGTGCTGTTTTAGTTTTTGAAAACTCTCTTCCTGCGCTGGTCCCCATTCATATGGTTGGTCATTCTTTAGCAAATCAGTCAAAGGTTTTGCTACTTTTGAGAAGTCTTTAATAAAATGCATATAGTATCCAGCTAGGCCCACAAATTGTCTTATGTTCTTTGGCGTCTTGGGTGTAGGAAATTCAACTACGGCTTTTATCTTTTCTGGATCTGGTTGTATCCCTTGCTCGCTGATTATATGTCCTGAGAAGGTTACCTCCATCCTTAGAAATTTGACCTTTTCAGGCTGCAAAACTAATCTTGCGCTACGCAGTCGATCGAAAAATTTATAAGTTTTTCGATCATGTTCATGTAGATCTTTAGAGTAAATTATAGTGTCATCCAAATACACCAACATCTCGGTGTTCTTTAGTCCCATGAGGACATGGTCCATCATTTGCTGAAACGTTGATGGCGCCCCTTTTAGGCCTTCAGGAATACGTGTATACTGGTAGTGTCCGTGAGGAGTAGTAAAAGCACTTTTCCATCTGTCTTCTAAACGTAATGGCAATTGCTGATATCCACTAGCGAGGTCGAATACTGAAAAATATACTGCTCCTCCTAATTAGTCGAGAATATCTGTTATTTAAGATAGTAGGTAAGCGTCTCCTATAGTCTTTGCATTTGAATTTCTAAAGTCTATTACCATCCGCCAGCGTGGGTTACCATATTCATCTGGTTTTTTGGTACAATGATAACTGGGTTACTTGAAGGTAAACAAGATGGTTCTATCGTGCCGTCTCTCAGCTTTTTTTTAACCTGATCCTCAATAACTTTCTTGTGCACTGGTGAATGTCGATACTGCTTGGTGTTTAGGTATGTCATCAGTTGTAGGTATCCTATGTTCAGTTACATGTGTTGCAGGTAGCAAATCTCCCGGTAGTAGAAAAACGTCATTATAGTCTGAGATCAAATCTTTCACATGTTCTTTCTCCTCTTTGTTCATGTGGTTCATACTTAAAATGCTAAGTAACTTTTGGCATCGTAAGTAGGTGTCGTCTATTCTTGGCGCTTCACTGTCCGATGGTAAAATTCTGGATTTACATATTCAAAAGCCATCAACTCACAACGAGGTATGTTTAATGTGACATCTTCGTCATGAGTGTTGATGGCCATGACTCTGCATTTTCCATTATGGTTAGTCACTAAACCTTCTCCTATTAATATTCTTGGGTTATTTACATCGATTTTTGGTAAGTATCTATCTGTCAAGTTAGTCGGTTTTAACTTAATTTCCAAGACCTGTTTAGATCTTCTTTTAATTAGATATGTGTCTGGAAGATCTTCTAGTACATCTGCGCATGTAGCTGTATCATTATAATTTATGTCATTATCTACACTGCTTTCTTGAACCACTTGGTCTGTGTCTGTATTTTTGTTGTATTCCAAAAATGGTATAGGATTCATTACATCTCCTGCTATCATGAGAGCCTGGTTATAGTAGGATATAATGGTTTCTTCCTGTTTCAAGTACCGTCGTCCCAGCATTCCATTGTTCAATAGGAAAAGTGCGGTCTACTAGATGGAATTTCACAGGCTTACTAACATGTAACCATATGGTTCCATAAGTCTTAACAACTTCGTTAGTAATGCCGCTAAGTTCCGTACTTCCTGTAGGATCAAACTCTAGTTCAGATTTCATAGCGTTAAATTTAACAATGTTTACTGCGGCTCCGTTATCTATCATGAATGTCATCCATTGAGGTGGGCTCATCATCGCAGGATTCTGCGTCTCCAAATCCTTGATATAAGTTGGTGTTCCCGATAGTATCAGTACTGGTGCTCTCGTCTTTGGTACTGCTCCCATGGTTTGAGTCACTTGTCCCTGTGCTACTTGGAAATTGTTCATTCTTGATGCAGGTTGGATGTAATTTGAGTTGTTTTGACTTGTCAACTCCTGCCCGTGACGAGCCGCACTCGAGTTTAAATTGTCGACATCTTGATAATTGTTTGAAACATGATATCTCTGCGCGTTTCCACCTACTGGTTAATAGGCATTTCTACGAGAATAATTGTTGTCACGATAAGCTGGTCTTTGATTTTAATATCCTTCACCTTGAAATTGATATGGATTAAACAGTCTTTGGTCCTGGAATAGTTGATTATTTCGATTTCTATATCTTGAGTCAGAATAACTTCCATATTGAGGTCTACGTTGGTGATATTGAAAGGAAGTACACTCGATTCTCGCTATTACGAGCTTTGCTATAACAAGCGTTCGATATAGCGAGCATTTTTGTCTCGCTATAGCGAGCAAAATTCCTTCCCTTCTTCCTCCACTACTCTGTATATTTTTAGGGAAATACCTCCTCTTCTTCCCCTTCCACCCAATTTATTTCGTACCTGAATCCAGTAGCATTCAGTGGTGGGGGCCCCTTTCACGCTCGTAATAGCTAAAAAAATTATTCCCGAGTTGCTCGTAATAGCGAGAATTGAGTATATACTCTTGGTTTTGTCGTTGCGTAGGTATAAAATGATGGCTTGTTTGCATATAATTATTTCTCGCATATTTTGGATGATATGGCTGCTGCATGTCGGCTCTTCCTGCTTGTCTCTGATTCAAGTATCCTATATTGAATAGTCTATTGTCCTGTGGCATGCGCCAGTTGTTGGGATTTCTCTTGCCATAGTTAACAGCTGAATATTCAGTCCTTTTCCAATCAGGGCTACGCAGTTGTGGGTTAAACTTGTAGCGAAAGTCAGGTATGATGTTCGAGTCCATCCTAGTTTCTATTCTAACTGCTTCTCCGTAAGCAGTTTGCAAATCTTGTGGCTTGCTATTATTCACTTGTACTGCTACGTCAGCAGGTAGGCCCTTGATAAACATATCTTTAGCTGTCATTTTCAAAGGTGCGATCATAAAATTAATCTGTGCTGTTGTTATAGTGGGGTTAGCTTCTTCTAAAAAATGCTTTGCACCGCTTAACAAAATATTGAGTCGATCGAAGAAATCCTCCGCGGTTTCTCCCTGTCTCATTCTTATTTCATTTATTTTAGTCGAATAATATGTATAGTTTTTTCCTGGAGCGAACCTAGTCTTCAAGTGTTTGATTAGACTTTCCACTGTATCAAACAAGTGGCCATAAGTGCAGTCTCGGGCGCTTCCTTGCAACTTTCCTAGCAATGCCCTTACATATTGTATTTCCTGTTCTTCTGGAATCTGCGCTTTTCTGTTTCTTATATCTTGTATGAAATCTTTCAACGGCATATTATGGCCGTTAAAATTTCTTAGTCTCATTATAGCGCTTTGCAGCGCGAAGCTGCTAGCCAACGCTGTCATCATTGGAACAGATCCATTATTTTCCTCTACTTCGATTACTATTTTTTTTTTTTTACAATGGTTTGTCCGTATAATTATTCAATAATACGTCCTAGTAGTCAGTTTAATTGGAAATATGTTTAGTCACAGTATGATATTTAAAACTTGCTATTACCGAAAGTGCCTATCTTTATTTTATTATATCTTTATTTAACACCTGTAAATATCTAACAACTACCAATATTTCTGAATGATATCTCCCCTTACTTAAAAAAAATCGTCGTCCCGGCGATTTCTAAATTATTAAAAACTGAAGTTTCGTAATTTATTTTATATTCTAATAATTAGTATGTATAAATTTTCCAAGATTTAATTTCTATAATTTAAAAATTTTTTCTATTAGGCTTTCTTTAAAAAAAAAAAAATCAGTATTTAATATTAATCCTTGTTCTAGTATTTACCAGTATACAAAAAGAAATTATTTCGGAAAAAATTTATTGTAAAAATTTCAAGTTAAAACTGCGTATCTCAAAGTTCTCTTTTTTTTTTATTGACAGTGCAAAGCCAAATCAATAACTTTTTAAATGATTATTTGAATTTTTACTATGTTGCTAATTAAAATTTTGTTAGAATAGAAAAGAATATAAAATTAAAAAGTAGATAAAATTTATTCTATTAATTAACTTGATTTAAATTTTAATGGAAATCAAAAAGAAATAGTAAATATAACTAAAAAGTAATACAAAATACCGTCTTTAAAAATGAAATTATTGTGTAGAATACTTTATGATAATAAAAATAAAATTTGAACGTAAAAATTTTTAAATTTTTTTATTATGATTGCAATGATTTTAGATAATTATTAACGATTTGAATAATTGTAATTAAATTTGTAAAGCAAATTAGATGTATATTTAATATCAAACAAATATTATTAGTATCAAACAGAAATATTTTTAATAAATGTTTAAAATTAACAAAATATTCTTTTCAAAATTTTTTTATTAAATTTTTCATAGAAGTTTTCAAGATTATAAGAAATAAAGTGAAACTTTCGAAAAAATTTTCATCTATTTCGTTTTGAAATTTTATTTTTATTAATTCAAAATATTAAACCGAATGAAAATAATTGAAATTCTTTAACATGTTATATATAACAGTTATATTTCACCTTAATAATAAAAAATTGAGACTGCAGAATCTAGTTACTGCTTTGCCACTAAAACTTTAAGTAGTCAAAAATGTTAAAATTATTTTAAAGTAACTAACGATGTTCATCAAATGATGTCAATATTCAGACTGTGTGCGCGACAATGGCTATTGCCAATTTTATACCCATAAGGCGGTTTAAAAGAGAATTATATTTATTTGTTACTAAGGGAATTTATTACGATGCTCCCTTCTTTTAACGCGGTGCTACATTAGTATATGTTTTTAAAGGTGGGGATACCTCTCTGACTTTTTTTTATACTTGATATTTCCCCCCCTCTGTTTTTTTTAATATGCAACGTTTGAAAATTTTTTTTTATTTAATTTTAAGTGACTGCCTTATATTTTTTAAAAATTATTAATTCATTTTATAAAAAATTTATTTCAATATTATTACCTTTTGGAATATTTTAGATAATATGCATATTACTTAATTTATTCGATTATTTTATTTATTTATCATTATTATTTCATCATTTATTTTACATCATTTTTCTTGTACTATTTCATTTTTTTAATCGCGTAAAATCACTGCAGTGTCCCCCCTTTTAATGAATTAATAAGTCGCATCCCAACTTATTCAATTCCGCAGTTGCTAAACCATCCATTTAGCTAAGAATCATATAAGTTTTCTTTTCATCTTCGTTTAATGATTCTTGATAGTCCTTCTATATTCTAGATTTTTAATTGCCATCTTTTACAATAATCTATGAATCCTGGGCTCATCAATGCAGTAGTGACATATGACGATGTCACCTTTTACTTTTTTATAAAATTACTGCATCACTCAATTCTAATTTCCCTTTTATTTTTATTATTCATTTTATTTCAATTATGGTGGCATTTTTCAAACTTTTTCATTTGCCTATATATTCATCTCATTTTTTATTTTTATTCACATATTTCTCCGAAAATGGACTATAATAGAAAATTGGTTTCTAGTGCTACATATCCATGATGCACTATATACAGGACACAACCCTTCTCAACCTGATACTTCCAGCCAGGCGCTTAAGAAGTTTTTTTTTAATAATGCCCCCCTACCCTTTGTTAAATGTGCATATTATCTTTATAAAAAAAGACTTTTTAAATATAAAATGTTTTTTCTATTTAACTATTAATTAAAGCTTTTAAAATTCAGACAATTAGTTTTTTCGTTTGTATGCTTTTATGTTTTTGAGATACATATTATTATTTATCTCGTCACTTAAATTTTAGTTTAATATTCAATGATCTTTTTATTTTTTCTTAACTACGGATTGATTTTATTATATGCATACTTGTATTTATTTTTAATTACTAAGTTTTAATTCAATTACGAAAAAGGTTACTCATTTCAAAGTGTACAAGCTTAAATATTAGTGTGGGAAAAAATAATTTTATTGAATATTTGTTTCTTTTATTGCGCACAAAAAGATTTGTAATTTCTGCAAATTTTACTCATGACTAAAAGAATTATATTTCAATAATTTAATAAAAATGCAGATGTACATGAGAAAGCAATATAAAAAGAAATCCCATAGTTGTCTATATGATATTCTTTCGGTTTCGAATTTTATCAATTTAATATTAAGGAATTTCACAGTTTTGTAATCCAATATTTTTTTAGTTGGAAATGTTATATGAGCATCCGGTTGAAAAGTGCAAACAATTGAAAGGAATTTAATGTAGCTGTTTTTCTGAGACAATTACCGTGTGAAATAAAATTTTAAGTTATTAACTAGAAAGAGTAAAATTTTGTGAAAATGGATGTTCGAAAAATAAAATTTCCGTTGTTTTGTTTTCTTACCTAAATTTTCGTTAGTTATAATCTATCAAAACCAGTCATTAATATTCCGTAAATGAAAACATTTTATTTCTCTATTAAAAAGGAAAATTGCTATTGATGTTTATTTTTAAAACGAAACGAAAATTTGATAATTAACAAAACCCCTTTATGATATTATTTAACTTTATTAGCTAAGAAAAAAAGAATTTGATGTCTAATTTTCATGAAAATGTTTCATTTAAGGTAAATTTGACGTTAAAATTTTTCATACTTGAAGCTATTATTTTTTTTTTAACCGTATTGAAATTTTGATTTAGTGCTGCTATCTTTTTATTTTTCGCAGTCTAATCTTGACAAACTATTGCTTCCGGCTAGTACTTGAGCGATGGGCCTACTCATCCCTCTTCCTAGTGTTCCGCAATAGCCGTATGGCTGAACATGTATGACAAAAAAAATATATTTTATGTTAGTTGTATATTAAAATATTTTAAATATATTTTTATATGAAATAAATGTGCAAATAAATATTTTTGACAAAAATATTGAACTAAATAAAAATCAGATTTATAGTAAAGCAGGTGACGCATTGAGTGTTAAACTTGTATGTATTAATATTATCAAAATTGAATTTTGACAAATCTGACTATTTAAATACTAAATATAAATAGTATTTAAAAGAGCGTCAGTAGCGTAACCGGCTAAGGCGCACGCCTTATACGGTCTCTACACTTTCGCTCCAAGCGGTCGGGGGTTCGATTCCCGGTGAAAACACCTGAAATTTTTTTCAGGCTTTTTTCATCGGAAAAAGAATCTCTGAGTGCGATGGGTTAATGTTCCTGGCGTGGGTTTTCTCCTGGGGGAGTTTTCCCTACGTCACAGGTCTAAAAAACCTGGGTGAATGCGGGAACTGACCGGAGAAATCTACTTACCGACTGCTCTTGAAACGTGGCAGTCAGAAATTTCTCGGAGATGTGGGTTTATAATAGTTAGCTTAGGAAAAAAAATATAGGATAATAGCAAAAATAGGAAAACATGATAAATAGGAAAAAAGGGATAGGAACATCCTCACACAGAGGTGGTGAAGGATGCGGGTGCTAGGCCAAGAAAGGCTGCGCCCGGGCCAATAGGGCAAACAAAAAAAATAAAAAAAATAATAAATAATATTTATAGAAAAAGTATTGAACTAAAGATGAAAAAAGAAAACGTGTTAATTTAATTACTATTAAATATTTTAGATTTCTATTTTATTTTACTATCCAACAGATATATCTGTGAATTTCAATGCGAATTCAAGCTAGATTTTACATTTCGATGACTTCAATATTCTTTTAATTAAAAAAAAAATTTTCATGCTATATATATATATATATATATATGGAAAGTAAAAATTTATCTTATTCCAAAGAAAATTTACAACTCTGGAGATTATTAATCAATGTTTTCAGTATTAATTTCATAAAATTTTGGTATTCTAAGTAATATATGCAAATGCCATATATAAATATTCGCTTTTAATTATGTTTAGTCAAAAGAATTGCAATTGAACTGATTCTAATAGTTATTTAAACCAATTTATAAAATTGCACATTTGAAAACGCATGGATATTTAATTTTTATTTGCAAGAAATTTCAAGTGGCCTTGAAAACAGCAATCCCAATTACAGCATGCTTGCTCTCACTGCAGCCAGCTTGAACGAAGTTAAGTCACGTGGTACTAGCCTCACTGAAGGAGCTAGGCGCACGGTGTCTGTGTTACATACCATTTGTTGAATATCATAATTAATTCTTTATGTACTCGAATTATTACAATTTCTTATAGGTTTTGTTAATTTTCAACTTTAGACTAATAATATCAGTCATTATTTAACTATTTGCAAGTCTAATTGGTTATTGTAATGTTAATGAAATTTTCATTTTTATACAAAATTGGTTCAGATTTGATGGCAAAAATAATAATAAACAAGAAATTACTACTCAACAAAAAGAATAACTCCAAAAGATGTTAGCAAAATTTCTCTTATTATAGAAAGGAATATGTCAAAATGATAACTTAGTTTATTGATATAAATTTACTATCATTATAAAATTTTGATATTATAATATACTAAGTCATTTTATTTTAAGCACCACATGTTTAAACTCTAAAAAGTTTATACGAATCAAGTAAAAGACAATTTGTAACTAAAATATTTTTATTATAATTGATTTAAAAAATATATTTATCAGTTACCAATATTTTTTTGGAATTCTTTGTTTATTTTATTTTTAGTGTAAACATTATTAGAGTAGAGTAGATAAGCTATGTTGCTTCTGGCCCACTGCATTTCTGGCCCACTGCATTTCTAACCCATCTACATTTATAACCCAGTGACTTTCTTGCCCAGTGGGTTAGAGAGTCAGGTGGGTTAGAAATGTGGGTGGGTTAGAAATGCTGTGGACCAGAAGCAACATAGCCAGTCTCGAGAAGGCGAGCTGCCAGCGGCCGGCTGCGTGCTGTGATGAAGCTGCTGCGAAAGTTTCATAATTTTTATTTTTTAATATTTTATTAACTTTTATTTTTTAATACTTTTTTATATTTATTTGATTATTATAAATCGAATAAAAAATTATTTAAGAGGAGGTCACGTATCTCTATCCTTTTCTAATCAAAGAAATCATTTTTTTACAAAAACTAATAATTTTAGCAAAAAATGAAGAGAAAGCCGCGTTTTTTATAAAAAAAAAGGAATATTTTCTTTGATAAGAAAAAATTAATTTTATTGCTTTATTCTCAAGAAAACCTTGAAAAACCAAATTGTCCACCCTAACCTCTATGATTTAAGTTTTTCAAGGTTTTCTTGAAAACGAAGTAATAAAATGAATTCTTTCTTATCAAAGAAAATATTGCTTTTTTTGATACGAGATGCGGCTTTCTCTTCATTTTTTGCTTAAGTTATTAGTTTCTGTAGAAAACTCAATTCTTTGATTAGAAAAAGACAGAGATACGTGACCTCCTCTTAAGCATCAGAAAAATTTTTGACTTTGGTCGGTATCGAACCCACGACCCTTTGGACGCGAGAAGCACGTATACCACTACGCCACCGAGCCATCTTACTCGAGAAATTTTAAAACTTGTATAATAGGAAAATATCATAATTTCCATAAATTATTCAGACATTAATAATTATTAATTTGTAAATATATATGTATATACGTATACACTTAGAAATTAAATATAATGATGATTATAACAAATATTAACTATAATTTATTAGCATTATCTAAGTGCATAGTATAGTTGTAAAAGTTAAAATAACTAGAGAAAAATAATAGTGATCTACTTGATTTTCACCATTCTAATGCATGCATATAAGCAACGAACATAGACGCTTATAGAAGCGTACTCTTGAATGGGAAATTTCTGCCAAAAATGAATTACCCAGCTACTGAGGGCGCCACTAGATCCCATGTATTTTTATATCTATATCCATATAAAATTTTTTATATGTATAAATATGCAAACAATGTTAAAGTGTTACCCAGTGTATCGGACGAAAAATTTAACCCAGAAGTACGCTTCTATAGGCGTCTATCTTCGTTGATATAAGTTCGCATGAAACATTCACATGCAACAAGAAACTATGTCTACTTTTTTTTAAATTTAAAATGGTTTAACTTGGTTGCTTTTAGTAATTTTATATTTGAATATATTCATAAGAACAGTAATAGTATGTTTTGAAGTATAAAAAATTAGTTTTAATTTATTAGGAAGGGGCCGAACTATCTGTCTTTGTCTAATAGCGTTTTTCATCATTTATGTAAACACTATCCGGTATAACAAGAAAAAAATAGCAGCCCCCGCTAGATATTAGTATAATAATTAAATCTTGTAATAACAACCAAATTTTTTCACTGCGTAGTTTTGGAATAATTAGAGACCTACCAAAAAAAGATAGGTTATATTCTAGATTGCTAGTAGGTCTCTAATTAGTCAAAAACTATGCGGAAAAAAATTTGGTTGTTATTACAAAATTTACTAATTATACTAATATCTAGCGGGGGCTGCTATTTTTTTCTTGTTATACCGGATAGTGTTTACATAAATGATGAAAAACGCTATTAGACAAAGACAGATAGTTCGGCCCCTTCTTAATGAAAATATTTGAAAATAAAGCTATGCGGAGAGCTATCAGCCTTCCATATTGGAAATAATGACGTCTTTTTATAACGTCATTCAATGACGTCATTATATGACGTCATTTTATGACGTTATTCGGTATGTCATTATTTCGGACGAAAAATGACGTCATGTAATAACGTCATTTTATGACGTGATTTTATGACGTTAATAAATGACGTCATGATTGAGAAAATTACGCCTTCGAAAAGAAAAATTTTGTTGAAAAAAGTACTTTTCGGCATGACTACTATTGTTTTCCGCTGCTGGGTATAGTGCCTGCATTCGCCAGCTTATTATCATTGAGTGCTTAGGCTGAGAAACATCCTCTTCTAAGTATTAAATGTTCGATTCATCTAAGGTACCCAAATATCTCACCCTATTAAAAAATAATTACGTAATTTTATAACGTCATAAAATGACGTTATTTAATGACGTAATTTTATAACGTCATAAAATGACGTCATTAAATGACGTCATTTTGTTAACTTTAACCTTCAGACAGCCGGCATTTTTTCCACTAAAAAAGTGTAACTTTCTCGAAATTTTCCGCATAAATGTTTCTTAAGTAATAGTATATGTGGGCCGATCATGGGATGACGCCATATGACATATGGCGTCATCCCGGCTGTCCAAAGGTTAATAAAGATTATCACATTTTATTTCTCACTGCGAAAACTAGCACATCTGAGAAAGCTCTAACAAAAAGTAACACATTTTAAAAGCTTACCCACACAGCATGAAACCTTGCTGCAAGGTTGCAAAGATTATTGCAAGGTTTCAATGAAAGGTTGCTGTAACCTTTTTATGTCCCTTGTACATAATGTGCATGTTGCAGAAATGTTTTATGAAATCTTGCTGTGAAGTTTAAACGATACATCGTGGCAAACTTCCAATGAAAGATTCCTGCGAGGTTGCTATGAAAGGTTCTTGAAAGATTATATGAAACCATGCTGCAAGTTTGCTGCAAGATTTCAATGCAAGGTTGCTACAGCGACTTTTCATTAAAACCTTGCAACAATCTTTGCAACCTTGCCGCAACCTTGCAGCAAGGTTTCAATAAAAGGTTGCTGCAACCTTTTTATGTCCCTTGTACATACCTTGCAGAAATGTTTTATGAAATCTTGCTGTGAAGTTTAAACAATATATTGTGGAAAACTTCCAATGAAAGATTTTTCCAAGGTTGCTATGAGAGGTTCTTGCAAGATTATATGAAACCTTGCTGCAAGGTTTAATATAATCTTGCGAGAACCTTTTATAGCACCCTTGCAGGAATCTTTCATTGGAAGTTTGTCACAATGTATTGTTTAAACTTCACGGCAAGATTTCATGAAACATTGCTGCAAGGTATGTGCAAGGGACATAAAAAGGTTACAGCAACCTTACACTGCAACCTTACATACTGTGTGGGATATTCCACAAAAACTAGGACATTTGGCCGTTTTGTCATCGTAAGTCGTCGCGAACATTTATTATTGTTCGAAAGACAGCATTGAGATGTGCTATCTTTTGCAGGACAATTTGAATATGTTTTTTTTTCGGCGAAATATGGCAAATGTGCTACTTTTCACCGCAAAAGTTAATCATGCTAATTTTCAACTGAAAATTGAAATGCCCCTGTTTTAGAAAAATAGTCGAATATCTAACTGGATATTTAACTAGATGACTTGGATCTGACTTCAATTTCGTTGGATACCCAGAAGAATTATCCAGATGGATTTCTAGTAGGATATCCAGTTGGATATCTAGTTGACAGAGAAAAAAACCGTTGCGTTTGCTGTACTCAGTTCAGTAACCTTAAAAGGGCGCTTCCTTAGTTACAGCTACTGAAGATTCTACTGCACTGTCAGCTCGGTTGGAACAACGTATAATCAACTTCAGTTAAATTTACTGAACTCCTTCTTACTGATGTACTCAGGTTAAGTTTACTGAAGTCTTCAGTAAGCGCAATTGTTTTTTTTTCTCTGTGACATTTCCAGTTGGATGTCTTACTAGATATCTTACTAGAAATCCATGTGGCTAATGCGCAACTGGATAATTCTCCTGGATATCCAACGAAATCCAAGTCAGGTTGAAGTCATTCAGTTAGATATCAAAGTATTTTACAAAAGGGGTATCACTCTTTGTTAAAGACGACAATTCAATAACGTCATTTAATGTCGTTGATAAAAAACGTGATTTGATGTATCACAAATTTGAATGAAAACAAAAACGACACTTTATACACGGAAATGACAGATAACAGCTAGGCTATATTTGTCACATTAGTGATTAATGTGTGTCGAAAATTTTGAGTTTCCACATGGATGGGTGATGTGTGCACACCGAGTTTCTATGTTTGCGCATTGTCTAACTACACTCAACTCATAGGAGGTTGTCACACTGATCATCTTTTATTTTCGCACTGTTTGTCAATGTGTAAACATAGAAATTTTAAATCTGACATGTATGGAAAAAAAATTAATTAAAATAAAACTAAGGTTATGATCCTTGGTATCAATGAATATCTGAATTGGAAGATAATTCTGACTTTAATATATTAATTAGTGCTATTTTAATGATAAAATTTTTAATTTAATCAAAAACATTATTATTAATAATTTTAACATGAGAGATTATTACTGTTAGCAATACAATCATTGAAAATAATGTACGTAGGGTTCAATGTTTCGAAAGTCCATTATCTTTTTTTAGAATTTTGAAATTTCAAATGGCTTTTTCATAATATTTATTTAAATTGTACAGAAAGTCAATTATTATTTCATGTTTGTTATCGACATGCATTTATTCGGATAAATTATAATTGCTTTAGGATTGTAACAAGTATACAGAATACCGTAAAATGATGAAATACTTTTCGGGTTTTTTAATGAAATTTTCAACAAGTATTAAAAAAAAATACATTGAAATACTATATTAGAAATTTCAAAGTACCTCATCATTATATTATTGTCTGAATACTTATTACAGTCCTAAATATAAATTATAATTTATTTGAATGAATACATTCCGATTACAAACATAAATTAAAAACGAAATTTCTATTCAATTTATATAAATATTAAGAATGTGCTATTGGAAATTTTTAAGCTCGAAAAAATAACAGATTTTCGAAATATCGAACTCCACCCACATTATTTTTAATGATTTCAACATTGAATTGCTAACAACAATAATTCCTCATGTTAAAATTATTAATAATAATGTTTTTGATTAAATTAAAAATTTTATAATTAGAATAGCACTCATTAATATATTTAAGTCAGAATTATCTTCCAATTCAGATATTCATTGATACCGAGGATCATAACCTTAGTTTTATTTTAATTTATTTTTTTTCCATACATGTCAGATTTAAAATTTCTATGTTTACACATTGACAAGCATTGCGAAAATAAAATATGATCAGTGTGACAACCTCCTATAAGTTGAGTGTAGTAAGACAATGCGCAAACATAGAAATTCGGCGTGCACACATCGCCCGTCTATGTGGAAACTCAAAATTTTCGACACACATTGATCACTAATGTGACAAATATAGCCTAGCTGTTATCTGTCATTTCCGTGTAAGATCATTCAATAACATCATTTACTTATGTCTGTTGTTGACGTTATAAAAATACGTTATTATTTACGTTATATTCAATAGAGTGTTCGACTTAGATACATAAATATCTCTGTTAACGGCAGGCCGGAGTAGAACCTGATACCAACCGAGTAACAATTGAGTTGTTTGTTATTTACTCGAGTATTAATCGGTGTATCTTGAAATTAAAGGTTGAGCGCAATAGATATTATTATAATGAACATCTATGCACAAGAAAAAAAAAAATTTCTACCGGTTTGTTTTTGAGAAAAGTAAGGAACGCCGAAGTAAAAGATTATGTTTATAATATTTTCGCGTTCCTTACTTTTCTCAAAAACAAAGCGATAGATTTTTTTTTTCTTGTGCATAAATATTTGTAATAATAATATCTATTGCGCTCAACCTTCAATTTGCAAATACACCGATTGATACTTGAGTAAATAACAAAAATGCCAATTAGACAAGGACAGCGAATCCGGCCTGCTCTTAAAAAATGACTTTATTTAATGACGTCATTAAATGACATCATTAAATGACGTCGTTAAATTACGTTATTAAAAGACGTCATAAAATGACGTTATAAAAAGACGTCATTGAATGACGTAATGACGTGATTTGATGTATCACAATGTTTTCATTCAAATTTGTACTACATCAAATCACATTAATGAAATAACGTTATTAAAAGACATCATTAAATAACGTTATTTGATGGGTCATTTATTTCTTACGTAAATTTGGTGGCTTGCAATAACAATTATTACGATTTCGACAACGCAACATAATATTTTAATGACTATTTTATACTTTTAAAATTGTGAAATTGCACAGTAAAGATAACTTACGAACCATTTTGTACATATATTTTGTTAATTATAAGAATCGATTAAAAATTTCTTTGTTAAAAAAAGAGTTTTAAATAAGAACCATGTAAAATGTTATTAAAAATATAAAACTATTTTTAACAAAATTGAGAATGATGATACAACTTAAATTAAAAGAATTAACATAAGACTAAGAATAAAAGTAATATTATAGCTATAAAATTGCCAGGCCAACCCTCTAAAAGTTAAATAAATGAATGGTTTCAAATTAGATTATTTATTCATCTAATAAAAAATTGTGAAAATTAAAATAAATTTTTAATTCCTTTAAAAGCATTCTAAAAAGTCAATCCTAAAAAATGTTTTAAATGGATGTTTCGAAAGTATTTACCATATTATTAAAACATGAATTCTATATATTTTAGAAGATATAACTTACGAGGAGTGGGCCTTGCAAGTTTATAGCTATAATATTACTTTTATTCTTTATTTTGTGCTAATTTTTTAAATCTAAGTTGTATCATTTTTAAATTTGTTTAAGATAGTTTTCAATAACATTTGACATGGTTTTTATTTTATATTCTTCTTGTAACAAAGAAATTCTTCATTAATTCTAATTATTATCAAAATATATGTACGAAATGATTTTTAAGCATTCATATTTTAAATCGTATTAGTACTTGACCACACATTATTGTGTGATGTATAAAACATCACAAGTATGCGTGTTTTATAAAATTTAAAATGATTACCCTGTTAAAAAAGTCCAGGTGGATTTCCACGTGGAAAATCCACGTGGAATTCCACGTGGATTTTCAGTCTGATTTCTCGGATTTTCAGGGTGATTTACTTGGATTTTCAGGGTGAAAATCAGGGTGGAATTCCAGGTGGATTTTCAGGGTGAAAAACAGGTTAGAATTTTAAGGGGATTTTCAGTCTGAATTACTTGGAATTTCATAGTGAAAATCCACTCTGATTTTGAGTCTGAAAATCCACTCTGATTTTCATAGTGAAAATCCACTCTGATTTTCAGTCTGAAAATCCACCCTGATTTTCATAGTGAAAATCCACTCTGATTTTCAGTCTGAAAATCCACCCTGATTGTGGATATTTTTAAGCATTCAAAAAAATATTTTTATCAAATTAAATTTATTTATGTTTTTCATTGCAACCACAAAAATATCTCTGCTCACTTAATAGAATAGAACGCGAGAAAGTAGGCCGAATGATCGTCGTTTTAGACAAAATTAAACTGTTAGTTTATAAGCTCTAAAGTCTTTTATTCTTTTCATGCGCGTTGGCTTGCCACAAGAAAGTCAATACATAAAAAGCGTGGTAGCCCCCTAGTGGTTAGTTATTGAATATGAATATACACATGTATATAATAGTACTGATGATTAACCGTTAGGGGGATGCTCCGCTTTCTACCTATTGACTTTCTTATGGCAAGCGAACGCGCACGAAAAGAATAAAAGACTTTAGAGCTTATAAACTAACAGTTTAATTTTGTCTAAAACGACGATCATTCGCCCTACTTTCTCACGTTCTATTCTATTAAGTGAACAGAGATATTTTTGTGGTTGCAATGAAAAACATAAATAAATTTAATTTTATAAAAATATTTTTTTGATTGCTTAAAAATATCCACAATCAGGGTGGATTTTCAGACTGAAAATCAGAGTGGATTTTCACTATGAAAATCAGAGTGGATTTTCACTATGAAAATCAGAGTGGATTTTTAGACTCAAAATCAGAGTGGATTTTCAAGTAATTCAGACTGAAAATCCCCTTAAAATTCCAACCTGATTTTCACCCTGAAAATCTACCTGGAATTCCACCCTGATTTTCACCCTGAAAATCCAAGTAAATCACCCTGAAAATCCAAGTAAATCAGACTGAAAATCCACGTGGAATTCCACGTGGATTTTCCACGTGGAAATCCATCTGGACTTTTTTAACAGGGTAAAGTTAAGCAGAACTTTAAGATTAAGTTTTGTTACTTTTTTTTTATGAAAAGGAAGGAATAAAAAATTGTTCTTATGTTTACAAAAGACTTAAGGCGACTTCGGATTTTAGGTTAGGTTTTATTTTTGAGTTTACA
This sequence comes from Anastatus disparis, assembly GCA_017163975.1. Classification (NCBI taxonomy): domain Eukaryota; kingdom Metazoa; phylum Arthropoda; class Insecta; order Hymenoptera; family Eupelmidae; genus Anastatus; species Anastatus disparis. Next base: position 2,431,159 of record JAFFSR010000320.1, on the reverse strand, counting down.
AATTACTCTTTCGATATGAAAAATTTTTCAGATTTTTTAATTTTCCACCATTCTACGGATTATAATAAATGGTGGAAAATTAAAAAATTCAAAAAATTTTAGAAACTGAAAGAGTAATTTGTAAACTACAAAATGAAATCGAACCAAACTTCCGTAGTCGCCTTAACTTGAATTATTATAAGAATTAAAGAAAACTTGGTTTACGCGTGTTAAGTTTAAATATAAAAAGCAATGTTAAGTTTTTTAAGTTAAGATTATTATTTTTTTTTATTAACACTACACTCTTTACTTTTAAAATCTTCTTATTTTTTAAGCTATTAATTAAACAGGAGGGTTGAGAAGGCCGAGGGGGAAAACCTGAAAGAAAGGATAAGGCATTAGTGATTGAAAAAGTAATTGATTTATTGATAGAATAAAAGTCAAGTGTGTTGAGATATTTAAAAAAAAAATTAAAAAGAGGACCACTTACAAAAAGGAAGAGATTAAAGCAAGCTAGCAAAAGGAAACCAAGGACAACAAGAAGTAGAGCTCAGTAGCCTGCATCGACAATGCATACAAACAAATCAGCAACAGCATAGATTGTTCCTTGGACGAAAAGTATAGGATAGGTCGTCTAAATAGACACACCAAGAGTCGTAACCATCCTCGGAGAAGCCCAGAGAGACAGAAGACCTAAAAACAACACAAGATTATGAGTATGCAGCACCAACACTCAAGAGTAGAATATAGGTTAGGGCGTTGTGATAGCCTCAACCTCGCGCACACGGACGACGCACACATTACAGCGACCAATTTCGGAGTAGTTAGCAACACGGATGCTAACTACAACATGTAAAAGAAGCAAAGACACCGTTCTCGATAATAAATCACGAGGAGTTAAAGATGAACGGTGACGAGAAGTACACAACGATGCGGCGTAGCAGAAACTGTCATGGCGACGGCACAAGAGCAAGAAGGATAGATATAACGAACGACTTCAGGCTAGACACGTAGCCACATAAGTGCCGTGCCGTGCTGTGCCATGTCGTACCTTAAATTTTAAAATAATTCACCGTTTCTAAATTGAGATAGGAAACTTTATAAATTGAAATTGGGACGTAAATTTGTTCAAAATTGTAATTTCATAAGTCTGTATCTCAATTTAGAAGCAGTGAATAGTTTTGAAATTGAAGGTTTGAGGCCCTAACCATCTCACTGGTGAGAAGTGAAATAGTGACCCTGTTGAAAGTATACTCAAAGTATGTACTTGAAGTACATACTTTGAGTACGTACTTCAAGTATGTACTAAAAGTATATATTTTACTTGAGTACGTACTATTTTAGAACATTTTAATAGATACTTTTTTTGAAAAGTATAGACTTTTATTAAAAGTATGTATTTTTGAAGTATATTTCGATAAATAATAATTTTTTAAATATGTACTTTATTAGACAATACTTACTATTTTGAAAGTATGTACTTTTTAAAAATATTTCTAAGTATACTTTTATTTTAAAAATGAGTACTCTCTTGAAAAGTATGTACCCTATTTTAATATAAGTACTTACTTATATAGAAGTATATACTTTTTAAAACATTTTCATACATACTTTTTTATACGATGTGTGTACCTTCATATAAAAGTATATACTATAGCTACGTGACTAATTTTTATTTACTTTAGTATATACTTTTTGAAAAGTGCATACTTTTCTAAAAGAGTACGTACTACAATGTTCCAAAAAAGTACCTACTAAAATGTTCCAAAAAAGTACGTACTTGATCTAAAGTGTATATACTTGATACTCGAAGTATGTGATTAAAGTATGTACTGATTTTCAACTGTAAACAAATACGGAATATCATAGCCTTATATACCTGCATCTTTGAAATTCGGATACAGGATCGCAAAGTTAAGAAAAATGCCACCTAACAGCTAAAAACGTAAGTGCTGAAAAAATTATTTGAATCAATTATTAATTCTGCCTTTGACTGATTGGTGGCGTTTTTGTTAATTTTGCGATCCTCTACCCGAATTTCAGTGACGTGAGAATATATATAAAGTTATAACATTTCGAGTTTGTTCGCTCAAGCTTTTCGATCTGCGGAGAGTCGATGCTTACCTTATTTTTAAGTATTTTGTTCCTTTTGGAAAAAAATACTTACCAAGTTACTAACTTGAGGAATTATTAAAAATAAAAATAATCTACAACTTTTACTGACTTTTCTGTAAAATTTCATTTGTTATCTTTAAAAGTATATAATCTATTTTAAGAAAAGTACGTACTTATATAGAAGTATATACTTTTTGAAACATTTTCATACATATTTTTTTATACAAAGTGTGAACCTTCATACTCAAGTATGAACTGTAGCTAAAGTAAGTAATTTTTTTTTGGTCATTTTAGTATGTACTTTTTTAAAAATATATACTTTTAAAAAAAGTACCTACTTAAATGTTTTTAATCAGTACATACTTTAAAAAAATACGTATTTTCTAATGAAGTACATACTTTAAAGAATATTATTTATCAAAATATACTTTAAAAGTACATATTTTCAATAAAAGTATATACTTTTCAAAGCAGTACCTACTAAAATGTTCCAAAATAGTACGTACTTAAGTAAAGTATATACTTGAAGTACATACTTGAAGTACATACTCGAAGTACATATTTGAAGTACGTACTTATTTTCAACAGGGGAGATAGAGCTCTATGATGTGAAATAGAAAACAACATATGGAGAAGGATTTTTTCATCATCTCACCAACTCACGCGGTTTATCTCATATAAGTTTGAAAAATACTAAATAATCTGAAAACATCGAGTTGCGCATGCGTAAAAACCCATTTTTAAATACATCTCACTGTTTCACTTCTCACCAGTAAGATGGTTAGGGCCGTGAACCTTCAATTTCAAAACTATTCACTCCTTCTAAATTGAGATACAGACTTATGGAATTACAATTTTGAACAAATTTACGTCCTAATTGCAATTTATAAAGTTTCCTATCTCAATTTAGAAACGGTAAATTATTTTAAAATTTAAGGTACGGCATGGCACAGCACGGCACAGCACTTATGTGACTACGTGTCTAGACTGAAGTCGTTCGTTATATCTATCCTTCTTGCTCTTATGCCGTCGCCATGACAGTTTCTGCTACGCTGCGTCGTTGTGTACTTCTCGTCACCGTTCATCTTTAACTCTTCGTGATTTATTATCGAGAACAGTGTCTTTGCTTCTTTTACATGTTGTAGTTAGCATCCGTGTTGCTAACTACTCCGAGATTAGTCTGTCATGTGTGCGTCGTCCGTGTGCGTGAGGTTGAGGCTATCACAACGCCCTAACCTATATTCTACTCTTGAGTGTTGGTGCTGCATACTCATAATCTTGTGTTGTTTTTAGGTCTTCTGTCTCTCTGGGCTTCTCCGAGAATGGTTACGACTCTTGGTGTGTCTCTTCAGACGACCTATCCTATATTTTTCGTCCAAGGATCAATCTATGCTGTTGCTGATTTGAGTTTGTGTGCATTGTCGATGCAGGCTACTGAGCTCTACTTCTTGTTGTCCTTAGTTTCCTTTTGCTAGCTTGCTTAAATTTCTTCCTTTTTGTAAGTGGTCCTCTTTTAAATTTTTTTTTTAAATATCTCAACACACCTGACTTTTATTCTATCAATAAATCAATTACTTTTTCAATCACTAATGCCTTATCCTTTCTTTCAGGTTTTCCCCCTCGGCTTTCTCAACCCTCCTTTTACATTATAATACAATCTTCTTAAATTAATTCTAATATAACATAATACTAGTGCACGCGTCATTTTCAAAAATATAATAAAAAGTGCAGTGTTGGTTAATTAATAGTAACCTTAAAACTTTTTAAAAGTAAGATTTCAGTTCATAAATGTTTAGTTAATAGCTTAAAAAATAAGAAGATTTTAAAAGTAAAGAGTGTAGTGTTAATAAAAAAAAATAATAATCTTAACTTAAAAAACTTAACATTGCTTTTTATATTTAAACTTAACACGCGTAAACCAAGTTTTCTTTAATTCTTATAATAATTCAAGTTAAAGCGACTACGGAAGTTTGGTTCGATTTCATTTTGTAGTTTACAAATTACTCTTTCAGTTTCTAAAATTTTTTGAATTTTTTAATTTTCCACCATTTATTATAATCCGTAGAATGGTGGAAAATTAAAAAATCTGAAAAATTTTTCATATCGAAAGAGTAATTTGTAAACTCAAAAATAAAACCTAACCTAAAATCCGAAGTCGCCTTAAGTCTTTTGTAAACATAAGAACAATTTTTTATTCCTTCCTTTTCATAAAAAAAAAGTAACAAAACTTAATCTTAAAGTTCTGCTTAACTTTAATCATTTCAAATTTTATAAAACACGCATACTTGTGATGTTTTATACATCACACAATAATGTGTGGTCAAGTACTAACACGATTTAAAATATCAATGCTTAAAAATCATTTCGTACATATATTTTGATAATAATTAGAATTAATGAAGAATTTCTTTGTTACAAGAAGAATATAAAATAAAAACCATGTCAAATGTTATTGAAAACTATCTTAAACAAATTTAAAAATGATACAACTTAGATTTAAAAAATTAGCAATAAAATTAAGAATAAAAGTAATATTATAGCTATAAACTTGCCAGGCCCACTCCTCGAAAGTTATATCTTCTAAAATATATAGAATTCATGTTTTAATAATATGGTTGTTGCGTTGCATCATATTTCTACGAACATAAAGTTCGTTAAACACATTTTCTTAAAAACAGCTTTCCCGAAGGGCGCGCGGCCGGCACAGAGAAATAACGCAAACCTTACGTTTGTCAAATTCTAAGAGGTTCGGAACAGCTTTTTGTCAAAGTATAAAAGTAGAGACACGCGTCAACTCAGTTCAGTTCAGAGTCTGCCGCCTAATACGCAATATCTCTCTCTGTCGACCAAGCGCCACTTAAGCTTACATAGCAATTAACAACTCTTGCTCTTGTACTAAAGAGCTGATTCAAAATCAATCGCATTCGTTCTCTAACGAACACACACACACCATAAACAAAGCCATGCGCGTACGCATTAACGACTTCTAAAGTCACTAAGCCAACAACGTCTTCAGGTTCGTTGCACTCACACTAAACACAAAAAATCACAAGGTTACACGCGTGTGCCTGCGAGCGTAATATTCGTGAGTAAATTCTTATTTAATCTCAACTTGTAATTTAGTGCAGTGTAAATTTTAATAAAAAGGTTTTTTATGCCTTTAAGGCTTTTTCCCTCAAATTGAGTTAAAATCATTTCAACCTTTCTTTTTATCATAGTGCAGTGAATTCGTAAAATAATAAAGTTCAACTAGTGTAAAATCTTCAATTCCAATAGTGTTGTGTTAGTAAATTAATTGAAATTCTAAATAGTAAATTTTAGTTTCTCAACAAATAAAGTCACAGTTAAATTAATTAAATTCAAAGTAAAGTCAAAGTTAAATTCTTTAGTTTGTAAATGTAAAATCAATTTTATACTTTGTGTTAAATTCAGTAAAATTTAAATTTGCTAAAAAAGGGAAAAAATTGTGTTAGTTAAAAATAGGTTAATTTCACATTCAAAAAATTAAATTCATAATGAGGTTTCACTTTGAGATAAGACAACGAAAATTTCATATTTCGATGTAGTTGACGCTACAATGGTAATTACTTTCGAAACATCCATTTTAAACATTTTTTAGGATTGACTTCTTAGAATGCTTGTAAAGGAATTAAAAATTTATATTAATCTTCACAATTTTTTATTAGATGAATAAATAATCTAATTTAAAACCATTCATTTATTTAACTTTTATAGGGTTGGCCTGGCAATTTTATAGCTATAATATTACTTTTATTCTTAGTCTTATGTTAATTCTTTGAATTTAAGTTGTATCATCATTCTCAATTTTGTTAAAAATAGTTTTATATTTTTAATAACATTTTTTTTTTTTTTTTTATTATATCTACGGGCATTACTGCCCTTTTTAACACATAGAAATTCATTTTTAAAAGAACATAATTTGACGTATTATTTAACGTGGTGTCAGCCCACGGCAGAGACAGCGAAAAAGCGACCAGACGGGGAATCGATCCCGCGCCAACGGGAATACGAGTCACGCGCCTTAGCCACTACTCCACTGAACTTTACATTTTACATGGTTCTTATTTAAAACCCTTTTTTTAACAAAGAAATTTTTAATCGATTCTTATAATTAACAAAATATATGTACAAAATGGTTCGTAAGTTATCTTTACTGTGCAATTTCACAATTTTAAAAGTATAAAATAGTCATTAAAATATTATGTTGCATTGTCGAAATCGTAATAATTGTTATTGCAAGCCACCAAATTTACGTAAGAAATAAATGACCCATCAAATAACGTTATTCAATGATGTCTTTTAATAACGTTATTTCATTAATGTGATTTGATGTAGTACAAATTTGAATGAAAACATTGTGATACATCAAATCACGTCATTACGTCATTTAATAACGTCATTCAATGACGTCTTTTTATAACGTCATGTAATAACGTCATTTTATGACGTCTTTTAATAACGTAATTTAACGACGTCATTTAATGATGTCATTTAATGACGTCATTAAATAAAGTCATTTTTTAACAGAGATATTTATGTATCTAAGTCGAACACTCTATTGAATATAACGTAAATAATAACGTATTTTTATAACGTCAACAACAGACATAAGTAGATGATGTTATTGAATGATCTTATAAAGTGTCGTTTTTGTTTTCATTCAAATTTGTGATACATCAAATCACGTTTTTTATCAACGACATTAAATGACGTTATTGAATTGTCGTCTTTAACAAAGAGTAATACCCCTTTTGTAAAATACTTTGATATCTAACTGAATGACTTCAACCTGACTTGGATTTCGTTGGATATCCAGGAGAATTATCCAGTTGCGCATTAGCCACATGGATTTCTAGTAAGATATCCAGTAAGACATCCAACTGGAAATGTCACAGAGAAAAAAAAACAATTGTGCTTACTGAAGACTTCAGTAAACTTAACCTGAGTACATCAGTAAGAAGGAGTTCAGTAAATTTAACTGAAGTTGATTATACGTTGTTCCAACCGAGCTGACAGTGCAGTAGAATCTTCAGTAGCTGTAACTGAGGAAGCGCCCTTTTAAGGTTACTGAACTGAGTACAGCAAACGCAACGGTTTTTTTCTCTGTGAACTAGATATCCAACTGGATATCCTACTAGAAATCCATCTGGATAATTCTTCTGGTTATCCAACGAAATTGAAGTCAGATCCAAGTCATCTAGTTAAATATTCAGTTAGATATCCGACTATTTTTCTACAGCAGGGGCATTTCAATTTTCAGTTGAAAATTAGCATGATTAACTTTTGCGGTGAAAAGTAGCACATTTGCCATACTTCGCCGAAAAAAAAACATATTCAAATTGTCCTGCAAAAGATAGCACATCTCAATGCTGTCTTTCGAACAATAATAAATGTTCGCGACGACTTACGATGACAAAACGGCCAAATGTCCTAGTTTTTGTGGAATATCCCACACAGTATGTAAGGTTGCAGTGTAAGGTTGCTGTAACCTTTTTATGTTCCTTGCACATACCTTGCAGCAATGTTTCATGAAATCTTGCCGTAAAGTTTAAACAATACATTGTGACAAACTTCCAATGAAAGATTCCTGCAAGGGTGCTATAAAAGGTTCTCGCAAGATTATATTAAACCTTGCAGCAAGGTTTCATATAATCTTGCAAGAACCTCTCATAGCAACCTTGGAAAAATCTTTCATTGGAAGTTCGCCACAATATATTGTTTGAACTTCACAGCAAGATTTCATAAAACATTTCTGCAAGGTATGTACAAGGGACATAAAATTGCTGCAAGGTTGCTGCAAGGTTACAAAGATTGTTGCAAGGTTTTAATGAAAAGTTGCTGTAGCAACCTTGCATTGAAATCTTGCAGCAAACTTGCAGCATGGTTTCATATAATCTTTCAAGAACCTTTCATAGCAACCTCGCAGGAATCTTTCATTGGAAGTTTGCCACGATGTATCGTTTAAACTTCACACCAAGATTTCATAAAACATTTCTGCAACATGCACATTGTGTACAAGGGACATAAAAAGGTTACAGCTACCTTTCATTGAAACCTTGCAATAATCTTTGGAACCTTGCAGCAAGGTTTCATGCTGTGTGGGTAAGCTTTTAAAATGTGTTACTTTTTGTTAGAGCTTTCTCAGATGTCCTAGTTTTCGCAGTGAGAAATAAAATGTGATTATCTTTATTAACCTTTGGACAGCCGGGATGACGCTATATGTCATATGGCGTCATCCCATGATCGGCCCACATATACTATTACTTAAGAAACATTTATACGGAAAATTTCGAGAAAGTTACACTTTTTTAGTGGAAAAAATGCCGGCTGTCCGAAGGTTAAAGTTAATAAAATGACGTCATTTAATGACGTCATTTTATGACGTTATAAAATTACGTCATTAAATAACGTCATTTTATGACATTATAAAATTACGTAATTATTTTTTAATAGGTCGAGATATTTGGGTACCTTAGATGAATCGAACATTTAATACTTAGAAGAGGATGCTTCTCTGCCTAAGCTGGCGAATGCAGGCACTATACCCAGCAGCGGAAAACAATGGTAGTCATGCCAAAAAGTACTTTTTTCAACAAAAATTTTCTTTTCGAAGGCGTAATTTTCTCAATCATGACGTCATTTATTAACGTCATAAAATCACGTCATAAAATGACGTTATTACATGACGTCATTTTTCGTCCGAAATAATGACATACCAAATAACGTTATAAAATAACGTCATATAATGACGTCATTTAATGACGTCATAAAAAGACGTCATTATTTTCAATAGGGATATGTATGATCTCTGAAACTAAAAGAGATAGAGATACAGAAATTAGCAGAATGGTTTGTTGTATTTAATCAATTGAAAAGAAAGTATTTCATTGATTATTTATCGTATATTTCTATTCTGCATATTTCATTGACACTTTAAATTTTTAATGACTGTCTTGTAAAGGCACACTCATACTTATATATTTCATAACTATTATGATCAATGGTTTATAAGATTGAGCCACCTAGCGACTTAAAGTCAAACTTGACTTTATGTCGCTAGGTGGCGTTTTTCTAAATTTTGTCATCCCTTACACAAATTTGGGAGACGCAGATATAAGAGGCCGGACAGTAGAAGCTCTTCGAAAAGCTATAAAACGATATGTGAAAAATAGACCTGAAAAATACACGTGAAAAATATGCGTGAAAAAACACGCAAATTTTACATGTAAAAAACACGTGTAAGAAATACGTGTATTTTACACGTGTTTTTTTCACGCTCAAAAAACACGTGTTTTTTTTAAATAGGGTGCTAATAAATTTAAACTTTTTATAGTGTACAAAGGAGGTCATGCCCTCGAATTTTCTAATGCTTAGTGCGTATATGTATGTAAATATATAATAAGTGAATAGTGATTAATGTATAAATAAAAAAATACAGTATTATAATAAATTTAATTTTTAATTTTAGAAAGTGTTTATTTTATTTCAAATTATTATTATACATTATTGAATACATTTTCCTTTAATTCAAATTATTATTATACATTATTAAATACATTTTCCTTTAATTTAAATTAAAAAGAAAATTATGATACATAAATTCGTATTCTTTGATTAATAATTTTTCTACAAATTACACATTTCTGAACAATGGATGCGCAATGACGGCAACTACAACAGTGTCCGCAAGGTATAAATGCAACTTCTACTTTATTATTAAGACAAATTTTACATCTATTGATATTTTCTTCAGCAGAATCATTCTGACAAGGTATATCTCGGATGAAACGACAACGGCCATTCCACTTTTTGTGCTCTAATAATAAATTGTCATCGATATCCCATCTACATATTTCTGTAGAACATTTAAAGCAACGGACTCTATCTATTTCACCAGTGTAGTAAAATCCTGCTGTAGCTAAATCTTCAGGTTTTAAAAAACTCAAAGGCTAATTTTTAAAACTTTCAAGGCGGTTTTGCTGTATTCTATACATGATGTCTATTCAAGATCACGTTGAATTATTTGTAAGTTTTTTCATTCTTTATAAATTAATTATATGCTGAATAAATATTTATTGTGCATCTGCTTCATCAATTCAACTATTATGAGAATTGTCAAAACTAAGCCTCTTTACAAATACTTTATTTCCACGTCTTCTGAGAATCTTCTCTACAAGATAGTAATCTGGATATTTGACGCTTTGTAATTCTTGTTCATAAAAGCCACCAGCGATTGGGTGATCTTTGTAATCCTGCAAGAGGTAAGTAACTGGTTTTGTTCTGCGGACCTGACGCACGGTTAATACTTCAGTTGACCAGTTGGGTGTGTATCCTTTCTTGAATACTTGTTTCAACTTGCTTACTCGTACTTTGTCACCAACTTTAAACTTTGGCTTCTTTTCTGTTAAATTAACATTACGTTTGTATCTTTGAAAAACTTCTGCTTCGTTTTCAGCTGTAACATCTTTTGGTTTCATACCAATAGTCCGATGCTTCTCATCATTGTACTTGACAACCAAATTGGAAAGAATATCGATCCACTTGTAGTTACCACGTAAACTAAACTGCTTCCACATTTTGTTTTTGAGGGTGCGATTGAAGCATTCACAAATAGACGCTTTGAGATTGCTATAAGTCGAGTAGAGATTGATTTTATATTGTTGCATGAGATTCTGGAAATATGTATTATAAAACTCCTTGCACTGAGAAAAAAAACATAGTTGGCTTTATTGAGTTCTCTAGTAACGATAACCATGTTACATTAGTATTCAATATATAGTCAAATTAACCGTTTATATTAGTAGCATTTACTAGATTGAACGTAGTAGGAATTTCTACAGTCTTTATTAGTATTTTATTTACTTTTTTCAAGATATACTAACCGAAGTTTTAAGACTTTAAAGTCTCGTTTTGAGTCTCCTAGGCTTTTATTATAATCAAATATTCTTATTTCATCTACTTTCGTTTGTAGATTATAACAATATGCAAATTAATAGTATAATTTATTATATAGATTTTAAGGTTAAGATCTATTCATCATTTGCTACTGAATGCCGGCCAGAGAATCTAGTTGTATTTACTATGTTACCGCAGTAAACGAGAGAAACAGTACATTGGTTAAGCTCATCGATCTTAACGTAGTAAAGCCAACTATGTTTTTTTCTCAGTGTGCCTCGGTCGGTGTGAAGATTCTTAGGCACTCTACCTTTTGTCGATACGGACTTCATAGCAGCAGAAACATCTATACGAGTTTTTTGTTTTACAGGAACAGCCCAGACGTATTTTGAAAAAACATCTATAATTGTAAGCATGTATTTGTAGCCTTTGTTTTCTCGAGAATATGGTTGCATCTCTACTAAATCAGCTTGCCAAGTCTCATCCAAACCTCGCACATCAAACTTTCGACGAGGATAATTACGACGTGCTGGCTTGTGAAGCTCTTCTACAAGTCTATGACGTTGTTCCATCGATGGTTATCGATTGACGGTTTTGCACTAACAGTGATAATGCCTCCTTTTATAGTCTCAATTTCCAACTGACTTTGTATGAATTTCTTATCTAGCTCGTCTCTATGCACCGCTGAAATTTTATCTAGGTTATTGAGATCACTTCTCAAACTAGATATTGAATCTAATAATTTTTGAACTTCCAAACGCACGATACGCTGTAAAGTATCTAAATTTACAGCTTCATTGAGTTGATTAGGTGATGCGAGATTACAAAGCCTCTTATTTTCTATATAGTATTGTCCATCTTTTGTGAGTTTATAGCCAATACTCGGAGGTCCTCGACTACCCTCGCTTCGTTTGAGATTACGTCCGTATACATCGACGCTCATTTTGATGATGCATGGTATAGGTGTCTACACCTCAATATATATAGCCTCCTTCACGTAACTCTTCTATAATTGAATGTATCTCATTTGTATGACTAGGGTTTCCAGCTTCTCTTTCAGCAATGAGTAATCGTAGTCTATCAACGAGTTCGTTTGGATCATCCCAGTATATGTAATCCATTCTCGTATCTCTTCTTGCAATTTTATATTGAGGTAACGATCCTCCTCTTTTTTTCAATGAAAACAAAGGACTAATGATACTGTCGAATTTCTTACTTTTGTGCGTACGAATAGTCTTATCACTTCTGTAGCGTCGTTTGTGAGCACTAGTAGTTTCAAGAATCTTCTTGTAATTTTGCATATAATTATTGTTCATGTGACCTCTATCGGGATTTTTCGTAATTAACAATTCTAACAATCCTTTAGTTTTTGGATATTTTTGATCTTTTATACGAATGTTTTTATCTTCGAAAAATAGAGGTGAGTCACCAATAAAGAAACTATCACCGCCCTTGCGCACTCCATAAACTTTATCCAACTATTTTGATTGATTTTCATTGAGCATATGAATGTACTTATTATCAAGCAATAAATCGTTGTCTTCTTCTTTTTCTAATTCTTGCTCACTTGCAGCTGATTCAAATTCTGTATCAACTGATCGAATAGTATCGTTTAATGACGTATCATCATCATCATCAATGGATGAAGAGGAAGGAGAAGAAGGCTGCAAGAAGGAGGAATAAGTATCATTGTTTTTTATAACTTTTTTATTTGCTATGTCACATATAAAAGCATTATTTTTCTCAGTAGTAGCAACGAGTTTCTGAAGAGGATCAACGATAGGTTTGAATGTCTCACCAAATGCTCTTTCAATATTCTCTTTTCCAATCTTCAGCAAGTTATATTTTCGTTTAACTGCGTTGCGTGCTTGTACAAGTTGATGTAGAACATCTTTCTTTCGTCTAATGTCAGCCATGTTGACACTTCAGCATACAATGATGAATTCTTTTCTTAGGACTATGTGCGCGCTATATTTATAGCAAAACAATCGAAGCCTTTTCTATATCTACTAGAATTGATCGAACTATCTTTGTCGATTATTAAAAATCCGTATTTATCATCAGTCCAACACTTGGAGCATAATTCTTTAAATTGGGCGTAAGTCATGTCAGAATTGACGTGATCGTCGTATAAGTGTCTCAAGTTGACGTCATCTTGACGAAGAATCACCAACAAATTGACATTGTCTCTGACTAGATGTTTTGGAATTTGAGCATAAGATTGACAGAGATAGAAACAATCAACATCTTTGTGTCTGCCCATACAAAAGTAAGCTTTGATATTATCTTGTTTTTCACAGGCTACATCATCAAAAATCATGACAGAATTTGGAAGCGCATTATCAGGGGCTACAACAGATTCGTGCTCACTAAAGGAAAAGTATTGTACACCTTCTAAAGGCTCTAGGAGATCCTTCAAAAACTTGTACTTTGGTTGATTCAAAGAGTTGGAGTACATATAAACGTTTTCGAACCTGAGACCGTTGGGATGCGTTATTAGTGCTAATAAACTATTGGTTTTATCACAATTTGATGGACTGCAAAATACAGCTCGAATACTGCTTGGAAGTCAATCTCCATGCCTCTTTAATTTCTTTTCATGCTCCACGATAGTGTCGAAATTTTCTATCGGCAGCTTAACGGATTGTTCTTTGAAATTCATTATGACAGCATGTCTGACATACGAATGCTTGACCAGCTATAAATACAGGGCCTCAGTCTTCATTTAGTCTTCGAAGTGTGATGATCATATATAGACAACGACGACGTGGTCGCGGTTTAGTCAACAAGCTTCTTAATAGTCTTCCAATCGAACGTCATATACCCGACTACCAATACTGTGGACCCGGTACAAGATTAGCTAAACGTTTAGCTAGAGGTGATCCAGGAATCAATCCTCTCGACAGAGCTTGTAAAGAGCACGACATTGCCTATTCACAGAATCGTGAAAACGTAGGAGCCAGAAACGCTGCTGATAGAATTTAAGCAGAAAAGGCTAATCGAAGAATTTCATCAAAAGACGCTAGCTTTGGAGAAAAAGCAGCTGCATTTGCTATTAAAAACATCATGAAAGTAAAGTCTAAATTTGGAATGGGCATGAAGAAGCCTTCTACTACTTTCAATACAATAGTAAAGGCTGCATCAGAATCAATTGTTCCTACAAAATGTGCTCGAAAAGCCATTCTGTCAGCTCTAAAAGGTGCACGAAGTGCTGTTAAAAAAGCAGGTGGTAAACAAAATGTAAAAATTCCACGTACTTTACCAGTTCCAAAGAAAGTAGGAGATTTCTTGCTATTCCTCATACCAATCTTTGCAGGTTTGAGTGCTGTCGGTGGTATGGCTGGAGGTGCTGCTGGAATCGCTAAAGCGGTAAAGGATTCCAAAGCTGCTAAACAACAATTGGAAAAAAATAAGAGACATAATATAAAGATGGAAGAAATAGCGATTGGTAAAGGTCTTCACTTGAAACCATATAAAACTGGTCTCGGTCTTCGTATGAAACCAAAGAATTCTTTAAAAAAAAGATCCTTAAAGTAAAATTACCTCAAAAAGCACTCACCGATGCTGATCTCATCAAGTATGCAAAAATCCTAAAAATCTTAAATTTTCGAGGAGTATTCATGAGGAATGCTATGCCTATTATATGTTGTGTATTTCGATAGCTTCGGTGATCTTCAACCTCCTTTGGATTTAATGATATATCTGAAAGTAGACAACATCAAGTACAATCCTGAGAAATATCAAGACTTTGATACTTTTAACTGCGGTCATCTTTGTCTAAGATTTTTGAGCAACACTCTTGATATATAAAGAAAAGAGTGATAAGTATTTGTTCATTATAGGTTCAACAATCATGGCAGATTCATTGACTTTGAGTCTTTCAGGCACATCATCTGTACTGGAAGAACAGTATTTTCCACCGATTGAACTCTCACCTGACAATAATTACGTTCTCGGATTAGTTGCTTTCATGACATTTAATTCTATACCCAATATCGACAAGGGTAGTGATCTATTCCACGTTGGACAGGAAGAAATAGTTTTACCGACTGGTAGTTATGAGATCGAAGATATAGAGAACTATCTCAGTGAAACATTGACGGCAAAAAGTATATCAATCAGTATTAAACCAAACAATAATACACTTCGTAGTGAAATAAAGTGTAATCATCCGATTGATTTTCGACCAGAACGTTCAATAGGACCTTTATTAGGCTTCGCAAAAAGTGTACTTTCTGCTGACGTCACGAATCATACGTGCTTAATTTTTTGTTGTTTTCAAAGAAATGGGGGAAATTCTAAACATAAGGACAGGAGTAAGATTGGATGAGACAATAGCTCACTGTGAGGTGCACGCGTACCAGCCTTACACCTCGTCAAATTTCAATAATAGTGATGAAATTCGCATATCAATTCAACATCAAGACTTAAATCTTTTGCCTTCGCGGAGCTCTCTCCACATAGTGGGAAAATTAACTCAACAAGATGGCACTGCTGTAGCAAGAACTAACTTAGTTAATAACGGCATATGTCATCTATTCGAGGAAGTTCGCTATGAAATTAATGCTATAGAGATCAATCGCTGTAAGAATGTGGGATTGACCACCATTATGAAGGGTTTGGTATCACTCAACCCTAGTCAAAGTTTGATTATAGAAAATGCTGGTTGGATTGATATTACGGAAACTCGGAAAATCATTAATAACGATGACTATTTTGAAATTTTCATACCTCTTAGTATGATTTTAGGCTTTGCCGAAGATTATCGCAAAATCATAGTCAATGTTAAACATGAACTTATCCTCACGAGATCCAGGAACGATATTAACGCAGTAATACAAACACCTAATGCTACTAATGCTTACGAAAATTTCAAAATTGATCTTTTAAGGATCGAGTGGCTTATGCCTCACATACAGTTATCCAATGAATGTAAAATTCGCATGCTTCGACAAATTAAGAAAAATTAACCTATCTCAATGAGTTTTCGTTCCTGGGAATTATACGAATATCCATTATTACCTGCATCAACGAGACATGTATGGACAGTCAAAACATCTAATCAGCTGGAAAAGCCTCGTTTTATCATTCTTGGTTTTCAGACGAATCGAAAAGGACAAAAAACTGCTAATGCTAGTCAGTTTGATCATTGAAATTTGAGCAATGTAAAACTATTTCTCAATTCTCAATACTATCCTTACGGAAATGTGAATCTTGATATTGTCAATAATCAGTATGCAATATTATACGATGTGTACGCTGATTTCCAAAATGCATACTACGGAAAGGAGTCCGAGCCAATGCTGAAAAAATCAGATTATATCAATCACATGCCACTGATAGTCATCGATTGTTCAAAACAAAATGATTCTCTGAAGAGTGCTCCAGTTGATGTTCGTCTTGAATTCGAGACCAAACAAAACTTTCCAGTTGGAACTTCAGCTTACTGTCTAATCTTACATGATAGAATCATAGAATACAACGCCATAAGCGGTGATGTCAGAAAATTAGTCTAAAGGGGTGAGGATTGTCTGCGCAGTAGCCACGGCTTAACCTCTACTTAAGAAAACTCCCGAATCAGCTCGAGTCATTCATTCATCAGACTCTGCTAAGTAAACTTAGAATTCTCTATCAAAGAAATATGGATCTTGATAAATTCAACGAGGCAGCTCGTGGACGTGTCCATCGTGCCATTGGGAATATATTCCCCTTAAAGAAAGATCAGACTTATTATGTCAGTGAGTTTAGACCAGTTAAAAGAAAGGATAAGTTTAGATTGATGGCAGTTTTAGATGGCGAATGGCGCATTTTTATTCCATCTCGCGCATGCAGAGCCTTATAGGAGAATAAGGAGTTTTACTTCAAGTTAAGAGAGGCTATTCAAAATTGCAAGTTGTTTGTAAAGTATTTAGATGATGACAACGGAAAAGGTCTCGAGTTATCCTTGGCTTAAGCGCTTGGAAGTTAACGGAGAGGTATACGAGTCACGGGTGCACTTCCTACTTCTCGGTGTAAGAGGTCCACAAGTGGCGATTCTTGGTTGTACCTTACAGATGGGGGCAAAGGTTGGGGCTCGCATCACTTCCTATAAAAAGTAAACATCGTGATTCACATTCGTTTCATCATGTGACAGACACCAAGTTGCGACACTGAAAATTCTTCAGAGTACACTCCTCTTCTTCCTCCTCATAAAAAAGTGAAGAATGAGAAAATGGTGAAGAAAGAGTTCTATGAAAAATATAAATCACAAATACCATCTAGAGATATAAAATATAAAAAGCTTTAGGTGCTTGAATGTGTAGTAGTATAAGATACTGCGTTCAAAGCATGCGATTGACTTTGGGATTTCCTCTAAAAACACTATATCGTTTGTAGCTCGCTTCAGCTCAGTCTCACCTCCCCTGCGTCAATCTAAAATGAAAGAAGTCGCTACTGCTCAGGTGGGCAGAGTCTTAAGAGGCACTTAAGAGAGATCATTGGTCAACCAACAAAGAAGCAAACAGTTGTAAAAGATATCAATATAGTATCAATGCGGTTTTAATATAGTATTAATAAAGTAACAATACAGTATCAATAAAGTATTAATATTATATCAATATAGTATTAATACAGTATCCATACAGTATCAATATAGTATCAATACAGTATCAGTACAGTATCATTATAGTGTCAATACAGTATAGATATTATATCAATACTGTTTTAATATAGTATTAATAAAGTATAAATATAGTATCAATATAGTATCAATACTGTTTTAATATAGTATTAATACAGTAATAATACAGTATCAATAGAGTATTAATATAATATCAATATAGTATTAATACAGTATCAATAAAGTATTAATATTATATCAATACAGTATCAATACACAATCAATATAGTATTAATACAGTATCAATACAGTATCGATATTATATCAATACTGTTTTAATATAGTATTAATAAAGTATCAATACAGTACTAATACAGTATCGATACAGTATCAATACAGTATCAAAATAGTATTAACACTATTTCTACATAGTATTAATAAATTATCAATGCAGTATCAACAAAGTATTAATACCGAATCAATACAGTATCAATACACAATCAATATAGTATTAATACAGTATCGATATTAAATCAATACTGTTTTAATATAGTATTAATAAAGTATCAATACAGTACTAATACAGTATCGATACAGTATTAATACAGTATCAATATAGTATTAACACTATTTCTACATAGTATTAATAAATTATCAATGCAGTATCAACACAGTATTAATACCGAATCAATATAGTATCAATACAGTATTAATATAGTATCAATAGAGTATTAATATAGTATCAATACAGAATCAATACAGTATCAATATAGTATTAATACTATACTGAAAAAAATGCGGTAGGATTGCTCTCTCAAAAAATAAATTGTTTCCAAGCTTTGTGTTAAGCATGGTGTTTTCCTGTTTTGGGCAATAATCTGGCCCAAACAGGCAAAGCCGCCGGCTCAAAGTCACTGTCGAGCAGCATGCACTCTGAAAAAGTTTTAATATCGCCTGCTATAGTCAGTGATGAATTCCGAGGATGCTTTATACACTTATGTATATCTATATATTATGATACCTATGAGCCAACTTTAGAGTATACAATATAATTAGAGTAACAGCAGAATATATTATTCTATAGTATATACTCTAAAGTTGGCTGACTGATATCATAAAAGCATCTTCGAAATCCATTACTCGCTATAGTCAGTAACTTCCCCCAAAAGTGTCGAGCAGTTTGTCTCAACACCAAGTGGCGCGCTTTGGGTCAGTTGCTTTCCTAGAGTTTTTTCAGTGTATTTTAATATAGTATCATACAGTATTAATAGAGTATCAATAGTGCTGGAATTGAAAGTTCTAAAAGCAGAAATTACTAAAAGCAACCAAGTTAAACTATTTTAAATTTAAAAAAAAAGTAGACATAGTTTCTTGTTGCATGTGAATCTTTCATGCGAACTTATATGCATGCATTAGAATGGTGAAAATCAAGTAGATCACTATTATTTTTTTCGAGTTATATTAACTTTTACAACTATACTATGCACTTAGATAATGCTAATAAATTATAGTTAATATTTGTTGTAATCATCATTATATTTAATTTCTAAGTGTATACATATATATTGTATATATATATATATTTACAAATTAATAATTATTAATGTCTAAATAATTTATGAAAATTATGATACATTTCTATTATACAAGTTTTAAAATTTCTCGAGTAAGATGGCTCGGTGGCGTAGTGGTATACGTGCTTGCCTCGCGTCCAAAGGGTCGTGGGTTTGATACCGACCAAAGTCAAAAATTTTTTTTAATGCTTAAATAATTTTTTATTCTATTTATAATAATCAAATAAATATAAAAAAGTATTAAAAAATAAAAGTTAAAATAATATTAAAAAATAAAAATTATGAAACTTTCGCAGCAGCTTCATCACAGCACGCATCCGGCCGCCGGCAGCTCGCCTTCTCGAGACTGACTATGTTGCTCCTGGTCCACAGCATTTCTAACCCACCTACATTTCTAACCCACCTGACTCTCTAACCCACTGGGCGAGAAAGTGGCTGGGTTACAAATGTAGATGGGTTAGAAATGCAGTGGGCCAGAAGCAACATAGCTTATCTACTGAGTAGCTTTCAGATATACTCGAGTTTATTTATATTGTCCTTCCCTACCTTCGCTGTGAATTGATTAACGTATACATACACTAAATCTAAGTAATGATGTCCCTGGGGTCGCTAGAAAACACGCGCGCATTTTTTAGTAACGGTTAGATGGATCGGTCTTGTATACAAAGTGTACTCAACTCTCACCACTTGCGGGAGTTGGACACAAATTTCAACGAGTCAAAACAGCTATATTTTAAGCTTACTTTTTAGCTAATTTTCTTAGCTAAACGTTTTTGATGCGTTGAAATTTGTGTCCAACTCCCGCAAGTGGTGAGAGTTGAGTACACTTTGTATATAAGACCGATCCATCTTACCGTTACTGAAAAATGCGCGCGTGTTTTCTAGCGACCCCTGTGACATTATTACTTAGATTTAGTGTATGTATAGGTTAATCAATTTACAGCGAAGGTAGGGAAGGACAATATAAATAAACTCGAGTATATCTGAAAGCTACTCTAATAATGTTTAACTTAAAAAAATTGTTAAAAATATAGCTAAAAAACAGCTAAAAATACGGCTGAAATTACAGTTATATTTTCAGCTGTTTTCGGTCAAAAAAAACATCTATATAAACAGCTAAGAATATAAGTAAAATACAGCTAATATATTTATATTATAGCACTATTCATGTTTTTTCAGCTAAATATCTATGAGTAATAACCAAATTATCAACTAAAAATTTAGGTATATTTTCAACTATAAGGAATATCTAAAAAACCATTTATTTTCAGCTATAAAGTATAGTTAAATATCTAGCTATTAATATACTGTAATAAATACATTAAAAATTTAAGTGTTTTTTTTAACTATAATAATAGCTATAGAATATAGTTGAAAAGGTAGCTATTAATATTTTCGGTAGATAATGAAATTATTAACTATAAAATAAAGTACATTTTTAACTATAAAAAACAGCTAAGAAAACATATCGATATAGCTGTAGAAACAGCTCGATACAGCTATATAATTTAACTATTGAAGCGAAGCTTTTATACGGACATTCTGGGCTCTCGCCTCGCGGCCACTCTATCCGTGCTAAGCGTCAGATTTTAAAAGTGTTACACGATATATATAGGTATACAGAGTAGCAGTTGCGGCGCGCGTGTATACATATCGTGCCAGTATGTGCACACTGCCTCCCATCCCCACCTCTCCCTAACTCAGTGTGCGTGGTCTTCTGTCTCTCTCTCTCTCACTTATATCAGTCATCGCTTTCTATCTCTTATCTTGAATATCCGTTGCGATGTGCTGTTTCGTTTATCCCGCTTTTCGTCGAGTGTTAATAAATCGTGTAAATTGTAATTCTATAAGAATAGAATTAAAAACATTTGTATCATAATTTAGTTACCATCAACCAATAATTACTTTGGTACAATATAAAAATGAGAATAGTAGTGTACAAATTACTGAATGTACTTCTGATGAACATACAAATTTATGAATGATTTTATTATTGTATGTTAAAACTTTGTACATACCCATATGGAAAAAATTTCTGGAAATAATTGTAAATAACTATTAATAACTGTAAATAAATGTAAATAACTATAAATAAGTGTTAAAAAATGTGAGAATCGAGAAATAAATAACATTTATTTACAATCATTTATAATTATGTACTATTATTTACTATTATTTACACTTATTTACACTTATTTATATTTATTTACAGTTATTTACGATTATTTATAGTTTTTTATAGTTATTTGCAGTTATTTACACTTTCGAATATTTTTACAAATTGATTCAATTTTTTTTTATATATATGCGAAAATTTTTGAAAATGTTAATAACTATAAATAATTGTAAAAAACTATGAAAAATTGTAAATAATTGTAAATAATTATGAATAACTGTAAAAAACTGTAAAAAATTGTAAATAATTGTAAATAATTGCAAATAATTGTAAATAACTATAAGTAACTGTAAGTATTTTTTTAGCTATATTTTATAGCTAACCTTTTCTGACCGGGTTATTTCGTAATTAACCAAAATTGACAAAGTTACCCTTCTTCTTCTTCTTCTATTTTCTCTTGGCGCTTGGCTTTGCGCTCAGCGCCATCACCCGGTAGTTTATGAATTACTAATCTTCTGCTGTAGTATGTTGGGTTGTTGGTATGCTAGTTTTGTAATTATCCATTTATGGCAAACATACATAGGTGTATATATGATTTGCTTCTCAAGGCCGATGAACGGCTCCGTGGAGTTTTGGATTCGTTGGTTTGATAGAAGATCATGAGTTGTGGTGGTTTAAAATTGTAGTTTGATTTAATTTTTAGTTTAAGTTAGTTTATGTTAGACAAATAGATTGCAAGCTTTTAAGAAGTTTGTTACTATTGAGGCTTGTGGGCAGTTGGGGTTTTTTAGTATGTTGTTTATATCCAGTGGTATTTTCATTTTTTTTTCTCTCAAGTTAGTTATTAGTTTCATTCTTTGGTGTTCTTTTAAAGGGCAGTCGAGTAACACATGTTGAATATCCTCCTTATTGTGGCCGCATTGGCAATCTGGCGAGTCAGTTATATTTTTCCTGTGTAGGCTGAAAGCCAATGAGTAGTGGTTTGCTCGTAGTCTGTTAATCATCACTATGTGTTTTCTGTCCTTTTTGGATTGACAGAACCAGGGTTTAGATGTTTTGCTGTAGAAGTTGTCGAAGTATAGTTTACCTTTTGTTACTCCTCTTTTGGTTATCCTTTGATGGAAAGTGTTGAGAGTTTTTTCTTTAGAGTGGTTCATAAACTCAGTGTATGGAAGTTCGATGTTAAGCATTTGTCCTGTTGATACAGCTTCTCTGGCCAATTTGTCTACAATTTCGTTGTTACTGATCTTATGGTGAGCTGGGATCCAGTAGAGTGTTGTGTTGCTTAGGTCCTTTAATAATTTTTTGATTTCTAGTATTAAGTAAGATGTTCTGTTTGTTTTATAAGGTGTAAAGTGCCTTATAGCAAGCAAGACAGACATTGAGTCTGTGAAAATTCTAGATTTGTTGTTATTTTTGTTCTTGATAATTTTTAGCGTTTGCAAAATGGCCACTGGTGATTTTTCCCTTCTATTTTAGAGCCATCTGTAAAGTAGTCAGTATAGTTATTATTATTAAAGAGTAGATTAAATTGATCTTGGGGATTTGTTGCATTTTTTATGATGTTACCTTCATGTAGCGATATTGATTTATTTGAGTCTGAGATGTACGTATATGGGTATGGTAAAGGCAAATGAAATTTTTTAATGTTGTTGTTGTAGTAAAAGTGGTAGTGAATAAATGCCTTGAGTAATGGAAATGATGTAAAGATATGATGTAGTTTGTTCTTATTTTTCGCTAATGAGTACAACTCAAAGAGTGCTTCAGATAAACTGTTTGTTTTAATAGATAGTAGTTTTATGGCTAGGTTATTATTCAGTTGTTCCAGTCTCAGATTAAGAGGAGCCTCCTTGGCTTTTGCCATCATGACATTAATGGGGGTTGATAATCTGTATCCAAGCGCGAGTCTGAGTAATACATATTGGAGCTTATCTATTTTATTTCTTAATTTTGGGTCTTTTATATAGATACAGGATGAGTTGTATTCGATGTTGGTTCTAATTAATGATTTATAAACGTTTAATAGAATTTGAGGGTGGCCCCCCACCAGGTTCCTCTTAAAGCTTTAATTATTTTTGTTAGTTTTTGTATTTTTTCTATTAGAAATTGAGCATGAACGTGCCAGTCGAGTTCTGAATCAATCCATATTCCAAGATATTTGACTGATTTGACATGTTTGATATCGTTTCCTTGTATATTGATGGTGATGTCTGATGGAATATTCTTAGATTTAGAAAATATAATAAATTGGGATTTTTGGGGAGCCACTTTTAGTCCTAAATCTTCTAAATAATTAATGATGTCTTTGATGTTATTTTGGAGTGCTGTTAGTCCTTCTTTTATTGATTTGTTTGAATTCATTAAAATGATGTCATCAGCAAATTGGATTATATCATTGATGGGGGAGATATAATTTTTGAGATATATCACATATATAATATAAAGTATGGGGCTCAGAACGCATCCTTGAGGAGCTCCTATATCTCTTATGAAAGGTCCCTTAATATCATGGTTAACTTTGAAGTATAGATTTCTATTGTACATAATGTTATATATAAATTTCCTGATGTTTATTGGGATTTGAAGATCAATTAGTATTTTCTGTAAGATGGATGGATTTATCATGTCAAAAGCAGATTTTATATCTATTAGTAGAGCTAGAAGATGGTTGTTTTTTAGAAATGCTTGTTGTATCTTGGTGACCAAATAGGCACAGCTTGTAGTGCATGAGTGGAATTTTCAAAATCCATTTTGGGTATCAGGTATCAATCCTTCAGTCTCCAGGAAGTGAGTAAGTCTTAACTGTATCATTTTTTCCATTATTTTTAAAATAGATGAAGCTAGAGTGACTGGACGAAATTTATTTTTTTCTTTTTTTGTCATTAGAATGACAAGAAATTCCTTCCACTCTTCAGGGATGGAATGTTCAATAAATATTTGGTTGAACATGTTCAGTAGTAACTGTCTAAAATTTTTGGGTGTATTTTGTAACATATGGTTATCTATTTGGTCCTGACCCGGTGCTGATGTTTTATTGCAAGACTCTATTGCTAGGTTTAGCTCCTCCATGGTGAATGGAGAGTCGAGTTGTAGGTTAGATTCCGTATGATTTGTATGGTTTCCAGGGTTTGTCTGGCTATTATCTTGTATTAGATATTTTGGATCAGTAAATTCTTGAATAAAGTTGTACATGCTAGTTGTAGTATCTTGGTCTTGTTGGTTATTGTTGTTTGAGAATTTGGTGTGATTAAATTTATGTATAGTTTTCCATATTTCTGATACGTCTGATTCTCTAGATAGTTTGGTTTGAGTAAATTCTTTGAAAAAACTCGTTTTAATTTCTTTTCTTCTGGCTTTAGAAGTGTTGATGAAGTTTTTGAGGTTATTTACAGTGACGTTGGAGGGGTGATTTAATACCATTCTTTCTAGGTGTCTTCTTTTTTGGTTCATATCAGCTATCTCCTCATTCCACCAAGGAGGTTTGTAGTATTGCTGTTTAAATTTTTTTTTTTAGTTTTCCTTTTATAAGTAGCTTCCTGCTATTATCTGACTGCTGTTCTTGGATATTAGGCTCGATGGAACTAGTTTGTTTGTCTTTTCTTAGAGAAGAAATAGAGTTTTTAATTACTCCTGTTAGGTATGCATATTTTCTTTTGATTGATAAGATATTAAAGTTTTCCATTTTTTCTTCTGGGTAATCTTCTTTGATGTAATTCGAGATTAAATTGGTGAATTGATGCCAGTTTATCTTTTTGGTGTTTAACTTATAAGTTGATGAAATTGGGTTTGTTGGAATTTTTTGGTTTATTGTTATATAAATAGGGTAATGATCACTGAGCATTCTATCTGGGTCTGTTTTCCATTTAGTTTGCAAGGCTAGATTTTCAGATACTATGGTAAGGTCTATTGCTGAAAAGGAGGTATTGTCATCTTGAGAGTTACAATAGGTTTTTGATCCATCATTTACTATAAAAAGGTTGTTCTCTTCGATCAGTTCTTGGAGGTGAACTCCTGTTGGTGAATTGGAATTTGAGCCCCATGATGTATGGTTAGCGTTAAAGTCGCCTCCTATGATGATGTATCTGTAGTCTTTCATGGAGTAAATTAGTTGGTTCCACTCCTGTTTGGAAGTGCAGCATCCAGGGATCCTGTAAATAGAACATATTAGTAATTTTTCATTGTTTTCAAGATCAACAGTTATTGCGACAGTTTCGATAGATTTGTGTTTATAGTATATTTGGTCAATTCTGTTAAAAGTGAATTTTGTGTTAATGATAATACAGACTCCACCACCCAATTCGGTAGCATTGCCCATAGACCTTCTGTCGTTTCTAATTATATTGAAGTTTGGTATCTTAAAAGTCGCATCTTCAGTAAGCCAGGTCTCAGATAAAAGAATAATGTCGAACTCTTGAGCTTTAGATTGTAGTAAGTCCAACTTATTTCTTATAGAACGACAGTTCCATTGAAGAATTTCGATACACTCTTTGTGGATATTTGTTTCAAGTTGCGTATTGTCTGAAATATTACAATCCATTATTTGTTTATTAAAAAGATAGTTTAATTAGTGTGTGTTAGCAGATGTGAAGTTTGTAGAGGTATCTTGATGCTTCATATTTATTCTTTAGTGACATTAATGTCAGAGTAGTCGATTTGTCTTCTATACTGATATTTTTTTTTTCTTCGTTTATAAATAATTCTTTAAAACTGTTATGAAAGTTGTGTATAAATTCATCTGTATAACCAATTTGATACATAAATTCAATTATGACGTTTAAGTTGTCGTCATCTTTAGCGGAGGCGAACGTCATGTTATGATTGTTTACGCTAGGTTCGAAATTTAGAGATTCTTGTGGTTTTTGCATAAATTGGAGGTTAGGGTTACCATTGTAGTACGTTAAGCATTCCTTATGTTGCTGTAGGAGCGTTTGATATTTTTCTTTATTTTGATTAAACTGATTTTTGTGTGGGGAGGTTTGGCTGTTGGTTTTTTGATTTAGGGGTCGGAAGTGGTTGGTTTTAGTAGGTGTGTGGCTATTATGATGATGATTATGGTCTTTTAGTGTGCGTGGTTGTGTGTGTGACTGTGAAGGTGAGCGTGTTTGTGAGGTTATGTCTACTCCTTGTACTATTTCAGCGTAACGCCGTGATCTGTTACTGTTGTTATCTCCATTAAATTGGAGAGCGCCATCTATTAGCTGGTTTATGGGAGGGAATTGTGATTTTTGTACTGTGAAATTGTTGCTGTTTATAGCTTTTTGTGCCTCAGCCATCGATATGTTAGACTGAGTGGCTAAATCTCTGATTTTTAGTTCTCTTGATTTAACTGGGCAACTTTTATCGGTTGGTAAGTGGTTAGCAGTACAGTTCAAACATTGTGGTTGAGCTTCGGCAAATTTGCATTTCTCATTCTTATTATGCTCTGGTTGTCCGCATCTGATACATGTAGCGACTGAAGCTTTGCAGTTTTTAATTATATGCCCAAATTTGTAGCATCTATAACACTGCCTTACCTGCGGGTAGTATGTCTGCAGCGGGTATATAACTTTAAAGATTTTGGCTTCTGCTGGCAAAAATTGTCCTTTAACTGTTAATTGTACTGTTGTGATGGGTAGGTATTCAGATTCTATTTCATTTTTTGTATTTTTTTTGGTTACTTTTTTAGTGAATCTTCTTACGTGGCTTACCTCCACTTTACCGAAAGGTGAATCAATTTCGATATACTTTTTGATATCGTCTTCTGCTAGGTGTGTTGGTAGTTCTTTGACCACTGCTTGTCTAAATAGTAAATGATTGGGTACGAAGGCATTAAATTGTGAGTTTCTTAACTCTTGCATCGCTAGAATCTCGTTGGTTGCATTTTTGTTTTTTATAAGAACGCTTACTTTATTGAAGCTGACTTGCTTGATTTCAGTGATAGCATCTTTTTGATTAAATTTTGGAACGATAATTTTGGCTATTTTCATAGCGTCAATTCTCTGATCATCATTATTTGTCTTTTGTATAAAAATTTTGTATGGGCCGCGAGCTGATTCATTGAATAAAGCTGTTTGGGGCCTTGCGCCCTCTGTCGCCTGTTCTTGGGTATTGGTGTTAAATGGTGGTGATGTCAACGGAGTTAATGGGTTATTAAATGACTCTTGATTTCCAGATTCTTCGATCAATCCCTTGACATTTTCAATTTCATTTTTATTTTGAATGTTGTGATTGTCAGACTTGCTGTCGTCTATAAGATGCTGCTTACTTGGGGGAGAAAATCCCTCGTTCGAATTGTCGTTCACAACGGTATTAGATCGAGATTTCCTTTTTCTACTGTTTTCTGTTTCCCAGTCTTGCTCATTTTCGTCGGTTTCCATAAATGATGGTTCTACCGGTGTTGGTGTTGATGATTCTTGGGGTTGCGAGTGGATGATATTTTGTATATCCTCTCTAGAAAGCGAGAACTCTGACAGGTTCATATTCCCATCTTCATTAAAAATGGCGGACTTTTGCCCGAGTTGAATTGTATTGTCTTTTCTTTTTGATGTGCTATTGGGGTCTTTGAAAGGCGATTCTAACCGTTTTTGGCTGTTCAACTTTGCTTTATTTTTGTTATCTATAGTAGATTTGGTAAATTTAGGCAATAAATTACTCCTAATAGCATTTTTGCTTTTATCAAGACTATTATCCGGATTCTGGCTCAATTTCAAAAAGGCGTCTTTTTGCGAGCGTGTGCCCGCCATGGCGGGAGCACCCTCCCTCGGGCCCGCGGTTTGCGCACTCTTTATAGGCTTAACGGTTAAGTTTGGTTATGTTACAAATTAACTTAAATTTTATCCCCAGTCTTTTATTATACTACACTCTTTTTAGAGTTTATCTATAACGTCAGTAATTAAAGTTTTAACAATGATGTCAACACCACTACATTATCTGTTTGATTTATAAAAATTTAATATTTCAATTTCTCTCGTCCGACAGACGTCCGCCATCCGTCGCGTCTCGAATCAAACTCCCAAAGTTACCCTATTTAAACCATTTTCTGTTTTCTTTTTAAATTTAATCTGAAATTTCTAGAATGTAGGGATCATTATTTTTATTTTACTCTTTCTTTAAATAAAAAAAATTCTACGACGTTGGAATTTAGACTAAATTTCCATTTTGCAGTTTACAAATTACTTTTATCAATTCTTTTATTACAAGTTGACTTAAACTTTGATTTGATTATGTTCCGTTTTAGACGCTTAGAAAGAATAAAAATTTATAACTTTTAGCATTACTTAACTCAATAACAATTGTAATTGTATGTTAAATAATTTTAATTGTAACGTATGAAAAATGTTTGTAAGTCAAATTCAAATATTATTAAGTATTAAAAGTTCTAATAAATTTGATTGTAGACTTGTTTATTTTATTTTATCAAAAAAATTTAGATTATTCATGCGATTTTTAGTTTCTAGCTATTATACTGGATTTTTACACAAATTACAGGTGACAATTCCAATTAAAAGTATAGTCATGGTTATATTTCCAAGTTTTTATTTGGCGCCCGTGTTAATCTTATGCGACGGTCGTCATCAGCCGTCGGCAGATGTGCAACCGTAAATTATTCAACTACTATTATATTAGTACATTTTAAACTTTATTCTATTAAAAGGACAAGAAAATCAGATACTTGTTTTAGTTATTTGAATTATTTTTTTTTTGTTAAACACGATTTTTACTTTTCTCTCTTTTTTAAAATAACTAATTGAATTGCTAGAAAAAAATCAAATAAATATTTTAATAAGTACAACAGCAACACGATTTTCAAGTTTTTGACTTGTGAATTCATGACATATTTCAAATTTTATTTTCTATTTCTCAATGGAATTTAGAATTTTATTTGACTATTTATTATTTTTGCCATTTTGTTAAAAGATTCGTAATTATTTTAACCATTTTATTAAATTGTTTTTGCATTTTAACTAGTTTTAAATTTAAACACATGTCTCTAAATAAAATTGTCGTCTTAATGTATTCACATTCTTTTTTTTTTAAATACAATTCAACTTAGTTATTTTTATTATTATTAATAGCTTTTTTATTATCTTTTTGTTTTAAACCATTTGTATTTACACTTTATTTTAAACAAAATAGTATATTTCGATAATAGTGCGATAAAGTGATTTTTTACTCGTGTGGCGGTTTGCACCCGAGCGAAGCGAGGGTGAAAAGGTCACACGAGTAAGAAATCACTTTCTCGCACGATTATCAAACACTATTTTTTGACACGACGTGTGAGAAGCTCCATTTTCGCACGTGTCACTTTGAACAGCGTGCGTGAAATCGAGCTTCTCGCACGGAGTGTCAAAAAGATCTTTTTTTTTAAGTTTTAAATTTGTTTAGCTTTAAAAGTCGCATTTATTTAAAATTTTTATATTTCATTTTCACTTTGAAATTTTACGCGTGGTATCCCCCCTTTCAAAACATATTTATTACTGGTTAATTACTTTAACATTTTAACTTTTTTTTTCACTTTTTCACTTTTTTCACTTGTTACACTAATTTTTTTTTAACTTTTAGGTAGCATTTTCACTCGCAGCTAGGCTGTCGGTCCGATACCGTCGCTAAGCGCATACGTGCCAGCGTACTGTCGTACACAGGATTATCGTAGGATGTTAATCCTTTGATAATCTTTTTACCGAAATCGGCCTCACGTTTGGTGCCAAAATTTTGTTAGGGGCTTTTCTGGATTAGGGGAAATCCGGAAAAGCCCTTCACAATATTTTTACGAACTAAAGAATATGATAGTTTCAAAATTATAAAGTATTAGAATAGGATATCATTCATTGAATTAAAATAAGAATACTTCCATATTTAGTTATTTAGTTACTTTTAATAAAACCTCAAGTAAAACAAAAAAATAAGCATTTCTGTTATAATAGATAATTGATTAAAAATCATAAAAATACATTTGACAAGTGAAATGAATGTTTTCAGAAAAACAAGAATTAATTTTAAGTTCTTACTCATACATAGCGAATTTAGAGAACTACAATGTTGAATCAAAACAGTAAAAGACTTATCTGTACAAAATTCCTTGTTATCCTTGTTGCAAAGAAGGATAACTGATAAGAATCAAAAAAATATGAGATTCAAAAAAATATTGGGCCCAAAAAAATATAGAGCTCAAGAAACTATAAGAATCAAAAAAATAAAGAGCTCAAACAAAATAAGAATAAAAAAAATAATAAAATCAGAAAGAACGGGCAATACTGTCAAATTTTCTTTATTAAAATGTCAACGAGAACGTTTCGGTCCCGTTTATTTGTGACCCTTTTCAAGTCAAAACTGTAACAAAAATTATTTAAAATTCACTAAGCACAAAAAATAAATAATAAATAAACAACATTCAAAACTATGCACAACTAAACTTACAAAATTTTAGTACATAAAACATACGAAATTGATACGCAAAAACATAGTCAAATTAATAGTCCTTACATACTAAAAGACAGTCAAGATATAAAATGTATGTTTTCTATAGAACGAAGTACCAAAGTCGACTAAGCAATGATTAGAGTTTACAATAATATTATCAAAAACAATCCAAAATAACGTACAAATCAGAAATAATTTAAGAACCTTTAGTAAAGATTCTATATAATTTTTGAAAATTGACTTTAAAAATTGAGTATCTTGTATTCTATTAACATTTTTAAATTTTGTTATAAAAAGCATTTCAGAGATGAGTCGTTTAGAGTAATTAGTATCCTGATCTAAAACTTTAACATTTTTTAAATCAAAATCAATGTATGACCTGTATTTTTCATGTGGTCAATAAGAGCCGAACAATCTCTTAGATGTTTACAATCTGCGAAGTGTTCTTTTATTCTTTTTTCTAAAATTCTGCTAGACTGTCCAACATGTGATCTCTCGCAATCCTTATAATAAAACCCAAAAAAATGAGGTCCAAAGAAAATAGGACTCGAAAAATAGTGTGTCCAAAAAAATATAAGCCCTAGAGAAATATAGGACCAAAAAAATATGGAAGCCAAGAAATAAGAGGCCAAAAAAAATGAGGCCTAAAGAAAATAAGACTCAAAAAAATTTAGAGCCTAAGAAAATAAGGCCCAGAAAAATATAGAGCTAAATAAAATATAAGACCCAAAAAAATTATAGAATCCATGAAATTATAAATTTCAAAAAAAAATTGGACCCAAAAAAATATAGAGCCAGAGAATATGCAAGAATCGAAAAAATATATATAATAGATAAGAATTGAATAAATGTTAGGCCCAAAAAATATAGAGCCCAAGAACGCATAAGAATCAAAAAAATATTGAGCCCTAAAAAATATAGAGCCCAAGAAAATATAAGAGGCCCAAAGAAAATAAGACTCAAAATAATATAAGGCTCAAAAAAATATTGGGCCCAAAGAAAAATAGGGCCCAAGAAAATATAAGGCACAAAAAAATATGAAACCCAAAAAAATATAGAGACCAAAAAAGTATTAGACCCAAAAAAAATTGGGTCCAAAAAAAATATAAGGCCCAGAAACTATAGAGCTGAATAAAATATACGAACGAAAAAAAATAGAACCCAAGAAAATATAAATTTAAAAAATCTTGGACCCAAAAAAATATAGAGACCAAGAAAATATAATAACAAAAAAAATATTGCGTCAAAAAAAATATAAGACTAAAGAAATATAGAGCTTAGAAAAATATGAAACCCAAGAAAAAGTTGAAAAAAATATGGCCCAGAAAAATAAATGGCCCAAAAAAATAAGGCCCAAAGAAAATAGGACTCGAAAAATAGTAGGTCCAAAAGAATATAAGGCCTAGAAAAATATAGGATCAAAAAAATATGGAAGCCAAGAAATGAAAGGCCGAAAAAAATTGTAGAGCCTAAAAAAATGAGGCCGAAAAAAATATAGAGCTAAATAAAATATAGGACCCCAAAAAATTATAAAACTCATGAAAATATAAATTTCAAAAAAATATTGGGCCCAAATAAAATATAGAGCACAAGAAAATGTAAGGCCCAAAAAAGATATAAGGCCCAAAGAAAATAGGACTCAAAATGATATAAGACCCAAAAAAAGATAGAGCCTAAAATATATAGAGACTAAAAAAATATTAGGCCCGAAAAAATATTGGGCCCAAAGAAAAATAGGGCCCATGGAAATATAAGGCCAAAAAAAATATAGAGTCCAAAAAAGTATTGGGCTCAAAAAAAAATAGAGACCAAGAAAATATAAGGCCCAAAAAAATATAAAGCCTAAAAAAATATAGAGACCAAAAAATGTATTAGGCCCAAAAAAATATAAGCCCCAGAAAAATATAGAGCTAAATAAAATATACGACCCAAAAAAATTATAGAACATAAGAAAATATAAATTTATAAAATATTGGGCTCAAAAAAATATAAGTTTCAAAAAAATGTTGGGCCCAAAAAATATAGAGCCCAAGAATATATAAGAATCGAAAAAATATAAGGCCCAAAAACATAAAGCCCAAAAAAATATAGTGACCAAGAAAATATTGGGCTCAAAAAAATATAGGGCGCAAGAAAATATAAGGCCAAAAAAATATAAAGCCCAAAAAAATATTGGGCCCAAAAAAATATAAGACATAAAAAAATATGGCCTAAGTATATGCTTATGACTAATGAGGACTAATTATATAGGGCCCAATTAAAAATTGCTACTCTTATTACTAAAAGATTAGACACATTTAACAAGTGCGGAGAACCGGAGAAACGGAAAAAAAGTGGTTTCATTTTAATATAATATTAGCTTCAATTACTTCGCTCCTAACGTCGCTCGGTTTGATTCTGACCTTTATGAAAAATATTTTTCAATTTAAAATATTTTAAATTTCAAAGTATCCATTTTTAAATGTATTTGTGTATGTAATTATATATATATATATATATATATACTAGGGGGGGGGTAAACCCCTGCTCGCTCCGCTCGCCAACCCCCAACATCAAGAAAGATTTGTTTATGTTAAAATATATGTTACATGGACCACATGGTCCAGAGACACTTTGTTATGATTCAAGAAATAGTAAATTTTTAAAAATATTTCCGTGAACGTTTTGTAATTCAACTATTTTTGAAGATAATGCTTTCTCAAAATACAAAAGAAAGAATAGTAAATCAAAAAACTATTATTATAATAAAAAAATTGATGAACAACAAATAAAAGTTGATAACTCAATGTTAGTACCATATAATTCAACATTACTTAAGAAATACATTTGTCATATGAATGTAGGATATTATGTATCAATAATAAGTATAAGATCTTAAATACTAAGATCTCATCAATGTCTATAGCATTAATAAATTCTTTATCTTTCATTTAAATTATTAAATCTATAAATTTTTTCATTCTAAATATATTTCTATATATTTCTATATTTTTAAATACCGAGGTGTATATGTAGGCGTACGACCCGACTAATAATTTTAAAATCAATTCCATCACTATAATTTTTAAAATTTTAATAAATTAGAATTAAAATGTATGCGACAATGGATATATTATGAAAATTAACAACTTCAATTTAATTAAACTTTGTTATATTTTTCAAGATTAATATTTTTTTAAATCTTACTATTACTACTATTATATTAAAGAAAAGAATTGAGACTTTTTTTTTCTTACGTGGATATCTTTTGCATTATTGACACATACATGCATACACAAACACTCGTGCAGCTTTAACATAAACAAACCCACATACACATACACACGTACACAATATCCGTCGCTCTGTCTCCGTATCTCCGTCCCCATCTCTCCGTCTTCGTCTTCGTCTTTCCGTCCCCATCTCTCCGTCTCCATCTCTCCATCTCAGTCTCTCCATGTCCGTCTCTCCGTCTCTCCGTCTTCGTCTCCCCGTCTCTCTAACTTTATCTCCCCGTCTTCGTCTCTCCATAATTACATTACTATTATATATATATATATATATATATATATTATATTATATATATACATTATTATTTTATTATATTAAAAAACAAAATTGAGATTTTTTTTGTGAATATCTTTTGCATTATTGTCACATACATACATACACATACACACGTGCATCTTTAACATACACATACACATACATACACATATATGGTCAATGTCCCAATCGCTACTCACAAACCTATTACTAGCCGCTCATTCTTAAAAATTTTTTTTGGTATCTAAATAACATTGAGCGGTTAGTAATAGGTTCGTGAGTAGCGATTGGGACATTGACCATACATACACATTTACACATTCACACATACTCATGCACACATATACACATACACATACGTACATACACAATATCCGTCACTCCATCTCCGTGATCGTCCTTCCGTTTCCGCCTCTCTGTCTCCGTCTCTGCGACTCTGTCTTTACGTCTCCGTCTCTCCATCGCCGTCCGTCTGTCTTCGTCTCTCCATCACCATCTCTCTGTCGCCATCTCTCCGTCTCCGTCTGTTCATCCCCGTCTCTCCGTCACTGTCACTCCATCTCCGTCTCTCCGTCTCTGTTTCTCTGTCTCTGTCCATCTCTCTCCGTCTCTGTTTCTCTGTCTCCGTCCGTCTCTCTCCGTATGTCTCTTTCCGTCTCTATTTTTCCGTCTCTCATTCTCCGTTTCTCTGTCTCCGTCTCCGTCTCTCCTTCGCCGCCTCTCCGTCTCCATCTCACCGTCCCTTCATCTCCATCTCTCCGTCTCTCCGTCTCCATCTGTCTCTGTTTCTCTGTCTCCGTCCGTCTCTCTTCGTATGTCTCTTTCCATTTCCGTTTCTCTGTCTCTCCATCTTCGTTTCTTTGTCTCTGTATTCCCATCTCCGTTTTTTGGTCTTCGTTTCTCTGTCTTCGTTTCTTCGTCTCAGTTTCTTTGTTTTTGCCTTTCCGTAATTACATTACTACTTATATATTACGCAGACAAACAGCAGTAACAGTAATGGTAGCAGAGAAGCAGGAATAGAAAACTAAAAAATAGAGAGAGAGCAGTCTAACCCAGATAAAAAGACACGTTCTCTTTCCTCTCTTGCTTTTACCTACCCGTCATGACTTGTGCGCGCACTCCTTCCATCCAAGCCGCTAGCACAGACTCTCTCCGTCTCACTCTTATACTCGCACACCAAGCAGAAAAATCTACGTTGTGCTATCACGCGTACGTAATGCGCGCGCATATTTTTTATTCAATTGCTCACAACTAACGTCGCGTTACGTTGCATATGTAGCACAGGTTAAATCGCCCTTCTTTGCGACTCACAACGAAGATGGATATATGCGTAAACTATATCATAGTATACGAGTAATTTGTTATCCTTGTTACAAGTGGTACACTTGATTCTTTAGATACCCATTATGAAATAATTCAGAGTAATAATGAAAATATTAAAAAACATTGATCTAATTTAAAATATAAAAATTATAATGTTAAAAGAAAAATTAATTCTCAGTATAATAATGAAACTAATAAGAAAATTGAAATATGGAAATAAATGTTTTATTAAAAATAATAGAACATTTTGAATTTCAAATAATTTCAATGAATTAATATGTTTCACAGTTTTACTTAGTAGTGGAAGTTGACGCGCTTACGCACAGAAGGCTTGCGAAATTTCCATTTTACCATGTTTAATGTCATTTATTATTTTAAACAATAATCGCATAAAATTTTATAAAATTTATCATAAAAACTATTAACTTAATATGTTTGTTCTATATATTTAAAGTAAAAGCAGTAGGTGCAAACAATAAAAATTAGCAAGAAGCTTTTTAAATGATGGGATTTGAATGAAATTGAGGATCAAAGAGGATGAGCTAAGGAGCAGCTAAGGAAGAGCAACAAAAACGTAAAATAACGTAAAATAACACAAAAAAAAAGGTAAAATT